>JBBYHH010000015.1:173993-191925 GCA_038382905.1 Daphne laureola | reverse complement strand
GAAAATTTTTGTTATCAGGTGAACAAAAAATGTTTGTGTTAAGAGGTTTGACACCCCCTATTGTTAGGTCCTTGACCAGAGTGGTCCTCAGCTAGTTGCCTTGCTCTCACTTTCAGACAGAACCACCGGGAAGGGAACAGAGTTGCAACCGGAGTTTGGGTTAAGATGGGCAGCTCCGAAGAATGGATTGTGATGCTCCCGTTCATGGCTCATGGCCATCTCAACCCCTTCCTGGGTCTGGCCAGAGAGCTCCACAAAAGGACCGGCTTCTCCATCGCCATAGCCAGCACCCCGCTCAATCTCCACTACCTCAGATCCGCCATTTCCGACGAACCCCACTCTGGGATCTGCTTGGCCCAACTCCCTTTCCAGAGCTCCGACTACGGGCTGCCCCCAAACATCGAGAGCACAGAGAACTTGCCTCCTGCTCAAATCGGCGAGTTCTTCTGCGCCACCACTAACTTGGAGACCCGGTTTCGTGATTTGTTGTTGGAGATGATTGAAAGGGACAAAAAGCCTCCTTTGTGTGTGATCTCTGATACATTCTTCGGTTGGGCTGGTAGAGTTGCAGAGGGTGTGGGGACAGTTCATGTCAGTTTCACGACCGGAGGTGCTTATGGCACATTGGCCTATACCTCTATCTGGTTGAATCTGCCTCACCGGAAAACCGATTCCGAGGAGTTCTCGTTGCCGGGATTTCCTCAACACTGCCGTTTTCATGTATCGCAGCTACACCGGTTCCTGCGGAATGCTGATGGGTCTGATTCCTGGTCCAGGTTCATGCAGACACAGATAGCCAACTCTCTGCAGGCCTTTGGGTGCTTGTGCAACACGGCTGAAGAAATTGAGCCACTCGCCTTAGCTTGGCTGAGACGGTACATAAACATCCCTGTTTGGACCGTCGGTCCTCTTCTTCCACCTGCTTTGCTAGCTAAGAAACCAGTTCAAGTTATTTCGAGCCATGGGCAAGGGAAACAATCTGGCATTTCTGTTGAAAAATGCCTACAATGGCTGGATTGCAAGCCTCCCGGCTCTGTTCTGTACATTTCTTTTGGTTCACAGAATACCATAAGTCCACTGCAGATGATAGAATTAGCTGTAGGGCTGGAAGGGAGTAAAGTTCCATTCATTTGGGTTATCAGACCCCCAATTGGCTTCGACTTGAAAGGGGAATTCAGAGAAGAGTGGCTGCCCGAGGGATTTGAAGAAAGAGTAAGCAAGAGCAATCAGGGGCTGCTAGTGAAACAGTGGGCACCCCAGATGGAGATTTTGTGCCACCAATCAACAGGTGCATTTTTGAGCCACTGCGGTTGGAATTCGGTGATGGAGAGCTTGAGCCAGGGATTGAAGATAATAGGGTGGCCAATGGCGGCAGAGCAGGGATATAACTGCAAAATGTTGGTGGAGGAAATGGGAGTGTGCGTGGAGCTGACTAGAGGAGTGGAGACACAGATTGAAGGAAGGAAAGTGGAGGAAGTGATAAAGTTGGTCATGGAAGACGCAGGGAAGGGACGGGAGATGCAGATGAAGGCTGCAGAGGCTGCGGAGCAGATGAAGGCTGCCATGTCGGAGGATAAGGGATCTACCATTACGGCTTTAAACAGTTTTGTAGAGGCACTTTTGTCTCAAGGCAACAGGCAGAAGCTTAGGGAAGTTTGAACCTAGCTGGAACCTGCAAATTTTATGTTTACTATGAACTGCAAATTACCAAAAAAAAGGGATAAATAATGCCTTGTAGTATTATCATGTATGCATTGGCCACTAACATGTTAATTGCTTAACAAAAATGGTCAAAATCTTAAACACAAACAGGAAAGAACAGTTGCCTCAGTCATTTGATGGAACTTCAGCACAGTTCTCGGCCTCTTTCCCCTCAGACCGATCTTGTTCCTCCTCTTCCCTATCTGGATCTTCATGATCGGCCTCTTTCCCTTGAGACTGATTTTGTTCCTCCTCTTCCCTGTCTGTATCTTCATGATCATGTAAATCAGCTATCGATCTTTTCCTCTGAGGAATTACTTGAAAGAACGATGCCTTCCAGTCTTTTGTTTCTGAGAACTTGAGCAATATCTCAATCACCTGGTTTACAGTGAGGACCTGCAATCACATGAATCGTGCACGTATCAGTAGGGATCCTTATTTTCAGTAGACAATGTTTCATAGATTGACAGCATAAAGTTAATATTGACAGCATAAATCCATAAAAAGGCAGTGTTCCTTTTTTTTTTTTTTTTTTGCATGTTCCAAGTTCGAGAAGATTGTGACCAGAACAGATGATGAATCTCCATATGAAACCCTTGACATGTTTTAGCCTTCCATGTAAGGAAGCCCTGATGTCAATCTGAGAAGATTTATTCTTGGCCCCAATCATCCTCCCAACAAAGCTTAGTAGCTGTCTTATTCTTTCCTTCAGCTATTGTCGAAAAGGCCCATGAAAAGGCAATCAAAACACAGCCAACAAAGTCGAGCATCTGTTATGAAACCCAAGTACAGCCACTTGAAGGGAAAAAAGCAGACAATGGAACGTGTTATTCTGATCTCTGTTTCATAAATTTATTTTGAGAGATTGCAAAGTTTGTCTCTGTGCGGTGCAATAACATCTACTCCTTCCGTCCCATGAAAATTGCACCATTTCTTTTGTTGTTTCAAGTTGCAGTGTTTGACTCAAAATTTAATTAAGATAAACAGTGAAAAATATATATATATCTAGAAAGTTTAGATTGCAAATTATGAGAAGCATATGGATCATTTAACTTTACATGTCTATGAACTCATAAAAATAAATCGTAGATTAAATACTGTGAAAACAATAAAGAAAATGTGCAATCTTCGTGGGACGGATGGAGTACTTCCTACTGGTGTGGAGGTCAGGGCCTTTGGGAATTGCAGAAATAATGAGATCTAAGATATAAACTTTGAGATGAATCATGCATGAGAGCTAAGAAAAAAAATCAGAGAACCAGAAATTGCAATTACTCTCACCAAAAAGCTCAAGGACACAACAAAACCTAACCAACCATACCTGAGAGCTTGACATCTTCAAGTAATATCCTATAGGTAGTTTTGCCGTTCGGATACCCTGCTCTTGTGCCTTTTTCATGGTTATTCCTTTCCAACGATTACGATCCACCAGCCCACCAATAATATAGATGTCCTTAACATCAAGTTCATCAAGCACAGTTTCTGAATCTGCCGTCAGGTATACCAGCTTTTCCTTATGATCTTGCAATGCCTCTAAATAAGACCGATTTTCCTTCTCGATTATCCATTTATCAAATCCCGGGAGCCTTTGCAATTGGCTTCCCATTTCCCCTTGGCAGCCAGTTAACCAGAGCTGAGCAGGGGAGTCAGATCTCCCGTTAACCGCATAACAATACATAATCTGCAAAATCACAACAGTAAGATTCCAAAATAGAAACATTCATCCTAAAATATAATCTTATTTCTATGGCTTTTTACCACACTCAAAATCACATTTGGATAACAGTACACATTCATTCTCACATTAATTTCCTTGTTCTTTTCTTGTTCATAACATTACTAGAAAAAAATCAGCAAGCTAACAAAATGTGCAGTTCAAAAATCAGAGAACAAAAACAAGTTGCACTAGAAGGAACCTGTTGAAGGAGACTGTGGATTTCACTGGGGGTCATGAGTTGAGAAAATTCAAGATCAATTACGATTTTATGGCCGTTTTCTTTAGCGTTGTTAAGTCGCTGGATCTTCCTCTCTCGCTCCTCCGATCGCTTCTCCATTCGCTCCCGCCTCATCTCTTTCCTGGATTCGATAAGCTTCTGCTTCTCTTCTTCGTTCAAATTGGCCAGTTTCTCCTCCCATTCCCTCCGTTTCCTCTCGCCTTCTCTCTTCTTCTGCTCTTTGATTAAAGCCTTCTTCTCTGCTTTCTTGGCATCGTACCGCTGCTGCTTAAGCAGCTTCTTCTGGGCGCTTTTGGAGAGAACTGGTGCAGCTGATTCTGGGGCATTCTCCGTTTTGATTTCTTCATCTTGAGTAGTGGCTTCCATTTCTAGCATGCATTCATGGGGGTTTAGGGTTCTTCTCTCCGTATTTTGACCGAAGCGTTGTTACAGACAGTTGACGAGGGAATTTTGGACTAACGAGAGCGCCGTCGTTTAATGAGACAGTTGAGTTTCCCCTTCCATTGGGGATTTTTCCAAAAAAAAAAAAATTTGGGAAACTTTTCTAATCTACTCCCATCTAATCTAATCTAATCTCCATACCACAGTAATTGTCTCGTTTTCAATATTTATTAATGTTTGTTTACTTCGACATTTTGATGAAAAGAGTTAAATAATAATCCTAAAAATCTAATTTAGTGGCTAAACTCTTAAGACATAAATTGGAAGTCTTGTGTTTAAGTCTCTATTATCTCTAATCTCACACCTCTTTTGTATAAAAAAAAAGTGAAATAGTAATATAATATGTTTATGTGGACACTTGTAAGATATCTTGTATTCGAACTTCCGGTATCCTCAACTCCCTACTCATTTTGTATAAAAACAAAAAAAATATGGACATTAATTCACATTTACAGTTTTTAATTACTGTATATTTTCAAAATGTAAATTAATCGCTTATAGAACCTAAGTAAATATTATTTCCATCACTAAAAAAATTATATGTTTCGCTTGAATATGTAACATCAAATATTTTAAATACAAATTATAAATTAATGTATAATTTCAAAATATATTTTTCTCAAAAAAAGTTTAATGAATTCTTTTTTATAATGATTTGATTCTCTACATCATTAAAAAATAAACGCATTAATTTTTTAAGAAAGCGATGAGGGAGCAACAAATCTAGAATACCTTTTCGCTTATAGAGCCTCAACAAAGGCCTCTTTTTAAATCCATCAAGAGTCCATCGTTGAAATATCATAATACAACTCTCCACATTAGGGGTTTCAAAGTTGTATTTTTTAAAGTGAAAAAATGAGTTTTTCATCCCATTTTTTTTATAGTGATTTTAGTACGTTTTTCACTAAAAATGAATTCGAGTTTCGTGTGAAATTTAGAGGATCGAATTTGTTTTTGCATGGTGAGTTATCCGGGACCAAACAGAGCCACATCTTTGTCTTCTAGTCACCTTAGCCGAACCTTCGCGACGGACGACGGTGACGCAGCTCTAGCGCGGTGGTAACGGATCGATGCCAGCGAACCAAAACCCCCTGATTCTTTGTCTTCTCGAATCGCCCCTTTTTCGAGCCGATCAACAGAGGCGAGGAACGGGGCATCTTTGCCAGACCTTCGTGATGAACGACGATGACGCGGATCTGGCTCGGTGGCAACGGATCGACGCCAACGAACCAGAACCCCCTGATTCTTCATATTCTCGAATCACTCATTTTTTGAGCCGATCAACAGAGGCGAGGGACAGGGCATCTTCGCCGGACCTTCGCGACGGACGACGGTGACGCGGCTCTGGCGGTGGCAACGGATCGACTCCAGCAAACCAGAACCCCCTGCTTATTCATCTTCTCGAATCGCCCATTTTTTCAAGCCGATCAACAGAGGCGAGCGAGGTACGGGGCACTTTCGCCGGACCTTCGCGACGGAAGATGGTGACGCGGCTCTAGCGCGGTGGCAACGAATCGACACCAACGAACCAGAACTCCTTGCCTGGCTGTGCGACGTGAGCAGGAGATCTCACGGAGCCTCAAAGCTTGCAGAACGTGAACTAAAAATTTAATTCACTTATGAATTTACACATAGTCCGGTGAATTATATTCCTCTTACTTTGCAACTTTAAAACCCCATATTATTAGGGGGTGTCAAACTTACGCTTTTGTAGGTGAGTTTTTGTTTTTTCACCTCTCTTTTATCACGGTGAGAAAGTTGATTTCTCACCCAAATTTATTCGGACCTCTGTAATTCACGCCAGAAGTGAATTTTCATTTTCTCATTTCTCACCACCATGAACACAGCACGGACCTCAGGATCTCAGTTGCTCCCCTGCCACCGCCCTCTGATGCTCTTCCCGACAGCCGGTAACGCCCGAATCTCAGGCTGAGATTGACGTTTCCTCAACCGGAAATCACAAGTGACCTTAGCCTTCTTGACTTTCTTCAGCCTAGTGCCGCCGATTCGTCTAGAGAGGACTTGATTCTTCTACTCATCTTCCTCCCTCTTCCTGATCTGCGTTCTGAAGCTTCAATCGGCCGAGTTCATCTGCTACAGGTCCGTTCATCAAACGCTTCTTCTTGTTTTTGTTTTCGATTTTTTGCTCTTCTCAATTGGATCTGGAATTCGTCAAGTTGCCGCCGAATTGGAGTGACGATGGAACAGAGGAGGTGGAGAGGATGAAGAAGGACCAGATCGGCGTAATAGAGATTCATGGGAGCCTTGTGGGCATTGTGTGGGTCGATGTACATGTGATTGATCCGCTGGGTGTTGAAGTTGGGAGATCAGCGGATCAGGCCGTGGACTTCGTAGCCCATCTCGAGAAGGACCTCAGTGAGGTACAAGCCATCCTGGCCGGTGATACTTGTGATCAGTGCCACCTTGTGGGTCAGGTTGCTGCCATCGCGAGAAGGAGCTCAGTGGGAGTTGCGAACAAAGGAGGTGGAATCACTGGGTAGGATCCTCAAACTTTGAGTGAGTGAATTCTATTTTGTAATTCACGGTGAATTTGGTTTGTATGAGGTGAGAAACTTTTCCTCCCTGTTTTAACTTTGAAGCCCACTAATATACAGCTTTCAAAGTTTTCAAATACTCCCTTCATACCCAAAATGTTGCGTGTCTCCAAGCACAGAGTTTAAGATAAAACTAGAAAGTGACGTAATAAGGTCAGATGAATATAAGATATATATATATATATATATGTGTGTGTGTGTGTGTGTATATATATATATATGTATACAGAGAGAGAGAGAGAGAGAGAGTTGAAAAGGAAATGAAAAGTGAAGGTAATGAAATAAATACAAGTTTGGAAAAATTTCGCGAAGAGAATGCTTAGCTCGGGGCTTTCTTTAAAGGAAACCATAACAGTTTTCCGGAGGTGGAGGGATTACAAATACTTACTTCATCCCCATTTTATGCAGTCCAGGACTAGTAGCAGAAATAAAACAACAGAGAATAGCATACACTATGCAAAACATTTCTGCAAATACTTGGACTCAGACAGACATGAACAGAGATAAGTTCTCTTTGTTCTTTGTTCTCAAATACAAAGCCCCAAACCTCGGGAACAGAGAAGCTTTTTCTATGATAGAACCAAAACTCCAGACACATTATTTCGCTCCCGTAAGTTATACTTTCATACTACATGCACATCCCCTCATAAGTTGAGTTGAAACTAGTGTCCACATAGAATAATAACCAACAAGATATAGCAGGATTTGCATGGACTAACAGGCATACCCGTTTTACCCTTTTAATTTCCTATAATGCACATCAAGAAAGACAGAAAGGGAACAGAGAAAATTTCCAAACCTCATTCTCATACAAGGCCTCAAAGTTTTCTGATAAAGAATCAGCCAATTCAACCATATCAGATTGCTCCACAAAAGCAGTGCGAACATTACTCCACAGCTGTCAACGTAAAACAACAGACTTGTAAGCATGGTGATCCAATCTTGCTAAGAAAAATTCGAAAATACACAAGCACAAGTAATCCAAATAAAATAAGTAAATGAAACAAATGTACACAGGCATAAATAATCAACCAACTGAGTCTTAATCTCAACTCGTTGGGTCGGCTATATGAATCATGCGTCTCCATTTTGCTCTATTTGTTACGAAGTCCTCCGGAAGTTACAGTAACCTAGGATCCCTCTCAATTGTACTTACCCATGTACGTTTAGGTCTTCCCTTACCTCGTTTAAACTCTCTTAAATCTAGCACATCAGTTTTACGCACTGGCGGATCTAATGGTCTTCTTCGTATATGCCCAAACCATCTAAGTCGACCTTCTCTAATTTTGTCTTCAAATGGTCCTACTCCCACTAAGCCCCAAATGTTCTCATTTCTTATTTTATCTCTTAATGCATGTCCACTCATCCATCAAAGCATTCACAGCCCTGCGACATTCATTTTGTTCATGTGTTGTGTTTCCACTGCCCAACACTCAGTACCGTATAACATGGCTGTGAAGATCTCTATTTTGTTTTCTAAACCTTTCAATCAATCTCCATAGAGAGTATATGGCATCCATACTAGATCTCCCAGGCATAAACCAAATTGATTCTCTGTAACCTTTGTATCACATCTGAATCTGTACTCGACCACTCTCTCCCATAGGCCATAGCTTCATGGTGTGACTCATCAGTTTGATACTCCTATAGTTTGAGCAATCCCTCTAGTATATTTAACATTTTTATTTGCTTCTTCAATGTCAGTCACCTACTTTTGGTGGGGCTCCATTCTTGTGTTGTCAAAATAACTCCACCTTTCTTTAGTATCTTTATCGACAACTAACACCTTGTGCTCTTCATTCTTTATACACCTCACTTGGTTTAGGGGTCTTTTGTCTTCCCCTCGTGTGTGCGTGTATACATATATATATCCCCTTCCTTTGTACCCAACTTCTTGTTCAACTCCTCATACACTATAGAACGGGCTTCCTTACTGCTTTTTGCACCTCCTTTTTTGCTACCTTATATCTTGCAAAAGCTTATTCATTTTGGCATTTTGGTAGATCTTTATAGCAATCTCTTTTTTCTTTTATTGCTTGTTTAACCTTGTCATTCCACCACCAAGTCTCCTTACTTTGTAGCGCTTGACCTTTGGACTCACCTAAGATATCTATCGTTATCTCTTTAGTAAAACCTATTGTTTTATTCCAACAAGTCTTGTTGTTAGTGGCTAAATCTAAACGGATAACCTTTTCTACTTTCTCTCTAAAGGCTACTTGTTTTTCCTCTTTCAAATTCCACCATCTAATCCTAGGAGTCCTAGGTTCCTTATGCCCACTATTCCCTTTCCTAATGAAAACGTCTAACACTACTAACCTATGTTGACTAGTTACCTTGCAATCTTTACACCAAGCGTTATCCCCACGCCTAACGAGAAAGTAGTCTATTTGACTCTATAGTAATCACTCTTAAAGGTCACTAGATGAGAGTCTCGATTCTTAAAGCAAGTATTACTTACCACTAAGTTGTAAGCTAGTGCCAAGTCTAGGATTGCACTTCTTCCTCATTTCTTTCCCCAAATGAAAACTTCAAAAATCAATGCAAAGTTGGCCATTATGAGATTTAAAGTTCATATTCCCCATTTCCATACAATAGGTTCAAACAGAACAATGCTAGAATTAGGTGCTGTAATGACAGCAAGCTTGCCATACCATACGTTCGGGAGCTTTCCATACCACTCAGATCTCGCACTATAAAATTAACTTGGCAATGTCAAAGGTGAAAATTTGTAAGGTGAGGAGATCGGATGTACATTGCATTAAACTATAAACAAGTAGGATTTTTTCTTTAAAAAAAAATCAAATTCCTTCCTTTCCCTGTTTCCAGTCATTCCAACTAATTTAACAAGATTGGATCCCATGGCATCCTCAAAGTCAGGTAATTCTAGTTAGATTTAGAATGCCGGCTGTATTTGTACAGATTGCGCTTATTCTATTTCTAAAATGGATGCATTAAAGCTTTTCTAGTCAGGTGATCGCTACATTAAGACTATTTAATAGTGAAGTGCACAACAAAACTCAATGACGGACATAATTTACTGCCTGTGGCTGTGTAGAACCAAGGACAGACAGGAAGGGGGAAAACAACAGTCCTAACAACATGTCCAATCAGTATTTGACATTTTCTTGGTCACTAACAGGATCACCATTGCACGCAACCAAATTTCTTGTAACCTGACTTGCTAGTCACAAGTCGGACAGTCTTCAAATCAATGGCAGACCCAAAATATTTTGGTTATGGGGGCCCTACTTGAATATATTCAAATAACAAAAACAAAATCAGTCAAAACACAAATATGATTATAAAAAATCTTAAAACAACTGAATCTTGGTAAAAAGACCACAAAGGAAAAAAGTTTACAAATTTGTATTTTGACTAAGATTTTCTCACAGACGAGCACAGAGAAAACAGAATGGCAAGCCAAAGATTGAGTTTAATGAATAAAACTATGGACCCCAACTAGCATTCAGTTCTTGAAAAAATCCTACAAAGATGGGCTATGTGAAAGAAACGTCTTCTCAGTCTAGTTTAGAGAAGCTGTTAAAATGAAATTCCATGAGGTAAGAACAATCTCTTCATACTAGAATTTGTCTGGAATAAAAAATAGTATTTAATTTATCAATAGATGTGTACTAACTGTTCAACAGACAGAGATAGAAGAGACTGACCTCACGAACATCCTCGAGAAAAGCTTCATGTGATCCACCATATGCCCCAACAGCCAGCCTCAAATCAATAGTCCTAAAATCCAAAGGACGAGAAACCATGGCAGGAGAACCAAGAAGCCCCTCGTCATCATTGTCATTGAAATGTATCAGCTTTCTACCAAGCAAGTTGCAAAAAACTTTTGAATCATCAGCTGTTGCAATATGACGCAGCACAATGCGGCATTGTCTCATTAAAATATCAGATATTGAGATGGTTATCTTCTTTTTACTCCTTTTCTCAGACTTCTGAACAGATCCTTCCTTCTTAACATCTTCCAGCACTTGAAGAACAGCTTTCTGTGTTCAATACCAGAAACAGTAACAAGTGCAGCACTTTTGTCCCATTAGAACAATTCTCAAAATGAATGAAACAAAGTCGAACAAAGGAATAATGATGATACGATTATACAATACACAATGATTTATGGAGAAACATTCATACAAGTACAACGGATATGACAGGTGACTTCTATGATGGTGGTAGATCTGGTAAAACTGATGATGGTTTGAAGAGTTAATCAACCAAACAAGGACTGGTTCGTACTCCCTAAATCCAAAAATACTTGTCCCCATTTCCTTATCTAGTTGAAGGATTTCTACTGTCACCTCTATAATTAGAAGATCAGACTTAAAATTTTGACAATTACACTGTTAATCCACTGCACTCGTAAATTTGAGTCATAAAATATGGACATATTAAGTAAGGGATAAGATTAATATAATACTCATGCCTGTCAATTCATGCCTGAACAAAAAAGAGAACTATTGCAAAGTGCCCTCTTTTCTCACATGTTGAACAAATAAAAGAAAAAGCCCATGACCAGAAAGGTCAAGGCAAGAAAAAATTTAAGTATATCAAACCTCAAGAAATAAAAAACCAGTACCCAGCAAGAGATCAAAGTTCAAACGCGGATGCTATTTAAACTTGACATTTCACAACCAAGCAGTTTATATAATACCTTTGTCGGGCCTGACGCATTGCCTTTGTAAACTTCTTTGCTGATAGAATGTTCTAATTGTTTTCTTGCCCACTCTGGGGGATCTTTTAACAATGCTTCTTTGACACAATTCCTGATTCTGGTCCCCACATTTGTTGGTAACTTTCTAACAGGTTCCAGAACCCGAGCCCATTCAGGAATGTCTCCGTTGCTTGAAGGATTCTTTTCACAAGCATCAGTTTCATCAGAGCTTTCATCTTCCATGGTGAGAACATCTTCTGAACCTTTAATTGAGCTGAAAATTCGTTTATTGGCCTCTGCAAGCAGCTGAAGATTACATTTAGAAACATCAGTTAAAACCAAATATACCTTCACCCTCTACTCTCAGTGCTCTAAACATAGAAACAAAAAAAAAATCCAATCATAAAGGAGAAATCCTGATGTTCTTTCATGTGTACGCACCAGTCTGCGTGCTAGTCCTATTATCGAAAGTAAGTATCATAGTATGCAATCAATTTTACACGAGTTTTTTATTCTATAGTATCAAATTTATACAAAAACAAAATCACTAAGGCTGAAAAAAATAGGACGTGTATAAAGCTCCTGCTATTCGCAAGGTCTAGGGAAGGGTATGTTTACAAAAATTACTCGTAATATTTAACTTGTTATGTCTCAAATCATGTATTACAACTGCCCAATCAGCTTGTAACAACAAGGTAAACCCTCTGTTAGCGGTTCTGCAAACCAGAGAGAGAGAGAGAGAGTGGAGGTGCAAATTCGCCATTAAAATAGAACATTTGCACATGATAGATCCAACAAGATCTTAACAGAAGACAAGGAAGAGTACCAGGGGGGCAAACTTACAACAGCGTCAGCCTCCATCCCAGCAACTCCAGTAAGGGAACCACAAAGAATTCCACCATCACCATGAAGACAACGGAAAACTTTAGCACTTTCACGAGCAGCAACCTCTCCAGAATCAAGATTACCATCCATGGACCAGACAGCCAGTGTGTACCTTCGAGCTAATTCTGGCCATGTGAATTCATTAAGAGGCAACAAGCTTAGCTTGATTCTTTTAGCAGGAATTGTTGCCTCTAGATCTTTTCTCCTTGCCCTTTTAGATCTCAACTCTCCGGTGTCAAGATTTGGATCAACAAGTGCAGCAACCTTGGACTGCAGCTCACTTATTAGGACCTGCAGCAGCGAGCTGTGAGCCTTTGTCAACTCAATACCAGAACATTTACTGTAAGTAAGAAACGCAATCTTATCCAGTTCAGAATCTTTCAAAGCTTTTGTCCCCATAAGTACAAAAGAATTCTGATCTCCCCCCATAGCTGCAGAGGAATCATTGCTTGAGGACAATGTTTCAGCTCCTATAATTTCTCTCTCATAGGTGTCCCGGTAGTACGAATTACCAGACCAAGGATCAAGAAGCTCATGCTCAAGCTCCTTAACTGATAAAGGCTTTTCTAAACCCAATATTTCATGGAACCGCAGCAACAATTCACAGACCTGTTTATATAAGAGAAATAAGAAAAGAATATAAGACCGAGCAATCCTCAAAAGAATATTTTTTTCCTTAAGAAATATCCTTGCTGTCATTCCAATGGTTTGAAATCATTTAATAACAACAATACCTGATGATAGTCAACGATAAGTTCAGAAGGAAGTCTTGCTGTAATTGGCTTCCCTGGGGGAGGGGTGCGGTCATCAATTGAAGTAGATTTTCCAAATAAACTATCAGGTTTCCTATCCTGATCACTTGTGCTGATATGTTTATTTATCATTAAAGATCCTCTTCCAACAGTCAAGACAGTGGAAGAAGAACTTCTCCCTTTCAGAACTTCATACTGAGAACACTCTTCGACACCTGGAAGTGTTTCTATCATTTCCTGAACAAATTCTGCGTCAAGTCCAAATCTATCTGGTCCTAGCCAGTTTGTTAGTACATTCGTCAAAGCTTCAAGGTCATCAACATTGAACTCAGAAGGAATATTGTGTGCAAACGAAAAGCTGCAGTATTTAGCCAACGATGAGTATACTGCTTTATCCACTCTATTCATTATATGCCAGTTTATTGAACCCATTTCAGATTCAATGTGCTTGCAGAAAAACCTCAATAAACCTTTCCGTTTACAAATATCAACGCATATATCAATAACTTTTTTAGCCATTAGCCTCCATGCTGAAGAAAGAGAATGCTCTTCAGTAGAAATTTCACCAATTTCATCAATAAATTTTGAGTCCCTTGACAACATATCAGAATGCTTATCATGGACTTGACTTCCTTGTTTTTT
The DNA here is from genome assembly GCA_038382905.1 of Daphne laureola. Taxonomy (NCBI): domain Eukaryota; kingdom Viridiplantae; phylum Streptophyta; class Magnoliopsida; order Malvales; family Thymelaeaceae; genus Daphne; species Daphne laureola. The sequence continues at coordinate 178,328 of JBBYHH010000015.1, read as the reverse complement.
CGATCCTTTAGTTACCAGAAAATCGTGAGTTCTATCAGATATACTGTCTAAACAACTGATAATATCTTCTCCTGTTGGAGGGGTGAGATCTGCAAGGATCATATCGATGGTTCCGTCTTTATCATGGTCCTCGCTTATGGTGTTAGCACTTTCGTCAGTATTCTGAAAACCAGATAGTTCAAGCTCAGAACAAGAAAGTACAGTGGCCCCTACTGGTATAGGCAGCGCAGAACACGGCCATCTTTTGACCCGAAAAACAGGTCCAGCATCACCACCATCAGACACATCACATATAAAAAGGGAACCTGTTATTTTGTCATGCCAACAAGATCGATATCCTACAGGGTATATCAGGCTGTCATTATGATATGAGGACCTCAGGTCTACTTGGCCCAAGCAAAGAACAAAAAAATCTTCAAATTGCAGGGGTAGTCCATCCTGAGGATGCAAAAACAGAACAAGAAAAGAATATGACAGAGCCAATACTTCAGAAAAAATTAAAGAGGAAAAGAAACTTAAAAAGGAAACAGCAAGATGTCACTAATGGAAACACTTACATTATTTTCTTCAGTTCTGAAATGACCATATCCATCTGGCCCAACCTCTGGAATACTTAAAATAGTTGTTCTGGCACACTTTTCTACACTTCGATCATCACATGCAAATTCTCTGTGACATCCATTCATCGAACTCTCTTTATTTTCAGAAAAACCATTACCAGCTGATGGTCTTGTCGATTTCCTTTTTCTTGGAAGATGTGATCTTTCCAGTGAAGCCCTGTCACATTTAATTTCAGTACTCCGAGAACCACAGTTTGACTCCAAACCAAGATAGCAGGCGACATCATTCATTGAATTAAACTTCTTCCCATCTGGAGCATAGTACACTGGACATGGTTCATAGTTTCCAATAGAATGCTTTAGTTCAACTTGCCAGCCTTCTTCCAATACGCCATGGCAATCAGAAATATACTCCCTAAGTGCTCTCAAACATATATCACCTATATCTTTGAAAGGATATCTAGTAGAAGAGTTATTCCTAAAACTTCCTAATGGAAAGGCCAAATCAGCACTATAAAGACTTCCATCCACGTCTGTCTTATGACATAATAGATCTTCAAATCCGATTTTAATAGCACGTGTTGTAATCCCAGATGCTTTCTGGAAAGCATATCCATTACCAGAATGCAAGAAACTGGAGTATGCTATAGTTGCACCAAGTCCATTGCCCAATAAAGTGTTACCACCCAGAGTCCGTTTTCTAGAATCAAATAAAGTGTAATTGGTAACCAAGACATTCACAAAAAATATGCAGCTGAACACTTTTTCAACTTTGTCAATGAACCAAAGAAACTACAAAACTAAATTATTAGAAGAGATTAAAACATGTACAATTCTGGACAAATATGAAAAATAAGAGGTTAACACGATTATTTCATATACATTAATCTTAACCCATATGATAATGATGATTAACTCCACTGTATTCACGCAACATTCATTTTAATACTATATGCCATAAAAACCTTAAGGTTAACTTTGTAAGTCATGGCCGAAAGTACATGATTGGATTTGAGCAAAACCATTAATCAGATCTACAAAACTAGAGCTTAATGACAATTTCTGGCAACTTTTGGACACTAAAACAAAAGTTAGGAACAAACCATCGCACCGCGGAGTTAGTATAATCAGTGGTTTACTGTATATGAGAAAAACTTCAACTATGCACCCCGGAGAAGTCAGATTAACATTTAAGTATACATCAAGTAATGTATCATTATGTTACCACAGAACTCTGCTATGTTGTTAATCTTTGTATAAAAGCAGGCACTTCAATTGGTTGCTATCATTTTGTTCATCAGGAAACAACTAACCAGCAAAACAAACATCCTAGCGACCACCATGTTAAAGAATACACATTGCGGCAAGCAAAGTAGTATAAAATTCAATGCAGGACGGGATGCTAGATCTCCATAACAGACAAGGTCAGCATCACTGTGTGACCAACAAGTTCTTAAAGTTCCCAGGCTGCTAGTCTGTTTTTACTCATGCACAAGGGTTTCAACATTGTGCAGTGGCTTAACTTCAACAAATTGTTTTCTTTCACAGAAAAAAGTTTCCCTGGGTAACAAACTAAAACTACAACTTACAAATTAATACTCCGCCTTATCTACCAAGTTACAAACAGTGTAAATCAACTAGTTGTGTCAAAACGTACACCAAACCAAATTGTCAGTTTGAGAAATCCTTTGAACTCCAAAACTATATACAATCACTACTCTACTCTCATCTGCAACTTTCACCAACAATTTCTTTCCCTTTCCAGGATACTTCATACTTAGAGAGTAAAAGAAGTTCAATGCCCACTCCTAACATGAGCACAAGTCCAAATTGCTATTAACACTTGTTGCTGAACTGAATGAACTATAACTCAATCACATTGGCTAACCCCAGAAACAGGAAAGTCCCCAAACGTTAAAAGCTCAATGCCATTTACTCGAGAGCTAAAGAAAGAGAAGAAGAAAAGAAAAGAAAGGGCGTACCTCGAAAAGTCAGGAATAGCTTCACAGGCTTCTCCGTCACCATCACCATCGCTAGGAGGCGATGCATTAATGTCCAGAATCCGCCTCTTGGACTTCATCCCAAGCGGCCAGCGTTTACTCCGATCCCCTCGGTTAAAACACTCAGGACAAACCCACTCCTCCCCCAATCGTCCAGCGGAAACCCCAGCGCATGCACAGTGGAAACCGCGCTCGCAGGCGTCACAGACGAGCACAGGAGCAGCAGCCTCCGGCGCACCGCAAGCAGCGCATGTCCCCTCGCCGCGTAGATGGAGCGGAACACCCCCGGCTGGCTCACCGGCGGCGGCGGAGTCGGAGCAGTCGTGGATGGCCCGAACAATCTCGAAGGAATCAGGGTCGTCGGCGTGGTCAGGATGAGATAGGGTTTCTTCGGCAAATGAAGAAGAAGGGATCTCGTTGAGATCGATGCCGAGGGGAGAGCGAGTCTCATGCTTCGATTCGGCGACTTCCATTCCTTTTTTCCTCTTCTTTTTTTCCCCTTTTATTTTTTTTACAAAATTATCCGGCATAGAAGGGCATTAACAACAATAACATCGTATACAAACCTGCGAGTCATTTTCTCTGCTCTGAAAGATTGAGAAAGAAAGGTGTGATTTTGGGTTTGGGTTTTGGTGAGAGATTCGTGGGCTTTTGAGAGAGAAAGAGAAAGAGACACGTGGATGAAGAAGTAGACTTCTGAAAGACCAAACTGAGAAAAAAATTGAAGTCTTGAAGTTGAAGTTGAAGTTGAGAGCTTGAAGTTGAATTAAGGAAAAGGGTTGAACTTTGATTTGATTTTGAAGAGAGATGAATGAAAATGGGATTTTTGTTTTTGTTGTTTAAGACGGCACTGTACGGCTCCAATGCTTCAGCTTCTTCTTCTTGCTTCTTTCGCTCCTCTTCATCGTGTCCTTCCAGGGTTTTTAGAAGACGACCAGAAAAAGACCGAATCTTGTTCTATGTTGCAACACGAGGATACATGTTCTCTTTTCTTTGGTACTACTAAATAAACTAGTGTGTTTAGTTTTGCCCTTACGGGGTTATTGTTTGCATAAGTAATGAGACAACTAAAAAGTATACAACCTCATGCAATCGTTCTGCTAGGGTTTCTTTGCTCTCTGGGTATGGCTTGTTCGTCTTCTCTATTAATGGATTTAGCACCTCTTCTGTTAAAGGCGTTATGGAGTCCAACATTTAATCGGTTAATGGTGACAGCTTATGCTAGGGTGGAAGTCCGTTTTTCCTCTCTAGTGGTGGTTGGGGATTGCTTGATGCCATGGTGTCCATCGATAAGGTTTTGTTCTTGTCTCATCGATGGCTTCTAATTGTCTCTCATTGTCGCACCATGGAGTCCAGTGTCCAGCGGCTTGCAGGCGAGATGGTACGGGCCATTGATGATGGTTGTCACACAACCCTCTGTACACACGGCCCGGCGGGAAGCGGTCGCGGGGTCAGAGGGCGGCGGTGCGACAGACCTGTAAACGCGCAGCATAATAGAGTGGGAAACCCACGTAGACGGTCCAAACATGCGAAAGTCAGAACGTACCTTAGAAGCATTCCTTGCTCCTGCAAAACAGAATACCAAACAGATAACAGATAAACTCAGCTCAGCTCAGACCAGATGCTCCAAAAGAAGGCTGCCTCTCGCAAGCATTTCCCGATAAAGTAAACACACAACAGTCGATAATGAATCCTCAAACATAAACAGAAATATCCTTACAACGTTCCTTAACTGTTCTTACATGTCTACATGATTGTGCAATCTATGCTACAGA
>JBBYHH010000015.1:137125-155114 GCA_038382905.1 Daphne laureola | reverse complement strand
CTGATTTGTCTTATGCAGGTTTATGTTCGTAACATTGCCCTGCGGGACACATGTATGTGAGATACTCTGCCTGTTGTGCACAGCAGCATATCTGATATGTGAATAACTCTGAACACTAACCTTCTGTTGCAGGGCTAACATCCTTTGCTAATCATGTTTTTACAGGATTTTAGTTTTAAACCATTATCTCTACTGCTGCCCTTACTGAGTACCCTTTCGAGGACTCACACCCTTACAATTACCATTTTCAGGAGCTTCTGGGAACCAACTGATGGCGTAGGCCCATGCGGTTGATCTGAGCTTTTGGGTATAGTAGTAGTAGCAATAGCAAGGATTTTTTAGTAAACTATTCCTGACTCCCAAGCTAGTAGGTGCATACTTGTAAATACGAGCTCTGTAGATGTAGCGTGCACCTGTACATATAGCGCTAGACATGTTTTGTATTATGTATGTGCATACTATGTAGGTTAGATCATGTGACTATAAGTTTATTCGGGGAGTGTTGGGCTCCTTTCTGGAGCATCTGGTTTGAGCTGAGCTCAAGTACATATGCAAGATCTGTTGTGTGTATATTATCTGTTTGTGTGTGGGTTATGGACTCCGCCCACCGCGGCAATTTTGGTACGGTTTGGTAAGGCGACATGAAAATCCCACCGCCACCTCCCCCTCCGTACTGGTGTAGGGCTTCTGCGTACCTCTGAGGGTTCCAGACGGAGAGGGTGGTGATAATGAAGGATCTGGAGTTTCGACGGAAGGGACATCAAGATGGGAAGGCAAACAATGGTGGAGAGTCTCGACATCTTGATGTTCTAAAAAATATGCAGTGTTTTCAAATAAGGTAACATCTGCACACACATAGAATCTTTTGTGCAAGGGGTTGTAACAACGGTAACCTTTTTGTGTCCTGGAGTAACCGAGGAAAATAGACTTGATAGCTCGTGGAGCTAGTTTATCCTCCCTGGGATGAAGCTGGTGAACAAAACAAGCACAACAAAAAATGTGAGGTGGAAGAGGAAACAATGGAATACTTGGGAACAAAATAGAGTGAGGAATATGACCTTTTAAGGTGGTTTAAGGCATTCTATTAATAAGATGACACGCAGTAAGGACAACATCGCCCCTTAATTCCTTTGGTACTTTCATGTCAATTAGTAGAGTGCGAGCAACCTCTATGACATGCCCAATTTTCCTTTCAGCAATGCCATTTTTTTGTGGAGTGTGAGAACAGGAAGATTGGTGGATCATGCCATTTTGTTTCATGAAAGTTTTAAAGGATTCTGAAAAATATTCCCTACCATTGTCACTTCTAAGAATACGGACATGACGATCAAATTGAGTTTTAATTTCCGAGCAAAAGGCTTAGAAAATATAAAACAACTCAGAACGTTCTTTCATTAGAAAAACCCAAGTCATCCTAGACCAATCATCAACAAAGACAACAAAGTAGCGGAAACCAAGTTTTGAAGCAATTCGAGATGGACCTCAGATATCAGAGTGGACTAACATGAAAGAGGCTTCCGCTCTATTATTGACTCTATATGGAAAAATAGTGCGATGATGTTTCCCAAGTTGATAAGACTCACAATCTAGATGGAGGGTCGAACTTAGTCTCGGAACCATTTTCCTCAATTTTTGGAAAGTTGGATGATCAAGGCGACAATGGAGTTAAAGGGGTGAAGCAACAGCATAGTAGGCATTTGGACTCTCATCAAGGTAGTATAGTCCTCTAGATTCATCTCTTTCACCAATGGTCTTTCTTGTCTTCAAATCCTGGATAATAACATAATTAGGAAAAAAAGAGACAGAACAATTTAAGGATTTGGTGAGTTTGCTAACAGACATCAAATTAAAAGGAAATTTTGGAATATACAATGTGGCTGGTAAGTTCAACGAAGTAGAGGGAAAATGATTTCCAACTCCACTTATATGAGTGGTGGAACCATTAGCAATAGTGAGTTGGTGTGCAGAGGGCATAGGATGAATTTTCTCAAAGAGTTCAGGGTTACCTACAATATGGTCAGTGGCTCCTGAATCTACAACCCAAGGTTTAACAAAGGTTGATATGCACGCAACATGATTACCTAGGTGGGTGAGCGAAGCAACAGGAGCATCTTCTTGTTTGGCAGCCTGATATTGAAAGAAAGCTATGTATTCTTCGTCTGATATTGTTTTACTTCCACTTGCTGAAGTAGAGTTGTCACCAACCTCCACAACATTAGCAATCTGAGATGGTTTTGGACGTAGTTTGGGATGAAGATCCTAACAAAAATTATCAATATATCCATCCTTTCCACAATAATTTCATTTCCTCTGAGATCCTCTACCACGTCCTCCACGACCACCACGTGCACCACGGTTATTCCGGCCTTCTCTTCCACTTTGAATGGCTAAAGCAGTTTTACCATCAACTTCTTGTGTTGGTCCTTTCAAGGATCGAGAAACACGTGAAAATACCTCAGCAAGGGTTGGGAGTTCAGTTCCACCCAATATCTATGATTGAATCGGTTTATATTATGATCGTAGGCCAACCAAGTATCTCATGATGAATAATTCTTCTCTTTCTTTTTGGAGCTTGTTTTTGTCTGTTGTTATTGGTCGGGTTGCTAGATGTTCAACATATAAATTTTTTATCTCTGAAAAATACTCAGTGTGGTTCTTCTCTCTCTGCTCACACTTAAACAAGTCTATTGATAAATCATAAATATGACTAACATTGCTGGAAAACAAAAGTCGTACGTACTCCCATAATTCCTTGGTAGAATTTGCATGTTGACACATGTCTGCAATGTTCGGCTCCATGGAATTCCAAAGAGTTGTCATAATTTGGTTGTCATGTTGTTCCCACTTCTCGTATTCTGCAGAGTTAATGTCAAGAGCTTGTTGTGTGAGATGTTTGTATCTCACAAGCCCTTTGAGAAATACAATGACAGCATTCATCCATGAAACATAATTGGATCCATTTAATTTTTTATTGGTGATTTTTTGGACAGTGATGGTTGGTTTTCCTTCAACTTTATCGCCTATCGTAACAACCCAAAGAATTGCTCTATCAATTGATAATCAGAGAGCTACAGACATGGATGAAGAATGGCCACTTTTGACGACTTTAAAACAAACCGATAATGATGTCGATGAACAATGACCCTACATGGGTCGGCATTGATGTAAACGACAATTTTGAAGAGTTGATTCGGTCATCAGGGCATCATGTTCCGGTGTTGGCATCATCCGCCGGAGGCTAAAGAAGATCCGTGTTTGCCTCCACCGCTCAGCAGAAAGGAGCCGTAACGGTGGATGTCGAGGCTTGCTACTGGACTGTTTTGGAGTTTGTTACAGACGTCTGAAAAGAAGGTCAGACCAGGATTGTTGCATATGGTGATCAGAAACCCAGCTCTGATACCATGTTAGAGATAGACAGAAGAGAAGGAAGAAATACTGTATGAGAGCTTGTTGTTCATCACAGCTCTCTACCCTTTTTATAATTGATCATATGCCTTATACAAGGAAAGTACAGATTACAACAATCAATCATAATCCTTCCTAATCAATCAATCAATCATAATCCCTTTTAATCTGTTGTAATCCCTAATAATCAGGTAATAATCCTTGACACAACCAAATATTATGAGATGTGAAACTGAAAACCAAACCATGCTTCAAAAGGAGTTTGATCTGTTACCGACCTGGTAGGACATAGATTGAGAAGATATATGGCGGCTGCTAATATTCATCGAGTATTTCTTTAGCCTTGAGCATTGACATTGCCATTTAAATGGTTGTTCTATTCTTCCTTTCTGCAACCCTATTTTTCTCAGGGGTATAAGGAGCTGTGAGCTGCCTTTTGATACCTTCTTTATCACAGAATGTGATGAACTCCCTTGAAAAAAACTCACCATCTCTATTCGTCCTTAGAACTTTTAGCTTTTCTCCACTTTCTCTTTCGATATAAGCCTTGAATTTTTTGAATTCTTCAAATGCTTTAGATTTTTGTTTGAGAAAGTATCCCTAGCTCATTCTCGTGCAATCATTTGTGATCAAGAATAAATACATGCTTCCTCCATGTGATGGAGTTTTCATAGGTCCACACAAATCTGCATGTACAAGACCTAGTTTCGCAACTGACCTTCTTGCTTAATCAATAAGAAAGGAGTTCCTTGTTTGCTTACCTAGGACACGTCCCTCACATATCTCATCACTCTCTTTGATAGCAGGCAATCCTTTTACTAGTTCTTTGTTAGATAAACTCTGTAATGCTCGAAAATTCAAATGGTTGAACCTATGGTGTCATAGATTTGACTCACTATTCCATTTTGTCATAAGTACATGTTTGGTAGGAAAAAAAATGACACTGGAAACATTTTGTTTCCTGTCATAGCAGCTTACAGCAGCACTTCTCCATCTTGAGTCTTAATTTGACATTCTCCTTTGCTAAAGACAACATTATATCCATCTTGCACCAATTGCCATATGCTGATTAAATTATGTACCAATCCTAGTGCATATTCAACTTCTTTGATAATTATGCCCTTTCCTCCATAATTTATCAATACTTTTCCTTTGCCTTCAATGTTGATTTGGATATTATTGGCAAGATGTACCTGTGATTTGAAGGACTCATCCAATTTTCTAAACTTGTCTTTGTTTCATGTCAGATGATTTGAGCATGCACTATCTAGGAACCAAACATCATCTGATTTATCTTTTTTAGAGAAAGTCATAAACAAATATTCTTCTTGATCATTACCTTTTTCTGCATAATTTGCTTCTCCTGGTTTATTCCAGCAATCTGCTTCTTTATGGCCACGTTTCTTGCAACATCCACAAACTATCTTTCCCCAGCTATCATCATCTTGATGACCATTCTTCTTATAATAGGTGCATTGCAGAGGGCTATATCTCCCTCTACCTCTCCCCTGGCCTCGATATGATCCTCTCCCTCAGTTGAAATTTGAGAAAGAATTTGCACCTTGAGTTTGAAAAGCATTCTCTTTCATCCTTGGAATGTACCTTGTATTAGTCCTTGCCTCATGTACTAGCAAGGATCCTAAGAGCTCATCTATTGATAGGGTAGAGAGATCCTTTGACTCTTCAATAGGAGCAACAACATAATCAAACCTAGTAGATAGGCTTCTTAGAACTTTGGTTACCATAGTTTCATCACTAATATTATCATATGTGCACATTTTGCTCACCACTTCAGTCACCTTTGTTATGAAGGATTCAGCAAAATCATTATGTTTCATCAAGGTTGTCTCAAATTATCTCCTTAGGGATTGTCGCTTAACCATCATGACTTTAGCAGATCATTGATAATTTGTTTTCAGAATTCCCATGCCTCTTTGGCAGATTTTGCTTCTGAAATTCGGGAGAAGATATCTTCATCTACTCCTTGGTGAATAAAAGACAAAGCTTTAGCATCTCTCCTCATATCATCATCACTACTGTCTTTTGTGACTCCACCTTTGACAACTGCCCAGATATTTTGTGATTGGAAGATGGTTCTCATCTTGATACTCTAGAACTATAACTTATATGAGAGTCCTTTGAAAATAGGGATTTGTCCCTGAGGCACACTACTCATTATGTTGTTTGAAGCCATTGGTTTTCTTCAGCTAGCTCTGATACCACAATGTTGAGGCAAAGTAGAGCAAAGAGCAAAAACGTGCCAATGAAACCAGCTACTGCATTAATCAAGAGGTTTAGCCTTATATAGGCTTTACAACCAGAATCCATAACTAAGTAGGAATCCAATGTTATTTCTACTTCTAAACACTATCAACTTACTAAAGATACTAATCCTACTAGGAATGTATAGAATACTTGGATAAATCAAGTAATTATATCCTAATCCTAGACTAACTTGTGCATCAAGATACTCCAGTTGCTGTAGTGTTGGCGCTTTCCTCCATAGCGCCATTATTGAACCAGCTGCACCCAACCTACAGGGATGGCGCCAAGTTAGTGCCAGATGGCACCACAATTGCACCACAAGGGTTGGTGTTACCCTACTTGTGCCATAAGTTGTAAAATCAGCTTCTTCAATAATATTTAGGTGTTGGTCTTGGGTTGATGTATCTAGGTGTTGATCTGGGCCAAGTTTTCTCCTTAAAAGCTTTCTCCATTCTTGTGCTTCATGTATCATCTTCAAAAAAAATTAATACAATCACACCTTGTCAAAAACAAAATGTATGGTCTGTTCCAGATCTCTTGAGGGTGGATGATGGTGTGTTGGGATTGGGAGGGATGAAAGTGTGAGTTACAAGGTGATTGGGTTAAATTATACTCCCTCCGGTCTCCAAAAGATGAACCATTTGTTTTAGCTGTTTTATAGTATTTAATTTATGATTTTTTTTGCATCCATGTTTAGACATCTAAAGTTAAATATTTTTTATGTGTATCATAATTTGAAATATAAGTTTCCTAAATATAATTTTCTAGAATTTTTTTGCACTATTTTTCTTTGTAAATATTTGAGTCAAACATTAAACTTTGAAACAGTAAAAACAAATGGTTCATCTTTTAAACACCCGAGGGAGTATTTATCTATTTTTGGTCTTTAACGTATGTTCATTTGTGCCTCTTTCTGCTTTCACTAATGAGATAGTGAGTTTTGGTTTTACTTCATGGAAATGTCTAATCTTAAGGTTTTTGGTATAATCTGGTATTCAGTGGAAGGTCAATAACTTTCTCAGAATGAATCTTTTAATGATTTGGAACAAGGCATCAGTCCATCAGTCACTATAGAACATCGGGATTTGCAACATTGTGAAGTGGAGCTAGTTTTTCGATAAGCATTTGCTACTTTACTTGGAGAAAAAATACTCTAAAATGATCAATTGAATTTGCATGCTTTGCGGTATATTGTACTTGCAAATAAAGATACAAACAGAATGGGTAATAGCCAGGATTTGCATAATCGCTTTCGGTGAACAAGAATAGGGGTTGTTTAGAAATGAGAAAAGAGGGTAAGCAAGAAATAGTTCCATTTGGTAGTTAATCTAGGGAATATAGCTATGATGATTGATGCCTAGACCAGTACATGCATTGTTGTCCTAAGAGTGAGATGTTATATGCTGGAGGAGGAAAGGCATGGGTTTAACATAGAGTAGACCAGTAGGGAAAAGGTTATTGGTCTTTTATAGCTTCTGGAGTAGCATGCCTCTTGGTTAAAATTAATTGATTGGTTAAATTTAGAGTTCATCGAATTTATTTCTATAGATTGTAGAGTTACTTCCCCATGAGTGTCGTAGGTTTCAGGATCTTTCCAACAAATTATATAATGAATCGATTGCCTATAGATAGTAGATTTTAGAATCGTATCTAGAAACCATCATACAAACCTATCTTCCAGTTTTTGAAAGTGGAACTCATTCATGTAGTATTTATTTAGGTAGAGAATGCTACCATTCTCATCGTCTTGGTTCTATCTGACTGTCCTGTATGCACTAATTCCTCTATTACATACTAATAATTTTTTTAATGCAAAAAGTGGTTGCATTTGCCGGGAAGTCGGAATTGGGTCTATTTCTTGGAATGCAATTATTCTAACTGTTGTCCTCTGCTAACATAATACTCCCTCTAGTCGCAAAAGAATATTTTATTTGTTTTGGCAGTTTCACAGTATTTAAGTTATGATTTTTTTCATGAATGTTTAGAGATTTAAAATTAAATAATTCATGTATATCATAATTTGAAGTCAATTTTCTAAATAGATTTTGTATGAGTTTTTTTCACTGTTTATTATTGTTAAAATTTGAGTCAAACATTGAATCTTCTGACAACAAAGTCAAAGGTGACAATTTTTGGCTGACAGAGGGACTATATGTAACTTTCTTTCCTTATAATTAAAAATTGTTGACATATTCCACAATAGAAGGTATCTTCCTCAGGGTTACCTTCTCAGAGTAGCAAATTCCAAGAAAAAGCTTGGGTTGCCTTTACATAATGGGAAGGGTACACTATTTTTGGATAAAATGTATAAATATGAACAAGTAAAATTTCTTGAAAGCCAAAGTTGGTATAGTGACACATGATATGGGATGAGGGACTATATGTAACTTTCTTTCCTTATAATTAAAAATTGTTGACATATTTCACAATAGAAGGTATCTTCCTCAGGGTTACCTTCTCAGAGTAGCAAATTCCAACAAAAAGCTTTGGTTGCCTATACATAATGGGAAGGGTACACTATTTTTGGATAAAATGTAAAAATGTGAACAAGTAACATATTTTGAAAGCCAAAGTTGGTAAAGTAACACATGATATGGGATGAAGGGAGTAATATACTGCTAATGGTGCATTATTTCAAATGTTTTTACAATTACTCTAGCAAAATACCATTGGAAATTTTCCGGTAGTGGAAACTTCCAACATAGTTCAGGGTGGTAGCTGAAACTTGTTTAGTTATCTGGAAATTAGAGAACATGCGTGTTTACATTGATCCCAGTCTCACTATTGAAAAATTTCATGTGATTGTTTTAACTAGATACTATTTTATCTTGCAGCTGGTACCTGCTGTTTCAGAGCTTATTGTTGCACAATTGTTATACCTCCATTGGGATAATCCGAAAGAACCAATTTTTCTTTATGTAAATTCTACTGGAACAACTCGTGATGATGGTGAACCGGTGAGAAAATTTAATCTAATTTTCTTAGAGGTTTAGATGGAATTGTAATACAACCTGTGTTTTGTATAAAATGAGCTATGCGAATATCACGTAGTTTTATCATGAGTTGTAGCAGTACGGAGCTCTCTTCATTGGTGTGGGTCGATACCTTCCTATCAATGAAACCAAAAGGTCCTATCTAGGTGTTTAGGCATCATGTGGCACGCGGTCTGTGCCAATGACACTCTAATATGGGGGTCTCCTGTCAGGTGCAATGCCTTTGCACCTAGGTTTTAATGGACATGCCAGAATGATCGTTTGCTCTGATATGCTAGACATTAAATTTTCTTCTGAGATCCCTGTACGTGCTTCTTAAGTTTGTTTTTAGGTCTCATACATCAGTCTGTAATGAGAAAGAAAGACAAATGACACCTCTCAGTAGTGGCTTGAAAAACAAACGAGAGAAAATCTATTACCCTGTTGAAAGGCTATGACAACTGTGAACGGCCCGGCATCTTTCTTTGTGACTTGTGATTGAAATAAAGTCTATTTATTTTTATCTAAGCAACTGAGTTATTCTTTTTCTTTCTTAAAGTTATACTATGTAGCTTGGTTTAATTTGTGTATGAAATGTCTTGAACTGAGTCCAACTTTGTATATGTGTTTTCAACTACTCCCTCAGTCCTAGAAAAACTGAAACATTTTCCTATGTGGGCTATCCCTCAAAAATTGAAATGTTTCCTTTCAAGAGATCGTTTTAACACCATTTATACTTTATTACCCATTTTCCCTTCTCCACCCAAAAAGTTACTTTTGTCTTATATACATATTTTACTTTATTACCCCTAAATCTTCAAAACCCCTTAATTTCCGTTCCGTTCACATGTTTTAACATTTGTGGGACACAAGGAGTATATTCTTATGTGGTGTTAGAACATTTGTAATCGCAGGTGCTTTGCACTTATTGGTCAATTCCCTGAGATTTTGTACTTTCAAAAAGAAGCAATAAGCGTTTCTCATGTTCAGTAGTTTTTTTGTGTTGGAGATAAAATTCTGCAAGGGTAGTGAAGAGGTTTCTTTAATTTTTCTTAGGCCTGGGGACTTGTGAGTTGTGATAAGGCAATCATGTCTGTGAAGTGCCTTTTCCCTATTACCTTTTAAAAGTTTAGTTCTATGAATGAGTCCAATTGGTATGTAGTTTCCCTTTTTACAGTACTAAATATGTGTAGATGATTTCTCAGTTTTTTCATGATTGTTGAAAAATTATTCGATCAGGTTGGACTGGAGACAGAGGGTTTCGGCATCTATGATTCGTTGATGCATATGAAATGTGAGGCAAGTTCTCTTACTTGAGCTTTGATTTCTCTGTTTCATGGTTATGATTTATATAGGGAAAACCAAAAGATTTACTCCATTCAAATTCCTCATTGTCGAGGCCTGAAGGTTTTTGTCAAGCTTAAAATACGTGGGAACAGAAATTTGAGAGTGACTATAGGGAGTAAAGTCAAAGAGTAGAAGAATCAAGTTCTCCATGTGAATTGTTTTTCTTCTAGTAATCGATAATTCTTTTGAAATCTTCAATGGGACGCAGTTGCAGCCTTATGCAGAGTGAGTTGACCTGTGCTGGGCTGACATGCCAGTTATTTTTCGTGGAGTTACAGTTACTAATTTAGAAGTCCTTCCAGGATTCTGGTTTGACAGAAGCATTGGGAATATTTTGAAGTTCTACATTTTGCAATTAATTATTTTAGCTTCCATAATTGACTAAGGGTTTCTACTTACCAGTTTTGTTTGCTTGAATCCTTGACCATGTCTTAATTACTGATGTTTCAGATACATACACTTCTCCTTGGGTGTGCCATAAACCACTCTTGTCTACTGGTTGCTGCTGGAACAAAAGGAAAACGGTATATGATGCCCTCTGCTACAGGTATAGTACTTTGAATTCATCGAAAAAATGATCCTAAGCTTCATCTATTCTCGTTTCTTTATCAAGTTTCTAATTGAATACTTCATTTTATTGTTCAGCGTTATTACAGCAGCCTCGTCTTCCATCATTTGGCTTGATGCCTGCAAGTGATGTTTTTATTCGTGCCAAAGAGGTTAGCTCAATTTCTTGGCCTTAAAAGTGGGCATAATTACAATAAACAATTTCCTGGTTAATAGTTTTGAAAGTTTCGTCTCCCGTTAACTTTATGAAAACGAGCATGTGACAGTCGATCAATTCTCTTCTGGAATCACAGGCAACAACCAAATCGGGGCCCTCTGAATTGCAGGCAGACCCCACCGCACAAGTGGCTCAGATTTGTGTCTAGGGATATTAATTAGATGGGCTAGATCGGTTCATTCCAGGCCATTTGGGTTTAGGGTGCTTTTCAAGTCAGATCGGGTTGGATGGTTCTTCTCATTTGTGTTCGGGTTTGGACTTTTAAAATTATGTTTTTTTGAGAGTTTTTCAACCACGAGTCTGGAGTTCCTACAAATATTAGAGGGAATATCTTAAAGAATTAGGAAAATATTTGAAAAGTGACACTTATTTATCTAGATTAAGTTGTCCATTTAATGTATCACACTTCTCCAATACACATTTAAATGATAGTGAACTAGAATTCTCAATTGATTTAGGTGAATCTTACTAAAAAGCAGTTTTAACTTATTAGTAGGAAGGGAAATTATCTGTCTTTTTTAATTGATTAGTTACATTTAATTAAGTTCATGTAAATTTATTTTATAATGGATTGTGTTTGATTTGGGTTCTATTGTCGGAGTTCGGACAACGTCAAGTTCGGGTTATCTTGAGTTTGAGTTATTCTTGTTTAGGGTTATTTTTTGTATGATTGCAAGCATGTCAAGTTGGGTTGCGTCGGGTTTGGGCAGTTGACTGTTTTTTTCAGTCAATCTGGGTCGGGTTTGGTTCAGGTTGGGTGGGCTCCTCAGTGTGGGTCGATTTTTGCATGTGATTTGAGTAAGCGGTGCAGCATGTTTGTCTGTGTCATTCTTCAGCCGAACTTATAAGGATCTTTGTTCTCTTCTTTATTTAAGAGAAAAACTTTGTGAAATAACAATGTAGGAAAAGAAGCAAAAGCTGTGCGAAGATTGGCTGGTTGGAAGATTTTTTGTTTTATATTTGCCTCTAAAATCTCAATTTTTCACTTTTTGCTAGGCAATTACAAACAAGGACACTCTTCAAGAACTTCTGGCAAAACACACTGGACAAGTAAGTTTTTTTTTCCTTAGAAGCTGCATTAGTAGTATATGAAGGGCCTCAGAAGTTTGTGACTAACTATCTTTCTTGCTGTTTTGTTAGACAATAGAGACTATAGCTAAAGTGATGAGAAATCCTTTCTATATGGATACGAGAAAAGCTATAGAGTTTGGTGTAGTTGACAAGGTAAGAGAAAAATATGCAGTTCATTTGTGATGTCACTTCTATTCCATATTCTTGGCTTTAAAGAAGTTATGGTTTGTTCAGGTTTTCCAGTATGGTGACAAGATAATGAAAGGCGAAGCTTCTTCAAATGGAAGTGTTAGAAAAGCTAAACTGGGTGATTTTTAACTTTTATGCGGCAAATATATCACGTGAGTGCTTGGACAGCTTTTACCTTTTCGTTCTCATAACGTAGGGCCCTTTTTGCCTCTCTTTATTTTTATTTTTTTTGTGAAATTATTGATATTGTTGCCACTTTAGTGTATTGCGTATATTTCTCCAAGGTTACCATCTACTAAGAGCATAATCGCAACAATAAGCATGTATAGGCTTTTGGAAAAGTGTATATTTGCGTGGATGTATGGATATGGAAGATTAGGCCCCAGAAGAATTGGAAAAGTAGCCACATATTATGTGATGCAAGGGTTAACACTAATTCAGAAGATGTACATTCATAATACTCGCTTGGTTGTTAATGTTTGTCATTGTCATTGCAACTTTTCAAAATTAAGTTTGACAAAATTTCTCTCATATTTATTGGTTGGTAAAAATGTTTGAAAGATGTCTAGAAGGTACAAGATTCTACTACTTATGGAGTACCATTTTGTCACAAATCTATGGTTTTACTTGGGTGAAATATTAAGAAAATGATATCGGTGATTGTTTGCTCAACTTGTATACCGATTGAAACCATACACTTCAAGGAGCCAGAAAAACACTTTCAAAAGACTTTTTGCGAAAACAAAAGTATTTTTCTTTCTATTAAAAGCTGGGTTAAGAAAAACTTTCATAGAGATTATAGAATGTCAATTTTCAAAATGTCATTTTTTTTGCAAAAAAGTTTGTCCATTTCCATTCTGTTTACTTGTGGCACAGAATGTTGGTTGCTTATTGAGCTCATATGTTTTAGATAATTTATTAGTATTAGAATGTTTGATTTGCTAAGTGCTTGTCAGTAAGAGATATGTCAACTTACCAGATTGTTCTGTCAGCAATAAGCTCATCGGTAACCGTATTTTGTTATCCTGGTTACCACTTGGTTCATATGTGGAGATCATGGTGATTGTGGGCTCCAAGGTCGATATGTCAAGGAAATTTGTTGCTAGTTGTGTGTGTATTCGTTACTACTATTGCATCCCATAATGATCTTGCTCTATTGCAGCCTCCACCATAAGTAGTTATTGCATGTTTCTCTGAGGAGAGTGCTATTTCCTTGTCATCTTCGTAAAACTGATGGCTCATTGTTCATTTTGTCCCTAGATGAATCAAACCATTTGGTCCATGTTCATTTACCTGCATCCCATTAGCCGATGATGGTTGGATAAAGCCATCTTTCTGTACTCACTTTGCATCTTTGAGTTTTCTTTTCCAACCTAAACTAAATAAGCACTTGAAAAAATAAAAATAAATAAATAAATAAATAAAATCTAAGCACTTGAAGTTTCTCGCTTTTTCATTTTCATCCAAAATTTGGGAACTTGGAAGAAAATCATACAAAGTTCTAAACTAATGGGACATTCTCCTTTTCTGTTTAGACATCATCTATGTTTTTCTGTCCACCTTTCACTTTTCAAGTCAAGATTTAGAGTAATAGGCAATCTAACATTGGGAAGCTCAAGAAATTTGGGTGCCAACAAGTTCATTCTCTAGCCTGCAATTGTGTTTACTTGAAAAAAATGCTCATGTGTTTCTCCCAATTCAAAGGGATGTCTTGGTCCAAGTCATATTAGTATCTACTACAAGGATGTCTTGGTCCAAGTCATATTAGTATCTACTACAAGGATGTCCATAAATACTACTCTCTCCATCCCAAACGTGTTGTCACTTTTCGTTTTTTTTGTTTAGATTAAGATTGTCTTTGGTCATTAATTCATTTTACATAAATTTTCATTATTACCCCCTTGCCAACCCACTCCCACCCCTCCCAACCACACCCTAAACTCTTTGGCTCTGTTCGCGAGATCAAGGTTTTGTGAAACCTTGATCTCGCTTCAGATGCATAATTAAAAAGTCACTCTTTATATTATTTTAAAAGTTCTCAAATGTTCTAATATTTGTAGATCTAACATTTTAGTCCCTTAGCAAAGTCGAGAGCTTTTCATCTACGGCGAGCCACGGAGTGGCGGAGGGCAAGGCAGTGGTCGGAGGAAGGGGAGATGACGTGGAAGTGGTCGGAGGTGAGGGAGGCGGAGAGGAAAGAGGAGAGAAGTGAAGGGGCGTCGGCGGCGAATGAAGGGCCGACGAGGCGGACATGGACGGGGAGAGGAAGGGAGAGGGAGAGGAGGGAAGAGATTAAGGCCGGAATGTGGAGAGGCGTCTGAGGGACGGCGGCGGCGGAGGAGGAGAGTGATTTTCTGAGAGAGGATGGGAGAGAGAGGAGGGAGTCGTTGGTGGAAAGTGGATCGATCCAGGATTGATGGGTTAAGAATGAGTCGAGGCCGATGATCGGGGCGGAAGTGACGGCGAGAGGGAGGAGGAAGAGGAAGAGGAGGAGGAGGGCGGTGGAAGGCGGCGGCATTTTTAGATCCGGTTAGGGATTCAATTCAATCAGAAGAAGGCGCTAGTGTGGAGATGATCGAAGCTTCATGTCATGTCTGTGTAATCGAGTTGGTTTAAACATTAATGCAAGATTAGTGGTGGTCATTAGATTAGATGCTTGCAGGTCAATGGTGCTGTTGGACTGACGGTTAATCCCAGGCTGACAATACCATTCTTGCAATTGTTGGGTTTTTTTCTTTCTGAGTCTAAAACTAATCGAGATTATGAATTTGAATTTGAACACCAAAAACCAAATTGAACCGAGTAGATAAATGTTCAAGCTCTCGGGTTCTGCTTCTCTCCAATTAAGCAAGGGGAAGTGGATGTTTAAGATAAGATTAAGATGAAATTAGAATATTAATTAAGATAATTTATATTAATTAATATGTTAAATAATATTAAATTCCAGTATTGGAAACGTCCGCTACTGGAGACAAGTTTCATACCTTTTCAAATTGAGACATGACATGAAGCAGGCATGACCTGAAACTTATAGCCCAGGAATCTGTTCCAAGTCCAACAGACCACATTTTACCAAAAAGGAACTTGTTTTTAAAATCTGAGAGAAAAGAGGTAGAGTTAAATTTAGGAGGAAAAATTTAAATATATGTTAATTTTTTGTAAAATGAGATATTATTTGTTGTTCGAACAGACTCCAGTTCAGCGCATAAAAACTAGAAATTAATTTCTAGCTTTTGTAATTATCAAGACCGATTTGAAAACATATCAGATAAGAAATTACTAATTTATCCTTTATTTTTTAGTTGTAAATTTTTATCTTTTTCATTGATAAAATGTACAAATAAATAAATTCATTTCCAAACATTCTTCTATTACATTCAAATTTTGAATAATTTTTAGAAATTATTTTCTAATTAGGTGTACGGAACTGAGCCTATAAGCTAAAATCCACTCTTATAGAGATCAAAACAGGGTCCAGAACTAGAAGTACCGGAGGCGGAAAGTTTCATTTCAATATTGTGAAAGTTGCTTTGCATTACATTGGAAAATGGAAATCTCTCAAATAAAGGCATATAAATAGAAACACTTGCAAGCATACGGTGACAAAGTAGCTCCCTTGAACATAGAGCAGAAAAATACTTAAAAACGAATTCATTCTCTCAACACAACAAAGTTAAGAATGACAACAGCTCAGGTAAAACATGTTGACGATATGAAAACAATAGAGAATTAAGGATCAATATACATGAGGCCATCCCAAAAGCTACATTTCTTATTTCTGAAATCCCAGTGCCAACTGAGCACTTAAAATATGAAGACAACGCTATCATGAACTCTGGATTTCTGATTTTGAGCCACACATTCAGAGATCCACATCAAATTCCTGATCTCCTGCTCCCTTAACCTCATGTACGCGAAGAAAACGGCGTAATGGAACTGCATACAAGCCCCAATGTTTTTAAGTAAAAGCAGCTGGTTGAACTTGAATCCAGACAACAGTTAACTATTGATGACAGTGAACTGTGAACATCCCACATACCTGTTGCTCAAAAGCTAAGCAAAGCCTTTTCACTTCTTCCTCGTAAAAAGCCTTGTCGAGCATCTGATTCTCCCCGTACGACAATTTAGAGAAGATGGACTGATATGGAGGATACTTCTCCAAAACACCACGAACCTACACAAGCAATACAACAGCTATGAACTCCCGACGCATTATGAATAAGGCTATCACAAACTGCTGAAGTAAAGAATCAACTGAATACATCTCAAATATCTAACCTGTTCTATGTCCTCACAAACAGCAAGTTCCTCATGGCCATATGGGTAACTGTATAACATGAAACATTTCGGTTAGAGGTAAATATAACATGTATAGGTTATGCAAACCAAAAATGAACAATGTGATGAAGCAAAGCTTACAGTAAGCCGAAGTTAGAGTACAATTTCTTACGATCATCTCGAGTAAGCTCGGTTCCAATGCTGCAAATAAGCATCAAAAGTTAAAGGAAATTGCAAAACAGAAAGGCAACATCAGAACACAAACTATCAATTTAAGACTGCAGACGAGCTAATTACCTATTTATTGAAATATTAACAGCTCTTCTGTCAGCTTCAAAGGAAAGGAGATCAGACATGATTTCTGCAGTTGCACCACCAAGTTTCTGCATCAAAGATACACAGAAATTGGTACACATAAAAGACACTTTGTAGGGAATGGCAAGGCATGATCATGTAAAAAAGATGATTCCTCTATACACCCACCAGACAGAACCTGTAAAAATCCTCAAGATATGCCTTGTAGAGAGTGTTCCTCATAATTTCAATGTTCATGTCATCCAAGTCCTATAGAAAAAAATACTGTAAATAATTGTTTCTACAAGAATACAGGAAGACTTAACAAATTATAGAGCAAAGAAATATGCTAATATGTAGTATCTTCAGAAAGGTGAGTGCAGGATGGTTATAATGATAAATAAAAGGAACTTCCATGCATAAATTTACAAAAACAACTTAATCCATAAATAATAAGGTTAAATAACACTCAAAATTCCTTTTCAGTGAACAGAAAAGGATGGTGAAAATAAATATGCATGTATATGTATCTATCAACTCAATGACTAAAGAAGGCAATAGATTTTCTTAAAAACTGCTACAATATGCAGGCACAGAGGGAACAAGAAACTTCTGAAACAAGCATACCTCAGATGTAATACATTCTGAGAAGTAAGGAGCTAAAGGTGTGTCAACGAGGACCAATCGATAAAGCTCCCTCATATTCTGAGCCACTGCCAAGGTCGCAATACTGCAGAGAAAAAAAATGAACAAAAATATAGATCGAATTATATTGAGACATGTATCTTTGAGCTGTTAAAATTACAAAGATTTATTGCAGATCTATTACCTGTCAAACATGCCCAAAGGATGACACTTCTCTAAAAGCTCTTGAACGTCTCTTTCATGCAAGGTACCAGTGACGATCAAGACAACATTATCTATCATGTGGCCATATCTACACCAAGCAGGTAAAATGTTGGTATCTTGCTCAACATAACAGCCAAGAATTCAAACATATAAAGCTAGCTAGCAAAAGACCAATGAGGCAGTCACACTAGTGTCAGGATCCAAGTATTAAAGTTTCCGGCAGAAACCATTCATCCAACATCCTGTCTACAAATGTGTCAGTTGACAAAATAAATGCATGGAACTTATCCCCAGTGGGAAAAATGCAGAATAAGGAATGCATTTCTTCTTAATCATAATAATCATGCCATCTTAGATAAAACTCATGAAGAACAAAATAACTCCTGATAAAAGCAACCAAAAGAAAATAAGCAAACAAATCTAAACCCTCTATGCTTACAGTAGCTTAAGCTATATGACGATTCATTCAAACAGGCGACTTGCAAATGTTTGCAAGATCCCCTATCTTTTTAGCTTTAATATTCAAAGGTTTAAA
>JBBYHH010000015.1:97744-135348 GCA_038382905.1 Daphne laureola | reverse complement strand
TAAAATTGATATTAAAAAGGAAAGAACAATAATTAAAAAAATGTTAGAATAAAACGAGTATAAAACAAATGTATCAATTTTGTTAGGATGAAATGCACATAAAATAAAATAAAATAAAGCAAAGCAAGGTAAAGAATAGTAAACCCCTGTTTTTCTAACCTTCTGTTTACTTCTTCTATATTTCAGAAAATTACATATCAACCCCAATTGATCATCTAGATTCTTTTTATTTTTTTGAACAAGAATGACTTACTTTATTATCAGATGAGAGATAAAATAAACCAACAAAAATAAGCTGTAATAAGAGAACCAAGACAAAATGCTCAAAATGAGTAAACAAAAGCAAAACAACATAATGATTTGATGTAAGGAACATGACCAAATAAAAGAGAAAACCTTCAAAAACGCAGATCCATTGGCCGAAAACGATCATTTGAGTTCTTACCTTATGTATTAACCCAACTACTAATCTTCATCTTCATGATTCATGTTTACAAATTTCTAAATCTAACAAGTTAACCATCGATATCAACCCAACACACCTCCAACCAAGGGAAGACAAGAGAGCAAATGGATGAGGGATGGTGGTGGCAAGTGGAGTGATGAGTGCTTGATTTGTGACATATCAAAGGCTTTTGGTGTATTGATAAGTCAACTATTTATCTAAGATTACAATAATGTCTCATTTGGTTGATTGAATCCACTTGTTTAAGCCAATAGCGTAGGTAAGTTCAATTTAAACAATAAATTCACTTGAATAAAAAAGAAAAAAACAGTTTTTTAAAATTTTATAAACAATTTAATCCATTAGATTAAGCCGGGAAAGAATGAATGAGCGGAATAATTTACTAAGTTAAATCATTTATATGATCAACAATATAGGAGTATATCTTGATCGATGCAAGTACATTTACTCTTTTAACATAAATTTATCCATATTTTAGACAGATTGTAAAGAAAATATCATATGTATTTAACTAAGTTAGACAAAAAAAATATCGTAGAAAAAACAAACAAACAAACAATGGAGGTGAACCGACAGTTTTGATAAACCTCAGGGTCTTTGTATGATAAACAAAAACAAAAAGAAGTCATCTTCGATTAAGGAGTAGCGTAGAGAGCATATGGAAAACAAACTCCTCCTTCATTTTCAAAATGTAGATTAATATCATGAATAATGATGACTTGTTGATTTAATAGCTCAAATTTTGAATTATTAAACTTAGCGTAGTTAAAGATCTTGATTTATTAATTTGATTAATTTTATTGATATTACAGTTAGCAGTTTAAGAAAGATTAGGTGATTAAATATAGTTTTATTTATTTTTTTTGTTAATCAATAAACAAAAATTAGATCAAGATTCTTACTCCACCGAATCTAATAATTCAGTTTAGAGTATTAGTATGTCTAATCTAAAATTCAGATTTTTAAATGACCGAATGATGATAGTTCTACATTTTTTTTTATTTTATCTAATTTAATTTTAACATTTCATTTACTTTCTCTCCCTTGCCCCAGCTGCCCTATTCTCCAATGTTTCAAACCTGCCCGCTGTTCTCTCAATCACCTCCTCCTTCCTTCCTTCGTCCTCCTTCCCTTTTGACTAAAAAAGCTGTCCAATTTCCACTGCCGATTTTCTGCCTCTTCCTTGTTTCTCCATCTTCATGTCTTTGATTCTGCTGGAATCAACGAAAAAACCCTCTTCCAGCTCTTTATTCCATGATGAGTGGAGTTGAGTTGACTCATCAATTTCCACCACCTCCTGCTTAGGGTCTCAAATCTGGTCTCTTTTTCTTTTCATTTTCTCTTGATTGATTTTGAAAATATTTATGCTGTAAAAAGATCTGTAGATAGGAACATGGGTTTTGGTCCCGAGTCTGTAAAGGTGGTTGACAAGCAGAAGAATCAGAAGAAGAAGAAGAAGTTGGAGAAATCAAACAAGAAGAAAAATAGAGAGAGACAAATTGGGTGTTGGTTTAGATTGAGGGTCATCAGCGGCTGTTTGCCTTCTAGATCGAAGGTTGATAACTCTCTCAGCGGCGTTCATGGTACCAATTATGGTAATCTTTCCGCTTCTTACATTCAACTTTATAGTAGTAGTACATTCAATTGCTTCCCATTACCATAACCTGCATAGCTCACAAGACACACACGTTTGGTGACCAAAAGTATTCTCTTTTAATTGCAAACGCAAGTAAAGTTGCAGTTTTTACTCCAACCAACTGCTTCTGTTTTGTGTGGATAGATAGATAGATAGATAGATAGATAGATAGACAGAAAGATAGCAACTTCTCAACTGTTTTTTTTGTTTACTGGATGGTGACACCAAGATAGCTAACATATACTGTACTACTGTCTGTGCCTCCAAGAATTACTTGCAAGAAGTGGAAAGGTCTCGTTTTCCCCCTCCCTGCATTTAATTGAAGTGTAATAAATGCTTCCATGACAATTCCTGCTCAATGGGATACTAAGTTGTTGTCCAACAAGTATCTATCTTTATTATCTATTCTGTTCATTGACCTTCTTTCTGGGAGGGAGTTCTCTTTTATTGCAGCTTTCCTCCATGGGTATTTATCCTTTCATTCATGTTGAATTTTCAGGTGAAAGTAATTCCACAAACGAGAAAGTTAGAGATCAACCGGTTGTCCCTGTGTCATCGACAACAACTAGTAATGCGGAGAGCACTTCATCAACCCCTAAGTTCAGTGAGGAGCTGAGGATTTCTTCTCAGCTCCGGAAGTTCATGTTTAATGACCTGAAGCTGGCCACAAGGAATTTCCGACCTGAGTCCCTTCTTGGTGAGGGTGGTTTTGGCTGCGTCTTCAAAGGCTGGATCGAGGAGAATGGGACTGCTCCTGTAAAACCCGGGACTGGACTTACTGTTGCTGTAAAAACTCTTAATGTTGATGGAGTTCAAGGTCACAAAGAATGGCTGGTAGGATTCATTAACTTATAATTATCATCATAGAGGCATTTCTATGCTTTTGAATTTCCTATTCTTTTTATGACTTCTCTTCCTTTCACTCCGTATTTCAGGCTGAAGTCAATTTTCTTGGTAATCTCCTGCATCCGAATTTGGTTAAATTGGTTGGATATTGCATTGAGGACGATCAAAGACTGCTGGTTTACGAGTTTATGCCTCGAGGAAGTTTGGAGAACCACCTCTTTAGAAGTGAGTATGATTTTTTTTTTTCCCGTCAGCAGCAAGAACAACCTTCATTAACATAATTGCTTGACAAAATGTCCCATCTTTATCATGCCATTTTTCATAATTAGGGAAAATCTGAAAAGCTTTAATACATTGTGTCAATACTACTCTTTGGTGAACAAGTCACTTAGATGGCCATAAAGTTCATCTTGAAGTCTTTCAATGGCTCATTTGAGGAGGAATCAAGTTTAGACATGCATTAGTTGGGATACGTTGCTTGAATAGTTGAAAAAATCTTGGAACTAAATTTCCTTTGTTGTAGAATTTCGGGGAACTGAGTGGTTTTGCTCACATGTCGCCAGCTCTTCAGAGTAATGTTTATAGCTAACCCATCTAAATTCCCAGATGAGCATGTTTATGAAAGCCTTTACGGTATTTTTCTTTCGGAAAATTGGTGGAAGGGATTGGTTTGATTTATATCCTTTTGGGCTTGTATTGTACTTGACACAGATAGACTTCCCCAGACACCTGATATCTGAGTTGGTTGTTCAACAACTTTCTTGGGCACAATGGAACAAGAAAAAAACTTATCCTAAGGAGTAGACAACTTTTTATGGTCTTCTTGTAACTATTGTTTACATCTTTGATATTTAATGTTCTTTGGTAACAACCATTTTCTGGACAGAAGGGTCCTTGCCACTTCCTTGGTCAATTAGGATGAAAATTGCGCTTGGTGCTGCGAAGGGCCTTGCCTTTCTACACGAAGAAGCTGAAAGACCAGTGATATACCGTGATTTTAAGACTTCCAATATTTTACTCGACGCGGTACGCAATTAAACAGGGAAAAAAAGTTACTTACAAATGTACATGCATTACTTATTTGTTGCCACCGCAGGACTACAATGCAAAACTCTCGGATTTTGGACTAGCCAAAGATGGTCCGGAGGAAGGTAAAACCCATGTTTCTACCAGGGTGATGGGAACATATGGATACGCTGCCCCGGAATATGTTATGACTGGTATGTGGCAGAACTAATGCTTTAATTATTAATGTACTCGTTATTAGATCGCCTTTAAATACTCAGATATATGTAGCAACTATATCCAGGAATCACATAAACCTAGTGTCTTGGCATACCCGCCATTTTCTATGCCTTGTATATTTGGGTTAATTCGGAAAAACATGTCTTCAATTATGACACCTTGAACTGATAAAGCTGTGTTAAATTTAGGTCATCTGACATCGAAAAGTGATGTCTACTCATTTGGAGTAGTTCTGCTTGAAATGCTGACTGGCCGAAGGTCCATGGACAAAAACCGACCAAATGGGGAGCACAATCTAGTGGAATGGTCAAGACCTCATCTTGGAGACAAGAGAAGGTTTTTCCGAATACTAGATCCTCGTCTTGAAGGTCACTTCTCCGTAAAAGGTGCTCAGAGAGCTGCTCAGCTGGCTGCTCAATGCCTAAGCCGTGATCCCAAAGCTAGACCGTTGATGAGTGAAGTTGTTGAAACCTTGAAACCTCTTCAGAACCTTAAGGATATGGCAAGCTCATCCTATTACTTCCAAACCATGCAGAGTGATCGTAGTAGATTAAACGCAAACAACACAAAAACGAAAAGTGGTGTCAAGGTGCAAGCTGGGTTTATAATGAGGAATGGACAACAATCAATGAGAAGCTTGTCTAGTTGTTCAAATGGCCCTCAAGCTTCTCCATACAATCATCATCAGCAATCACCAAAGCCTAGAGCAAAAGAAGCTTAGTAAGCAGACAAGTTTCTCTTTGTTGATTCCTGATGTGGTTTCCATTTGAGGGTCTCCCAGTTACTGTTGAGCACAAACAAAGATCGTCTCGCTGTTCTGACAGAACATCTCTCCATTGCATATACTTCTGCTTTAGAAATTCCAGTAGCAGTGAAGAGCCATCCTGGATAAACTCTATGTGAGCCACTTCTGTTACTATCCTTCTTTGGTTTCTCTCCTTCAACTCCAAAAAAGGGAAATGAAAGCACAGAAGTTGGATGGAAATGAAGATGTGGAAAGGATTTAGTTAATGCTTTAATTCTATGCTCACATGGGGACTGGAGATATAGGAGAGAAACACAAACAAATTGTTGTAGCAGTATCTTTTTGTTTTGGGTCCTTTTTTCCTCCATTTTCTTTAATCTGTTGAGAGTATCCTCTCTAGTTTGACCAGTCGTTGATATAGAACAACAAGTCGGACCTGTTGGGTTCAGAGGAGATGTGTAAAGCTTATAGTGATTCTGTGACTTGTAATCTCCATGACTCCATTACCCCTTGTATGTAAGTTTACAAACTTCTAACCAACTCTTTTTCTTCTGTGCGTTGCGTTTCACGAGAATGTGTTGAGCTTTTTGTTTTCAGCTCTGCTACAATTTCTACCAAAATAACAAATATAGTTTCACAGGGTAGCCGGTGCTTGATGAACTTTCAGAAATGATCATAACATTCAATCATTAAGACCAGGAGATAGAGAACAATTCATTAATCATGTTTCTCTCACAAATACTATCAAATAATGTGTAAAGATGGAGAAAGAACCTAAAACTATAGGCTCATAGGTTCCAACGTTTTCCTAGTTATCTTAGGATGTATTTCATCAATATAACATCTACAAATTTGAACTCAGTAAAATCTTAATATTTTCTTCCTCTAGAATTTGATATATTTGTTTTTCTGGTATTTAATTTATTAAATATTTCAAAATATTAAATCAAGAACGTATTCAAATTTATTACACTTTTTACCGCTTCTCCCAACAAACCCGCCTTTCGCATCGGCCTAGCGTGGTGAACCAACTGTGATACCCGTAGGTGGAGGTGTTGAAGCCTGCTCTCTGTCACCCATTAGGCCATTACCGAGCATCACATTGGCTTTGAAGCAGCTGCATGGTACTGGCATTTTGTAGATGTGGTTCGGTTATTCCCATTTGTCTCTATCTATTGGTGGGGAGGTACATGAAGGAACGAAATAGTGGATTAAAAAATGAAAGCTCGAAGACAAAGAGAGCCGGTCTTTTCCAAAGAATTACTACAGCTTTCCCACGGCTCGTTATGAGGAAGTGGTGGGTGAAGTGTTGGTGGCTCAACCAATAGATGTTCTTGCATTGGTGGTGTACACGTCGGGTGAGGTGGTGGTGGACAAGGTGGCGCCTTGGGCCTCAGATGATAGGGTGGGGGCAACTCTTGCAAGAAGGCCCCGAAGTCTCTTGCTTGTATTAAATCTGCCTCAGAGGACGAAGGTTGTCAAGGATGTTGGTATGGTGGTTAGCAGTCTCTTGGCGGGGTTGAGAAAGGACTCGTCCTGCTTGGAGAAATGAGTATTTAGTCTGCTGTATGCTATTTGGGATTTATACCTTCCTGAAGAAATGAGTGTTTGGTTTGCTGTTTAAACTGACATTCCATAGGCTGCTCTCTCACATATTTTCCGACAACTCAAACCCCTAGTTTAAGCCGTATAGATGTTATTGCTCTCCTCTAGGTTTCTGTTCATCTTTCTTTATGGAACTTCTAGGTTTGTAGTTTGCTCTTGCCCCATGCACGGGGTTTTGACACTTTTGCATTTGTTTTGACTACTACTCTTGGGATTTGGCTAGTCTGCAACCACCAATACACTCAATTTTTGTGATTTTAAAAGTAATATGTTCATCATCTAAAGCCACAACAATATGTTGTGACTGCAGCTTGCAGAGAAGCTTAATCCCGACTCTTGTATTTTCTGCCGTTTGGTTTGGTAATATAAGGGCTTCAATGGAAAAATATACTCAGTCCAGTCAGTAAGAAACGTTGGGAAAACAAGAGAAAGCCCAACGCAACTACAAAGCCCAACTCAGTCCAGTCGTAGTATGATTGCCGCCTCTTCCGTCGTTGCCGCCTCTGCTCTGCGCTGCCTACTTCCTTAACTAGTAATCCGGTGCCCTCACAGCTTGCTCTCACTCAACTCAACTCTGCCGGTCTCTCTTCTCCTGCTTCTCTTTTTCCATTAAACCCCAAAATCAGGAGTATTTTCTTTCTCATTCACTTCCATTACAGTCGCCGCCTCCGCCTCCGCCTCCGCCTCCGCCTCCCGACATGACCGACGGTCACGTCTTCAACAGCATCTCTCTCGGCGGTCGTGGCGGCACCGTCAGTTCCCTCACACCTTCAAATTTTCAATATTTTCCGTCCATTTTTCTTTCGTTTCCGTACCCTAATTTTCATGTCGATCTCACTTTCCTTTCCATGTTGTGTTTTTCTGCAGAATCCCGGGCAGCTGAAAATTTATTCAGGAGGGATTTTATGGAAGAAGCAAGGAGGTGGTAAAGCTGTGGAGGTTGATAAGTCGGATATTTTAGCGGTTACGTGGATGAAGGTTCCCAGAACCAATCAACTTACCGTTCAGATCAAAGGTGGATCTTGTTACAAGTTTACTGGCTTCCGTGATCAGGTTTGCCTGCTGCGTTTTTGTATTGTTTCACCATTCGGCTTAGTTATGCCTCTTTTGAAGTGTATTTTCTTTTAGGGAAGTGAAAATTTTCAGGTATCAAGTTTTCCTGCTGTAATTGCATTCAATAGGTGTAAGGAGCTAAACCTCTTTTTTACCTTTTAGGATGTCACTAGCCTGAACAACTTTTTCCAAAGCGCCTTTGGAATGACGCCGGGGGAGAAGCAGCTCTCCATCAGTGGTCGTAACTGGGGAGAAGTTGATTTAAATGGTTAGCTTGCTACTGCTCAATGATAATCTCTCAATGTCTATCTGTAATGTTTAGAAGACTCGGAATCGGGTTAAGTGGAATATGAACTCTCTGTTTCGTGGCATCTCAGATTGTGGTTCCTGTTGCTTAGAGCTGATAGTTTGCAATTTCGTGAGTTCCATAAGTATTTGTTTTCTGTGTCCCGACCTATCACCTTGTTTCGTTTTCTTTCTTAGTGTTAGCATAATATGGCCCTCTATGGTTTGAGGGACTATGCAGCAACACTTGAGAGAGAGAGAGGCTCATGGTTTGTTTTTTTATCTCTGAATGTTTTCCGTATGATAGCTTGTGCAATTTCTTTGAGCACTATGGTCTTATTTGTTAAGAACCTTCTATGTGCTAATAGCTATGTTGTATTGCGTACGTGCTGTTAATTTGATTCCGTTTGACTCTTTTTTCAGGAAATATGCTGACCTTCCTTGTTGGGTCAAAGCAAGCTTTTGAGGTATCTTTGGCTGATGTATCCCAGACACAGATGCAAGGGAAAAATGATGTGATTTTGGAGTTCCATGTAGATGACACTACTGGAGCCAATGAGGTGCGTCTATGATTCAAATTTTTCTTTAGGTTTTGATGCTATGATAATTTTGTAGTACTTTTTATTAATTGGATGAAGTTTAAATCTACTAAGAGGAGCATGTCATCCAAAAACTAGTGTGCTGTCGCTTGCTAATATGTCTTTATTTTATGTCACAGAAAGACTCGTTAATGGAAATAAGCTTTCACATTCCAAATTCTAACACTCAGTTTGTTGGTGATGAAAATCATCCACCAGCTCAGGTGAGTAATTTTCTATGATTCCAGTCCCTCTCTCTTCATATCTGTGCTTATGTGTTGTTGTGTGTTGATTATCGTTTTACTCAAATTATTCCTAGGTTTTCCGTGATCAAATAGTGCAACTGGCTGACGTCGGTCCTGGGGGTGAAGAAGCTGTTGTCACCTTTGAGGGTATTGCAATTCTTACACCTAGGTATGTCTCTTAGATGCCTATACTGTTGCGATCAATTAATGCAGTTGTTCCATCAACTAAAATCAGTTGTGGAAGCATCTCAATAAGACATCACCCATATATTTTATACACACATTGCAGGGGTCGTTACAGTGTTGAACTTCATCTTTCATTCTTGCGGCTACAAGGGCAGGCAAATGATTTCAAGATTCAGTATAGCAGTGTTGTTCGGCTATTTCTGCTACCTAAGGTCTTTTTACCTTCTAGATGGTATACTTATAATGCATGAAACTGCAGGCACTTACCTTTCGTTCTCATTTTCTATGTGCAGTCTAACCAACCTCATACATTTGTTGTTGTTACACTTGACCCACCTATTCGTAAAGGACAAACGCTGTATCCTCATATTGTGATGCAGGTATTATTGGTATTTCAATTTATGTATTCAGAAAAAGTTTCCATAGAATTTTTTTTACATTGACATTCTTTGTATTTTCCACGTTCTTAGATGCTCATTCTGTTTTTTTTTTTTTCCGGCAGTTTGAAACTGATTTTGTCGTTCACAGCACTCTGTCCATTAATGAAGATCTTTTGAGTTCAAAGTACAAGGACAAGTTAGAAACATCATACAAGGCAAGAACTCTTTCAGGTTCTCATGCTGCTTTGCATATCAATGGCATATTCATTAACTGTTTTGAGTAAGCAGGGACTCATTCACGAAGTCTTTACCACTGTACTACGAGGTTTGTCTGGCGCAAAAGTTACCAAACCTGGGAAATTCCGTAGCTGCCAAGATGGCTATGCAGTGAAGTCGTCTCTTAAAGCAGAAGATGGAGTCCTATATCCACTTGAAAAGAGCTTCTTTTTCCTTCCCAAACCTCCTACACTCATTCTCCATGAGGAGGTAAAATTCCAGGATTGTACCATGTTCATGCAATGACCCAGCAGTCGGTTTTGAAAATGATCTGTTTCTTTTATGTGCATCTCATCTGATGTTAACAGATTGACTACGTTGAATTTGAGAGGCATACAGCTGGGGGCTCAAATATGCATTACTTTGATCTTCTCATAAGGCTGAAAACGGAGCAAGAGCATTTGTTCCGGAACATTCAGAGGAATGAATACCACAACCTCTTCAGTTTCATCAGGTTATCCCATCTTTTGCATGCTTCTGTTGTTGCTGCTGCAAACTCTGCCGGTCTCTATTAAACATTGTGCTAATGGTTTTTCAATGTTTGCAGTTCTAAGGGTCTTAAAATTATTAATCTAGGAGAAGCACAGAGCACAGATGGTGTGGCAGAGATTCTCAAGAACGAGGATGATGACGCTGTTGATCCGCATCTTGCACGCATTAAGAATGATATCGGAGATGAGAGTGATGAAGAGGATGAAGATTTTGTTCTTGACAAGGATGATGGTGGCTCCCCGACAGATGATTCTGGGGGAGACGAATCTGATGCCAGTCAAAGTGGGGAGGAGAGAGAGGTAGGCTCTTTTTGTTCGTACTTATTGATGTATGTTGTTGAGTGACAATTTTGTTTCAGTGAACTTGTGTTTGAATTTCATTTTTTGTTTTGTTGCTATTTGCAGAAGCCTGTTAAAAAGGATATAAAAAAGGCGGCGCCTTCATCTTCTAGGGCTAGTAAGAAGAAGGCTAAAGATGAGGAAGATGATGGTAAGAAGAAAAAACGTAAAAAGGAGAAAGACCCGAATGCACCAAAGAAGTCCAAGTCTGCATTCTTCTGTTTCTTAGACACAGAAAGGGAGGTCAGTCCATGCTGAATACTACAGTAGTATATTATTTTGATAAGTGCAATACAACTGTTGCCCGTGTTTCACATCAGATTGAATGCATAAAATGTAGTTGATGGTTTCAGTGAAAGAAAGGAGAACATGATTTTCTGGTTGTGTTCATTTTGTTCTGCTTGCCAGTTGTGCTATGATCTTCTTGTTTCTGTTCAAATACACATATTTTCACCTCATTTTCAGCATAATGGATGTCAATGTTGAGATTTCAAACTGATTATTATACGCTCTTATGTTAACAGAATGTAAAGAGAAGTAACCCTGGAATGTTACCTCCTGAAGTTGTGAAGATATGCGGTGATACATGGAAGAAGATGTCAGGTGAGAACCATCATCTACCACTTTTTTTTCTTCGTACAATGAATCGATCTCTCTCTTCTATGCGTCGGTTAACAGTATCATGATCCTGCTTTTTCTGCGTTGTTCCATTTGCAGAGGAGGAGAAGGCGCCATATAAGGAAAGTGCCATTGCTGATAAGAAACGATACGAAGAGGAGTATACTGAATACAAGAAGGACCATTGAACTGTGGTGATGGTGCATAGGGAGGGTTGTTTAAGAATCCAGTAGAATGAGAAAAGGATGGTGGCCTTAGGGAAGGGTGGGTGAAGATGGCGGGCTGCCTGGGAGTTCTTCTGGAGCATGCTGAATTACCAGGTCTACTACTAGTGATGTTGAGCAGCATTAGGGGGGGGCTGTGGATTGAATCTTAAATATGCATTGCTGTAACTAAAAACCTATTTGATCATATGGTCTACACTTTGATGATAGATTCTTCAAACTTGTAATGGTTTTTCATTTGCAATCAGAGGTCCCAAGTTAGTATTTTCGTTTTTTAAAGTTGGGGTTTAGTGAAAGAGATGGTATCTTTGTTAATAAGTAAAAATTGGGTGTTAAATGTGTCATGAGAAAAGTATGAAGAGGTAAAGTGTAATTTATTAATAATTTTTTGTTAAATTTAACAGAATAATTGTAAAATTAACAGTGCATTTAAAAAAAAAAGGAGAGTGCCGATCGGTTGCTTCCCAAATCGGCAGGTTGTTTAAGTAGAGAAGAAATGGAAAAGCGTCACATGTGTGCAAATAGGCAAAAACCATAGAATTCTTAATTGTGACGAATCAGTTAATAAATTTTTTATCTAGTTAAATAAATTATTAAATTTTTAAAATTATATAAATTTAATTATGGATCTGATGATTTTTTTATGTAGAAGAACAATATTTGATTGTGAAGTTTAATAAAAAGTGTCTTTAAGTGTTTAATTAAAAGAAACACGTTAAGTTTTGAACAATCTAATGATCATCCTCTTAAAGATATTTATAAATCTCTCGAGTTCAAGTCTTTGATAACCTCAATATTCAATCCTTTTATATAAAAAAATAAAATAAAAAATGTTAAGAAAACATCACTAAAAAAATCAGGTGTGGTTAGGATAATAAAAAATGCATGTGATTTTTTTTAATTGAACAATTATAAATATTTTAATTTTAATTTTGTGCTCGATTTACGTTATTTTTTTATCTAAAATATTATTAAAAATTAAACATAATAATTAAATTAATATAATTTTAAAAATTTAGTGATTTATTAAATGGGATAAAAGTTCAATAACCGATTCGTTTCGTGACTAATTGAAAAGTACACGGTTTTATTTGTGTTTTTTTCTGTGCAAATAAGAAATCAGTTTCTCCATTATGGAAGGAAAATACTGTGCTGAAGTACAATCAGTATTCAGGAGCAAAAGTTTCCAGAAGAGGAAGTAGGATAGCGTGATTATCCAGCGGTTTCTCTGAAACAATGAAAATTATAATTGGGGATCGAGTCGACGACGGAGTAGTACTAAGCTTGTGGCGGTGGTGTTTGAATCCGGTGAAATCGCCGGCCGTCCAACACGCCAGTTTTGCTGCTTCTTTCGCCGTGAGTTTTTGCAGCATAAAATTTGATGGCGGAGGCGGGCCAACCGGCTTCAAAACTGGCACGTTCTGATCCTCCGCAGAAGGCGATCTCCGACTTAGACATCGACACACTATCGCGCTGCGCCACCAATCTGAACCTCCAGGATATTTCCAACTTGGCCATGTCTTCGAGATACCTTAAGACCGTCGCTTATTCCGATTCTATTTGGCTCCGTTGCTTCAGGTTCTTCCATTTCTCTTCTCCAGTATCAAATTCGAATCAGAGAGATTCGAACTCGGTGATTTTTACGTTTCTTTGTTCTGCAGAGAGCAATGGCCGCGCGAGGTGCTTCCCAAGTCTACTGGAGTGAGGGACGCGTTCTTGTCCAGACGCAAGGCTTTGCTGCAGTTCAACTTCTTGGATCCTCTCTGGTCCGAACACTCCACCGTGAGCCGACCTGTCGACCACTTGCTAATCGATGAAACTCGGAACGATATTATCTACTCTCAGGTCCGTTTTATCCCGTCCATCTCTTATTAATCTAGGCATCTGAATCTGAAATTCGGTTCCCATTGCAACTCAACTATAGGGGAATGTCGTTCGAAGTGTCGATTGGCGTGGAGGCCCGGAAAGCAGAATGGATGATCACACCGCCAGAATAACTTGCATGAGGTTCTTTGTTTTTGTTTTTTGTTTTTTTTACTTTATGTTGGCTTGGCTTGTCCACCAAATCTTCAAGCACCTTTTTCGTTTTATAGTCAAGAGTTGATTTGTTTCCTCTCAGCTTAATCTTCTGCTTTCCTGTCTTTGAATCCCAAAATACAAGTTCCAATCTCTTGGGAGAGGTGGACATGACCTCTTTTGAACTTTTCCCGACTATGATTTCTCTGCCCATTTTTCAGAAGCATGAGCCTTTACTGTTAAAGGATCTGATCTGCAGGTTGTTTCCGCTTGATGAAACTTATTTGTTCCGAAATAAGAGGCAACACAATGAAAATGTTTTGGTTACTTCGAGTTGTGATCACTCAATTCGTCTTTGGTGGAAGGTACTCAACTAGTCAACTTGCATTTTTTTATTGAACCATTCCTCTCCAATTTCAGTTTATTTCAACTTCCTTTGCTTATTGAGTCATGTAGTCTTATGTTTTTTAATTCCTCCATTCTTGGTAGTTCACAATCATCAGTACTTTCCATCCGCTCTTCCAATCCAATAACTTTTGACTGCATCGTACGGGGAATTATTGAAAAAGAAAAACCTCCTGCATTTTCAAGTTTGCTTAATCATTCTCTGTCTCATACATTTTGGTGCAGGGTTCTTGCCAACGATGTTTTAGAGGTCATAACTCTGCGGTCTCTGCCTTGTCAGATAAATTGTTAGGTGATGGTACCAGCAAAGTGTTGGCAAGTGGTGGGGAGGATGGTACTGTCCGCCTATGGTCCCTTAGCTCTGGCAGGAAACGTGGACAACAGGCTCTGAAAGCTACACTTTTTGGACATGAGAAACCTGTCAAGCTAATGTCTGTTGCAGGGTATGACCATTCTGCTATTCTTGAGCATTTAGAAATAAGAAGTCTGCTGCTGTATTAGAAAAGAGTTTGCTGCTTGTTTATCTGATTATTTCACAAAGTAACTAAGCATTAGATATCTTTTGGTTGGTAGCAGCTTTGTTGTGAGCTTTAAGTTACTTGCAGTTCAGAGTCTCTACAGTATTAAAACTATTTATCAAAGGATCAAGGGTTAGGTGCCACTGAGACGTCATGGAAATTTTGTTTTTTCATTTGCAATCTGTTTTTTATTGTTTTAATTAGTTGTCCGCCCTTCCTGCCCTTTAGAGCTATTACTTTTTTTAACTTGTTTACCCTGCAGGAAGTGGTTGCGTCTGTAATTGTTTAAATTCTCAGGACACTCTATTTATTGTGGGAAAATGCTATGGACAGTCACTTTGGACACTCTCTTGAACACTCTCTCATTTAAATTCTGTCATGTAATCAGTTTTGTGGGCCTAGTTGATTATGGGTCCACCAAAATGTATACATGGCAAGTGTTTAATGGGAGAGTCTCAAAAGAGTGTCCAAAGTGACTGTGTGTAGCATATTGTGTGGCCAAAACATAAGGATTGATTAGTTAGTTTTGGTGGATATCCAGCTGCTTTTGTTTGGATGTCATGAGGTCAAAATCAAACTTAATTTTGAAATGGCGGAATTCAAAGGGTGTATTTTGTGTTTTTTTCTCTGTTTTTTTTATATTTTTGCCCAGTGTCCAGTTTCGTTCTGGTCTCAATTTTCGGTGGTTGGCCATATGTTGTTCTCTATCATGCTGCAACGCACTTTGATGTCCTTTCCCTTCTCCTTTGCCTTCTACGTGCTCACTTTTTTTCCTGTTCCAGTCACAAGTCTTCTCTGTTGGCAACAGTTTCAAAAGATTCAAAGGTGTGTAGTACCTTTCTTTCTGCTTTTAACATGATTTTATGGTATCTAACATTCTCACTTGACACATCATCTCATCTGTTGCAGCTGTGAATGTAGTGAAGTAGCAAGTATCTACTTGTATAGTAGTGTGGTTTAGTTACCTCCCCTTTCTCCCCCACCCCCTCCAAAATAAATAAATACAGAATGCTCTCTTATGAGAATCCTGGATTTTTACACAGGTCAGAGTATGGGATACATCTGCTATTCGTTCTTCTTGTTGCGTTGGTATGACTTCTGTTCCAGGAGCACCTGTGGACATGCGATGCTATGAATCGTTATTCTTTGTTGCTGCTGGTTCCTCAGTCTTGATGATTGATTTACGAACAATGCAAACTGTTCTTAATCTAGTTACATGCCAACCAAAACTGCAGTCTTTTGCAGCTATACCCTCGAGGTCCTTGATCTGCTGTGGTGGCATTGCCAAGTAAGAACTTGACTACGATTAAGATTGTTATCATTTTTAGGTTGCTTTTGTCCAAAGTGTGATCACTCGGTGCTTAAAAATGTGCTTTAGAATCAATCAAGTTATTCTCTATTATACTCCCTCCGTTCCAAACATGTTGTCACTTTTAATTTTTTTGTATAGATTGAAATTTTCTTTGATCATTAACTCATTTTACATGAATTTCCATTATTACCCTATTCCAAACCCACTCCCACCCCTCCCAACCCACTCCCTAAAGTCTCTGAGTGAGTGCATTTGTAAGTAAAAATGGACTAAAATAAAACAAAAGTGGAAATGGGCCATCGCATTTGGGACAATTTTTTTTTTAATGTTGTGACAATACGTTTGGGGCGGAGGGAGTACCTTAAAGTTGCAGACGATTGAGCTTCAAAGTCCATCTATCACTAAAACAAATAGTGTATGTTTCTTGGAAATCCTGAAATTGCTCTATAAATGTGTTCTAAAAGCCTGAGTTCTTGCATATGCCCTTTTTTCTTTTTCTTTTTTTTTCTTTCTTTCCGTTTTTTGATGAGCGACGACAGCAACTCTTAGTGAGTTTTGTAACACCACTGCAGGCTTTTAGCTTTGGCTATGGTGCATATATGAAAAGCTACGCAAAATGGCCAAGTATCAACATCTTTTTGTAGTTTTTAGAAAGAGATGAGCTTACAGCACTTTCTTGCTTTCTATCTCATGAAACGTTTTGTGTAAGCATAAGAGGAGTATGAAAAGAGCTTCATGGACTTCATTTCATTTCATTATGACATCATAAGAAGGTTGATGTTGTTCTTTGAACACATTTATATGTCAATTTGAGCACCAAACCCAAATATTCTGGCCTAATCCGTAGCTTGAGGAATGATATATTGGACTGTTTCTAGCAAGGGCACATTGCTTCATTATAAAGTGGTCTTACTAATCATTAGATGTGTTTTTTTTTCTGTTACAGAGCAATGCTGTGGGACATCAGGCAGGGCCGGGGGACGGTAAAATCAAATCCAATTGCTGAACTGGATGGTCACTGTGGTGCGGTTACGCACTTGTATATGGATCAATACAGGATAGTAA
The DNA here is from genome assembly GCA_038382905.1 of Daphne laureola. NCBI lineage: Eukaryota > Viridiplantae > Streptophyta > Magnoliopsida > Malvales > Thymelaeaceae > Daphne > Daphne laureola. Next base: position 118,814 of record JBBYHH010000015.1, on the reverse strand, counting down.
CAGGAGCACATAGGGATAATTTTGTTAATGTTTGGGATACCAACACTGGCACAAAATTAAGCTCATTGATTTGTGATAATGAGTCTGATGAAATTGCCGATGACAGCAGTAGGTGTTCAGCAATTGCTGTGAAGGGGTACAGGATTGTCACAGCAGGTCATACTGGGGACGAGATAAGAATATGCTACAGGGATTTCTTCAATGCTACCCGTCCTATTTTGAGAAGTGTTGATGAGCCAGCTTCAAAATTTTGGAGTACTGGGTCATATGGTGATTCAGACTGCTCAGGTCAGGTGACTTCCAATTGAGTAGCATCTTTTCCATTATTTTACTTGCATTTATATAGTGGTGAGATAAAATTGGTGTAGATTAGGTCAGCTAAGCTGACTTGACAATTCATGGTATTTGATATTTTGCTGCAGAGTAGCACCACAAATGAAACTGGCTAAAGTGTCGTTTATTCTTGCGCAAGCTGAATGCGGGATTTCTGCATTGCTTCAATGCTATGATGGCATTTACAGCGGAGTGCTACTTATTCATGTTCAAATGCACGATGCCGTGCTTACTGCGCCCTGCCTATATGAACTTTGTTATTGTTTTTTTTCCACCCAGAAGCAAAGGACCAAGAACGGAGAGCCTAGGTGACTAGAGAGATGAGAATGGAGCATGAAAAGCCTCTGCCCTGATGTCTGTCAAGGTGGTCGTTTGTCCCTAAACAGACCCATGCTCTCATCTCATGCCCTACAAACTTGTGGTGGCCTATGATGCATGTGTAACACTTTAAATTTCACACGAGTTTATATCATTCTAAGAAAATCGGATAAACTCCGGTTTTAATCTCTTACATTTGAAATCTGTCATATTCTGTTCTAGTACTGTTTTAAGAATTTATTTTATTAGAGTTCATTAGTTTTGATTTTTATCTTGATCAAGTTATTTCGTCAATCTGATCGTTAAATCGACTGTTAGTTGATAAGAAATGACAAAAAAAATTCCTTAATTCATTTACAATTTAATCTCTATTTTTATTATAATTGTCTCCCAAAATCTGACTTTCACGTTACCACACCACTTCATCTTCGTGTTCCCAAATGTCAAAAAAGCCTATAACCTCGTCCACCCTATTCTCGAGAAGCAGCACATCAATAGAGTCTGAGACATCATTCATGGGCAACTCCAATTCCCTTGAAGAATTTGTTTCAACAGATCTGAACTTCTCGAGAAGAAAACTAAAAAACGGGAAACAAAGAGAAATAATCTTACATGAAATAAATTTAAAAAAAAAAAAAAAAACTCAATCTTCATTAGATAAAATCGAAAGTAGCTAGTATGATTGTTGTCATTCTATACATCCTTCTTGAGTCCACTTTTCTTTCATGACACATTTCATTTGTACGGTACTTTTCCCATCTTAGAATAGTGACCAAGCAATATTCTTAATATCTTCTTCTAAAGCGAATCCTTCCTAAGGTTGTTTTCCCAGCGACACTGTCGTCAGTTTCTCTTCGACGATGGAGGCATGCGTCTTCCTGGCAGCGGGTTCGGGCTATCTGCTTGCGATATTGCCTTGTCTCGTCAAGGCTTGTGGACATCTTGCTCATCTCATCGCTATCGGCGCTGACACTTCAGAGTGACTTGGGCTCGAGTTGGATCTACGACGTCGACCCCGGTATTGTTGTGCAGGTGTTGTCCGACCTTGGAGGTTTTGGGGCTACGCTCCCCTTCTGCTTCTCTGGCCGCGGGCTTATGGTTCTGTTGTGGCATAGCAGTGCGATCCCGTGTCTCTGGCACCTTCCTCCTCCAAGTGGTGGCATTGGTCTATCCTGGGAGTCCTTCCTGATATGCACCAAGCAATATCTGCCAGCTCTCGTGGTCCTTGCAAATCGACGGTCAAGCAGGTGACCCCATTAGCTCCCCTGCTGCTCAATTTCACTTTTGGTAGGGGCAGGGAATTGGCCCTTGCCGCTCCTTGTGCTTGCTTGACTGCACCAAAAAACGGGGCAAGAGTGGCTGACCAAGGGGTCATGGAGCTGGTACCGGCAGAGGCTGCAAGCGTGCACAGATTGGCTCTCTAGATGACAAGCAGAAGGGGTTGGAGATTGGTACGACATGGTCGAGCGAAAGCTCTTCCTGCTTGGAGGCGTGAGGTGCATGGTTCTGAGTGGCTGGGGCTTTGAGTCTTCCATTTTCACTCATCTTGCTAAATTGATTTTGGTACGTTGGTTGAAGCATCACATTGGTTCCAGGTTTCTTTGCGCAGTCCAGGTTTAAAAAATTGGACCTAACTTAATTGTTCAAAGTTTAACCGATCTAATTAATTAAATTAGTGGTTGAACCGTTATTTTTTTATATATTAGTAATAAAATATTTATCTTATAGACTTACTATAAAATAATTTATACTTCCCCCATTCTTTATTAGTTGCACTTTTTTACTTTTAATATTGTCGTTAATTCAAATTTTCATAAAGAATAAAGTATTAGAAAATTCTTTAAAAAATTTGTACATATAAAAGAATTTTTAAAGTTTCAAAATATTCATTTTTCAAAATATTTTAATAGATTCTTCTTTGTGAAAATTTGAGTCAAAAATAATTTTAAAAATAAAAAAAGTGTAATTAATAAGGGACGGAGGGAGTATATAACATAATAATATATATTATTAGTAGTATAAATTAACTAGAGATATCATTATTTATTTGAAAAATGAATAATTGATAATATTAAATTTAGAGAACATAAGGGTTTATTTGTACAAAATAATAAAATTTTATGGTTGAATTAGAATTAACTCATTATAAAAACCTAAAAATAACTATATGGGGATTGCTCATGCTTTTTTTGGTTTAATTTCAAAGGGGCTATTAAACTTTGTTAAAAGTTTCAAATAACCTCAGAATTAATAGAACCGACAGTTTAAAAAAAAAACGGGTTCAATTGGTTCAACCGATTTTTAACGTTTTTTTACGGTTTTCACTACTTCAACTGATTAATCGGAACCGGCCATGGCACCGGTTCACAGTCCAATCGACCGATCCGGTCCGGTTCTTTTAACCATGGCGCAGTCCAGGCTGATGTTAGATCGCATGTTGCGGCTTTAGTTGAGGAGGACGATTGCCTCGTTTGTAATTGAGTATGTTGTCGGTAAATTCATGTTTCAAGCTAGAGGACAATTTGAAGGAGGTTCTTTAGTTTGACTTCGTCTCATGCATTACATCAGCATCCAACTTCAATTTTGTTTCTTCTCATGTACTCTTTTTATTTTGTTTGGACGTTTTTATTTGCACCTAGCAGCTAGACTTGCTCTTCTCTGTCTTATGACCTTAAGTTGTTTGGTATTTAGGTTCATTTATGCTCATTTTTATTTAGAGCTAGTTTTTACAGGGAAATGTATGTGTTTAGGTTGTTCCTCACTAGAAACCGTTTTGATATTGAATAAATTATCATTCTCGTTACCAAAAAAAAAAAAAAAAAAATCAGAAGTTGCTAGAAAATAGGAAAGTGGAGATCATGGTGATTTCCACTCCATTTTCTCTTAAAGAACTAAATTTCAACAAAAGAAAATCCCCAATTCTCGCCTACAGACGTCATGAAATGTGAAAGGAAAGTAACCATACTGCATTGCAGTCGGTGAAATTAAGAATCGACATTTATTATTTTGTGAGATATAAATAAAAATAGTTTTATTACTTTTAAGTAAAGTAAATTCCACCCGCAGTCTTAATTTTTATATTTTAAATTTATTTTAATCTCATTTTAAATATTTGACAAGTTTGGATTCTAAATTTTGAAATCGTGATCTATTTAAATCATTTCTATCTGTTTAAATGAATGGTAATCTGTGAAATTCCAATTTTACTTTCAATGAATTGCTACAATGCATCATAATTTTTTTAAAACTTTACAAATCTACCTGAACATTTTTTAAACTCATATATGGCCATCTTCTTCGAAGTTCGACCACAGTACCAACCTTGTCCTGCGTATCTGAAACCAAGTTAAGCAATTTCAAACAATAACATATAGGAATTAAGACAATAAGTATGAGTTGACGGAGTAGAATGTAAAGAGACAAATAATTCAGGTGTGTCCGTCAGTATTTGTTGCCGTCGTCGTCGACAGAACCAAACTGCTGCTGGAGCTTTGATACGGGGAGGACAAAGTAGAGTTGGTCGGCGGGATCCATGGCGGGGATGTGGTCGTCGTAGCAGAGGTGATCTGATATTGCAGAGGCGGAGGAGAGAGGAGGAGGACTGGGTAGGTTCCCACTTCTTTATCTGGGTTTTTAAATTTGTTACATTTGAGTTTTGTTTCATTGTTCAACTTTGGTTTTTAAGTTCTGTAATCTTTCTGTGAAGTAGGTAATATAAAAATGAATACTCAAAATGGTTAAAAGATGAGATTTTTAGCTTCCCTTTCACTAACATTAACACCAATTCAAGAAAAACGAGATGAATTGTGCAATTTTTTGAAACTTTATTGTTTGAAATTGATGAATTGCTTAATTTGGATATGGAGGAGGACAAAATTGATGCTGTGTGTCGAGCTCATTGAAGAAGATGGTCATTTGTGAGTTTAAAAAATATTTGGGTAGATTTGTTTAGTCTAAATTTTTTGATAATGTATTGTAGCAATTTATTAAAGATGACATTGATATTTCACAAATTATCATTCATTTAAACGGCATAAATAAACAAAAATAATTAAAAAATATCATAATTTTTAAATTTAGGATCCAAACAAATCAAATCCTCCATAATGAGGATCAAAATAGGTCAAAAATAAAAAAACGAGGACTCCTTAAGTATGTTTTAATATAAATTCATCTTTCACTTCTGCATCCTACGCTCTGCCACAGCCAAGCATCTCCCACCGAACACGCTGTGTGTATACTATATCCATAGACCAGACTGCGATACTGTGCCTGGAACAAAGCTCTTAGGCGGTGAGGGATGGCGGAAGAGGATTCAGGTCTGGAAGCGCTGGGAGATTTGGCTCTGCACATAATTCTGAGCAAATTGGAGCCCGAAGACGCCGTGCGGGCTTCATCTATCAACAAAAGGTTTAAGCTTTCTGTTTCTGACGACTCTCTCTGGTCCAAGTTTTGCTTCAATGATCTTGATCTTGTCTGCCCCCAAGATCAACATGGAGACCCACTTCCTTCCTTTAGGGTAAGTCACAAAATTAATGCTTGATTGCTTTTTTCGTTATCTGGTTGAGGGAACCAGATTATGTGTTTTACATGTTTCCGCAGAAATTTCCCATTTAGCGACTGATACTGTACAAGCATTTCCGATTGGATCTTCTGATTTGCGATGAGATCTTGACCTTAGTTTCCTTCGACTGTATATTCAGCCTGCTCGCTGATTCAGATTGTACTTTGCAGCGTCATTGGCTTGCAACAAATCTGTGATTTTGCACATCCTACTTGGTGATTTGATTTGGGGAACAGAAAAACGTGTGGGGGAATTTTTTGTCTTTTTTCTTGTTTTGAAATGGTACTTATTGAAGCTGGTTTGAATATAGTACAAAGACTTGGTATTGGCAAGACTTTGATCGTTTTATGTTACTCTGTAGGTAGCTTATAAGCATTGGCGAGCTTCTTTCCGTATGTATCCATGGTCACTTGTTAAGCGAGTTAAACGCTGTTGGGGGAATCTGAAGAGCTGGTTAAGTGACAATTTTCCGGAGGCAAAGGCAACCTTGCGCAGAGGCGCCACTGAGTTTGAGATTATTCAGCTGGAAGCCTTTCTAAAAGTCAAACTGCCGCTTCCAACTAGGGTCCTTTACCGATTTCATGACGGTCAAGAATTCTCAGGAAAAGTGAATACCCTTGGAATCATCGGTGGCTACTCGTTTTACCGTCGTGTGGTTAATGTGTATTTGTTGCCTATTAGTCAGATTGTTGTGGCAACAAGGGACATAATGGGTCAGGTAGGGTTTTTTAGAAAATCAAAGCATGTTCTTGTAGCGGCTTCTGGTACTTCTGGTGAGAAGCTGTTTTTCCTCAACTGTAACAGTGGTCAGCTGTATGTTGGCACCAGTAACCTTCCAACAGATGGAGAAATGATCCCATGTGCCCCAAGTGCACTGATAGAATCAGTGAACGATTCAAATGGTGGCTACCAGCAAGATGCAATGTTACTTTGGTTAGAAGAACATGCTCGGCGCTTGCATAATGGTGTCATTAAGCTTCGAAGTGAAGGAGATGTCAGAGGCATTAGTCTGTTTCCAGAAGCTTCACCAATGTGTTCAACTTCTGTGACTAATGGCGTGAAGGTAACTTTTCTGTCGGCCATTAAATCCTTCTATTTGAGTCCTGGACGGCTGGAGCTGGACCAGCTTGGCTGTCCCATTAACAAGCATGTCTTACAACTTTGTTGTCAATGATTTAACAGCTGAAAATAGTGTGTGTGCCTATAAACTAATTTGGTGTTTGTATCAAGTTTCTGTTCTAGATAGTTTTCTTTTTATCTCTATATCCCCTTTGCAAACTATATAATGTTATTTTCATAATTGCTAGTGCTAATGGAGATAATTGTCTGCATTAGGTTCGGGCATCTGCTGTATTTGTTCCAGAGTTGGCTGACCTTGAAAATGATTCTGAGAAGTACACGTTTGCTTATTCAATTCGCATGTCGCTCCTGCCTGAAGGCTGCATCATTAATGGTTCAACTTTTAGATCCTGCCAGTTGTATTGGAGGCACTGGATAATACGTGCTCGTGAAACTATAGTTTCTGAGGTTAATGCAGAAGCTGTCATCGGAAAGGTAAAAGTAACTTTCTGCTGAAATAATAGTCTCTGTTGAATCCTTGGCTTGACAAATTTGCTATTTGTCCATATGTAGTGTATTGAGGCCTTTCCACTTATCACCAAATAGTTTTAGATCAGTCTAACAGTCATGACAATTTCTTCGTTAATTTCCATTGCTCTGTTATAGTTCTCGGATGGGGAAAAGATTAAGATGACATGAACATCAGCTCATAGATAGTTCTACTAAATTTCTTTTGGCAGACTAAAGTCGACTGAACCATGGACATCCTCCGAGGTCTTGCTTACCTAGGCTCGAATAGTCAAATTTGAGTATACTAATATTGATTAAAGTTTTTGAGAAATTTGAATATCCATTCAAATCGTACAAGATTTTGATCGACAGTATTCACATAAATATAATGAATTATGCAATCATTGGTTACATATAGACCAAGTCAACCTTAACACAAAAAAATGTCAGAAAGTGTACAGAGAAGGATTTTCTATAAACATAGGTAGTTTATCGGAGAAGGATGACTGCTTTACTTTTCTGGTATTTAATGTGTAGTTCCCACTTCTGATTCCGGGTGGAGAAGAATTCGTCTACGAGAGCTGTTCGCCTCTACAATCTGGTACTGGTTCTATTGAAGGCTCTTTCACATTTGCTCCTGGCAGGTAATGTTGACATCCTTTGTTGTTTAAAGATGATATTTGGAAATCATAACCTATATGTTGGAGATGAGAGGTGAGTGTGAGTATAAGATTTAACCGATGTAAGAGCAAGAACATCATGGTCTGAGTTGCCAAAAACGCATGGCGTTTCGAGGTTTACTTGATCGTGCTGGTGAGTTAATGTTTGTAATTCAAATTCACTGTGGTTTTGTGTTGCCTCCTCCAGATTGTCGAAGCCGAAAGGCGACCATTTCGAGGTTCAAGTGGCACGTTTCCCGTTGGAGAAGCCGGACTATGTTTACTGATGGTACTCGGAGAAGAAGTGGTTTGTAGCTGAGTCTGAAGATCCAACTAGAGCTCCGGTTGGTGTTGAGGGAAGTGGTTAGGTTGTTTTTCTGTTGGTGTTGTAAAGTTTGGAACCAGATTGTTCTTTCTTGTACTGCACCCAAATGTGGAGGTTTGAATTTGACACCCAAGAATGACACTTTTTTTATGCTTTTTTTTTTTTAAATTACCCTTGCAAGGATAAGGAAGGTATGAATTTGACTTGGGGCTCTATTCGTCCATCCTCCAAGATTTGTTTTTTCCCCCAAATTGAATCTGATTTTACCCTCATCAGAATCAGAATGAAAATGTTCATTCGTTTGGTTGATTCTTTTACAGTATATCATTATTGAGTATTGAGTGGGAAAATCTCTAAATTTATCTATTGAGATTTTTTTATAACTATTCTCATTTGTCATCGATATCATAAAGGATGATGGGACATTATGAACAATAGTTTTTTTTTTTTTTGTTCTTTAAACAGTAAATTTAATGTCGCTTGCAGGGATAAAAATTTAATGTGTAGAAAATATTTATAGAGGATGATGGGACATTATAAACAGTAGCTCTTCTTTTCTTTCTTTCTTTTTTTTTTTTTTTTTTTTTGTCGTTTTTTCACTCTTTTTTTTTTTTTTTGGTAGTTTAGAGACAAATTTCATTTTTATCCTATATTTTTTAGTTTTCTACAGATTAGACCCAAACTTTACTGTTTAGAGAACAATTCATTTATTTTCTTATATTTTTATAATTTTTCACATTGACCGCAACTATTTTTAAATTAATGATTTAAGCATATTCTTTCCTTTTTTACTTTTTTTTTTTATCTAATTCTTTTCTTTGTTTTTCTATTCCATTTTTTTTATCCCCATTATACTACTACCTCAATCTCAAAATGATTTAACCGTTTAATTTTTTTTGTTCTGTTTGATTCAAATTATTATTAGGAAAAACTTTCTTACAAATTTTAAAAAAATTATATTTAAAAATTAGAAACGTTGAGTTATCATTTGCATAGAAAAATATTTAGTTTTTTACATCAGAATATTAAAGAAAATAAATCATAGATTAAACGCTGAAAATGAATTGTTTGAATTGTTTTGGAGACGGAGGGAGTATTATACATTTGTTGACGAGAATGTTACGATCTTCTTTTTTTCTTTTTAATTTTCCATTTTAGTTACTCAACAACTTTTGTTTATTCTATTGCATCTTTTTTTTTTGACTTTATTATCAGATAGTCACCTGAATTATATTGACTCAATCATTTTAGTCCATGAACTATAAAACGTGTCAACTCGGCCCCTCAATTATGCATTGTCAATCACTTTACCCCTTTAATTGTATTGATGTTAGTTGATCTTAGAGAAAATAACTATTATGATCATAATTCTTTCTAATTTATATCTAAAGTTCATTAACTATGCAACAAAATATTTTAAATTCATACAAATAGTTCACTTATTTGTCAAAAAACTAACACCGTTAGAGTCTCAGTGAGCGAGTTACCGAGTTAAAGGACTAAAGTATCTGAATTTACATAGTTCAAGGACTGAGTTTGCACATTTTATAATTCAGGGACTAAAGTGCGCGAGTTAACATAATTTAGGGAACTATTTGATAATAAAACCTTTTTTTTTAATGTTTTTATCCATGAATTATAAACAATATTAATAGATTTTGATCATACTATAATTTAACGCTTGTATATTCAGATTCTAAAGTAGTTAAAATTACACATTAATAATTTTCTCCATCTCCATATAAATTTTGAACATCAATTATCACATTTAAACTCTCTGGAAAACAATAATTTACTTAGTATAAGATATGTAGAAGCCTTATGAACAATAAATGAACAGTATGTTTTTTGTTTTTTCCTTCATTTCTCTCTTTTCTCATTTTGGTCCCATTCCTTTATCTCTTCTCATTTTGCTCACATTTCTTTATCTCCTTTCTCATTTTGGTTTCATTCTTTTATCTCTTTCATTTTGGTCCTTTTCTTTTCTTTCTTCTTATCTTTTGATCAATGATTTTGTGTAAAAGTTTCAAAAATATCCTGTAACAATAGGTTTTTGTTTTTTCTTCCTTTCTTTATTAACTTTAATATTTGTACAGGATATCCTGTAACAATGGATAAAGTGCACCTATACTCCTTCAACTTTAATATTTGTACTATCGTAATCCTTTTTTAATTTTTTGTATTATTGCAATCCCGTTTTAAAAGTTTTTCTTCATTTATAGTCATTTTTTGATATTTTACCGTTAATTTTAACGAATTTTTTGAAAAAATGATAATTTTAACTATTTAAGTTTACCGAAAAAATCTATTTACACCGTTACTTTTTTAACTTAACATTTTAATCACCCCCAAACAATTTTAAACTTAACAAATCTACCCAAAATTATTCAAACTTCAATTAAACTACCAGACCACCACCAACCACCACCACCAACCACCACCGTAAATTCTGAAATTGGAAAGAAAACAAAATACCGGAAGGTAGATCGGGGTCTAGGGAGGCCGGTTCCCGACCCAGGGCGGAAAATCGCGGCCCTGGGTCACTGATTCGCGACCTGGGGCTGCGATTTGCCGGCCTGGGGCCGCAATTCACCGATCATAGGCCGCAATTCGCCGGCTCTCGGTCGAGAATCAACCTCCCTATGCCCCGATTTACCTCATGATGTTTTTGTTTTTCAATTTCGGAGTTTCCGGCGGTTGTTGGCGGTGGTCCGGCGGTGGTCCGGCGGGTCTGATAGTTTCATTGAAGTTTAAAATTTTTTGGGTAGATTTGTTAAGTTTAAAATTGTTTGGGGGTGATTAAAATGTAACGTTAAAGTTAACGACAAAACATCCAAAAATAACTATGAATGAAAAAAAACTTTTAAAACGCGACTACAGTAGTACAAAAAATTTAAAAAAAAGACTACGATAATACAAATATTAAAGTTAAGGGACTACGGATGCACTTTACCATTTCTTTTTAACTTTTGGTCTCATCCCTTCGTGTCTTTTTACATTTTGGTCATTTTGTTCCATTCTTTTTGTGTTTTCGTCATATTTCTTTCTTTATTTTTACATTTTGATCGTATAATTGCGACATGTTATGTACTCTTAAGTCCATAATTTTGTTAAAAGTTTCAAAAAAAACCTTGCATCGCTAATCATCTTAATTGCGTAAAGAATTCTCTTATTTTTGAAAAAAAAAAAAACATATAAACCTGAAACAATTAATGTGAAAAGGTTTAAGCTCAATTAATATTTCTCTACTGCAGTCATCTAAATTAACACAAAAAAATTGTATCGATCAAATCAATGAAACTTGGAATTTAAATAGGCCAAACCTGAAATTTTCAATTACTTATCTTAAAATGAGTCAAGTTTAAGAATTTAAAATATCTAATATGATCTCTCTTAAAATATTATATATATTTTCCATCAATTACCACATTCAAACCCGTAACAACATTTTGTCCACAATTTTTTCCATCATCCATGCTCAATGAAAAAGGTAGTTTCTTAGTTTTAGAAATATTTATTTGTCACTTATTTTTTTAAATTATTTCCCGTCGAGAAAAAAAAAACTAGTTATGCCTATAAGTCGGTATATATGTGGATTTCGTCATGATGAGGCAAAACTTAAAGTTGAGACATGAATAGAACAAATCAAAAAATTAAGGGACTAAAACAGGAGTTTAACCAAATAAAAATGGAAGGAAAAAAATTCATTTCCCCCGAACGTTCTGTTCGCGATTCAGAACAGAACACTTCTTCGTCTTCTCACCAGCCACCGTCATCAGCCGCGCCGCGCTCACCATCGTTTTCTTACCAGGAAGAAGCAGAGCACCCGAGTAACAGCCAAAAACCCTTAGGTAAAACATTTGGGAATTTTTTATTATAGACGTTCATCTATATTTTTAAACAGCTCTCATCTTCTATATTGTTTTAAGCCCATCTTCCTATTCTGGAAATCAGCAGTTCAATGTTGAAAGTTAGTCTCAGCAAGCTCGCCATTGTTCAAATTACCTCGTAGATCAGCAGAAAATGGCGAATCTTTCGTCCCAATCTATCAGTTTTCATTTGTTCATTTTGGGTCAATTTCTTTTTTTCTTCTTTTTCCCCCCCTTTAGAAAAGTTGAAAATGTTATCTAAAATACCATCCTTTTACTCTAAGCACTAGTGCGGTGGACTAGTGATAAGCTCACCATTCTTGAAGTACTGTCTACACTTGAGTAAGGTGGCAGGAGATCCCTCTAAATGACCTCAACGTAGCTTGACCCCAGAGTAGTAAGAGTACTGTTTTGGTGTTAGGATTCTGAAACAGGTTTATAAGTTAAGCAATTCCTTTTTTCTCTTATATTCTTGTATGAGTCTAGTCCAATAATGTACTCCAATGTTCTTCTATGTGTAGTCCAATGTCACTGCGACATTCCTAACTGTGAAGAGGGGCTTAATCCGCACCACTGCGATCCCTAACTGTGGCATCGACTAGGGAGGCCTGGAACAGAGCTCGCCGGCGATGTGAGATGGTGGAAGAGGATTCAGGTCTGGAAGGGCTGGGAGATCTGGCTCTGTACATAATTCTGAGCAAATTAGGCCCCGAAGACGCCGTGCGGGCTTCATCTGTCAGCAAAAGGTTTAAGCTTTCTGCTTCCGATGAATCTCTTTGGTCCAAGTTTTGCTTCAATGATCTTGATCTCATGTCTCCCCAAGATCAATATGGTGACCCGCTTCCTTCATTTAGGGTGAGTCTCAACTCTCAATGTTGATGCTTTTATTTTTGCCTCTTTTGTTATTTGGTTGAGGGAACCAGATTATGTGTTCTACATCTTTCCGCAGAAATGTCGCATTAAACGACTGATATGCTACAATATAGATGTACAACCTTATAAAACCTCCTGGATATTCAGACTGCTAGCTGTTTCCGTTTGTAGTTTGCAGCGCCATTGGCTTGCAACGAATTCTGCATCTCAGCCTCTTGGTTATTTCATTTTGGAAACAGAAAAACGGGTGTTGGGATAGTTTGTTTTGGAATGGTACTTATTGAAGGTGGTTTAATTATACAAATACTTGGTGTTGGCAAGACTTTGATCTTTGATATTACTCTTTAGGTAGCTTATCAGCATTGGCGAGCTTCTTTCCACATGTATCCATGGTCACTTGTTAAGCGAGTTAAACGGTGTTGGGGGAATCTGAAGAGCTGGTTGAATGACAATTTTCCTGAGGCAGAGGCAACCTTGTGCAGAGGCGCCAGTGAGTCTGACATTGCTCAGCTGGAAACCTTGCTAAAAGTCAAACTGCCGCTTCCAACTAGGGTCCTGTATCGATTTCATGATGGTCAAGATGTCACAGGAAAAGGGCATACACTAGGAATCATCGGTGGCTACTCTTTTTACGATCACTTTGTTAACGTGTATCTGTTGCCTATCAGCCAGATTGTTGTAATGCATGAGCGAGGGTTTTTTGGCAAGTCAAAGTATGTTGCTGTAGCAGCTTCTTATTCTTATGATGAGAAGGTGTTTTTCCTCAACTGTAACAGTGGTCAGCTGTATGTTGGCACCAGTAACTTTCGAACAGATGGAGAAATGATCGCATGTGTCCCACATGCACTGATACAATCAATGAATGATTCAAATGGTGGGTACCAGCAAGATGCAATGTTGCTTTGGTTAGAAGAACATGTTCGGCGCTTGTGTAATGGCATCATTAAGCTTCGTAGTGAAGGAGATGCCAGAGGTATTAGTCTGTTTCCAGAGGCTCCACCAATGTGTTCAACTTCTGTGACTAGTGGTGTGAAGGTAACTTTTTTGTCTGCCATTAAAATCCTTCTATTTGAGTCTTGGATGGCTGGAGCTGGACCAGCTAGGCTGTCTCGTTAACAAGCATGTCCTTAGAGAGTGTTCTGCTATGTGTTTACATGTCTTACAACTTTGCTTTCATGACAACAACACCCTCACTTAAACTTTCTTTATCGATCAATTTCTGGTTGAACTTCCCCTGAATGATTTAACAGCTGAAAATAGTGTGTGTGCCTATAAACTATTTAATTTGGTGTTATTTTCATGTTTCCGTCCTAGAAGATTTTCCTTGTATCTCTATATTCTTTGCAAAGTATATAGTGTTTATTTTCGTAATTCTTGTTCCGTGAGTTCTAACTAATGGAGCTAATTGTCTGCATTAGGTTCGTGCTTCTGCTGTATTTGTTCCAGAGTGGGCTGACCCTAAAAATGATTATGGGAAGTACATGTTTGCGTATTCAATTCGCATGTCGCTCCTGCCTGAAGGGTGCATTGTTAATGGTTCGACCTTCAGCTCCTGCCAGTTGTATTGGAGGCACTGGATTGTACGTGGTTGTGAAACTATAGATGATGAGGTCGATGGAGAAGCTGTCATAGGAAAGGTAAATATAGTTTATGCTTAAAATAATAGTCTCTTTTGATTCCTATGGCTAAATAAATGTGTTATTTGTTTACAATCTACTGAGTCCTTTCCACTTGTCTCTGTTTACATTACTAAGTCATGCATAACTTGGCTTTGATAAGGCCACAGTTTTCGCAGACGGGACAAAGTTTAAGGTCTCATCATAAACTGAACCTCAGCTAATACATAATACTTCTCCCTCCGTCCCAAACGTATTGTTCACAACATCAAGTTTTTTTTTGTCCTAAATGAAATGGCTCTTTCACACTTGTGTTTTATTTTAGTCCACTTTTACCCTTACACATGCACTCATTCAGAGAGTCTAGAGAGTGGGTTGAGAGAGAGGTGAGAATGAGTTTGGAAGAAGGTAATGATGGAAATTTATGTAAATTGAGTTAGTCACCAAAGACAATCTTAATCTATACAAAAAAAACTAAAAGTGAGAACACGTTTGGGACGGGGGGAGTACTAAATTTCTTTTGGCAGACTAAAATCAGAATTAAAACATTGAAACCCACTCCAGCTTATATAGGCCCAAGTTTTGACTACTAATAGTGATGGATTTTTGTTTAGAAATACGGATAGCATCTAAAATCTACAAGATTTTATTGACAGTATTCACGTAAATGATGAGTTATTCAATCATCAGTTACATATACACCAAGTAATCTTAGAACAAAACATGTTGAAACTTGAAAGTGTAGATGTTCTTTAGAGGAGGAATTTCTATAAACATGGGTAGTTTACCTTTCTGGTTTTTGATGTGTAGTATCCACTTTTGCTTTCGGGTGGAGAAGAATACGTCTATGAGAGCTGCACGCCTCTACAATCAGATACTGGTTCTGTTGAAGGTTCTTTCACATTTGTTCCTGGCAGGTAATGTTCCTTTGTTGTTTAAAGATGGAGTAGGTTAAGCTAGAAAGCTAATGGCCTAGAAATCCGTATTTGTACATCATAGCCCTTAATTATGTTGGAGATGAGTGACTAAACCAATGTAAGAGCAGGAACTGTTTGTTTCAAGTTGCTGAAAACATGTGAAATGATTATATGACTGAAGAAGCAATACCTGAAATACACATGAGGTTTACTTGCTGCTGCTACTGAGTTAAGGTTTGCAATGCAAATTCACTGTGGTTTTGTGTTGCCTCCAGATTGTCGGAGCCAAGAGGCGGCAATTTCGAGGTTCAAGTGCCACTTTTCCCGTTGGGGAAGCCGGATTATGTTTACTGACGGTTCTTGGAGGAGTCTGAAGATCCAAGTAGAACTGGAGTTGGTGAAAGTAGTTGGTTTGTTTTTCTGTCTGTTCTGTTGATTTGGGTTGTTCTGTGTTTTACTTGAAGCAATATTAGGCTCATTTCAGGAGACTCCCTTGAAAAAAAAATTCCAGAAATTATTCAAATTTTGAATGAATGGTAAAAAAATGTTGAGTTAATATTACTTTTATCAACACATAAGACAAATATTTTTAAGGACAAAGGGTAAAATAGTAAATTATATATACTATCAAAATATTGATTGCCTTGGAAAATGTATTTTCCGGAAAAATATTTCTTACCTCCGGCTCCTAAACTGACCCTTCGTGTGTTTTACTTCCAGTCAAATGGCTCAAGCTAGCAAGCCAATGGCCTAGAAGAGAAGTTCATATTTGTAAATCATAGCCCTTAATTATGTTGGAGATGAGTAATAAGTGTGGGGTAACTTACAAATTACCTCCCAGAGGTTTAGCGAAATCCCTAATTACCTCTCTTTATTTTAAAAAATCTACATTTATCTCTTGGGGTATGTAGAAACCTTCAAATACCTCCCTGAATCCTTAATTTCGTTTGCCAATTATTAAAATTCTTGTTAAAATTGGTTTTACAGACTTTCACAATTTATAAGCTTAACATATTTACTCAAAATATTTATTTTCTTTCTATTTCACTATCTTCTCCCATCTGACCGATCTGAACCAATGCTCCATTAATTAGTACGCAAAAAGTAGGGAAAATCGATGACTAATTAAAAAACAAACATGATTTTTAGTGGATGTTCGAACAAATAATGTCAGCCAAACCTTCCAACAATTAGTACGCAAAAAGTAGGGAAAAAATCTTAATGAGCTTCAAATCAAGAAATGACAAACAATAATCCCAACCATAAATTTTACTCAAAAAATAACATCTAGTCTAACTACCATCGAGAGATGCTCAAAACATAAAACCCAACTCTCATCACACAATGCTAAAATAAAAATTAAAGACCAAATAATATGATGGGTAAAAATCACCATCGATTATTTTACAAACAATTAGATTAGCCGTAAAGAGGAGTGCACATCAGCAGAATGAAAATAAAGAAAATGTTAGATGACTTACGATATCATAAGTCTGCCGATGGAGTACGACGGAGGATATTCAGAGAGAGGAATAAACAGATCAATTTTCAAATGGTGGTGAGTCGAGTAGGGAGGGAGGGAGAAGAGAAAGGGTTGGTTTGTGGCAAGAGGGGCAGGGTCGTGACATTGAGGATGGTATCCTGGTGGAGGCCGAACAATGATGGAGCATTGGCTCAGATTTGTCAATTGGGGAAGATAGTGAAATAGAAAGAAAATTAATATTTTGGATAAATTTGTTTAACTTTTAAAATTTGAAGGTCTGTAAAACCAATTTTACCAAGAATATTAACAGTTGGTAAACGGAGTTAAGGGTCCCGGGGGGTATTTGAATATTTCTACATACCACAGGGAGGTAAATGTAGGTTTCTAAAAATAGAGGGAGGTAATTGGAGATTTTGCTAAATCTTAAGGGGGTATTTGTAAGCTACCCTAAGTGTGAGTATAAGATTTAACCAATGTAAGGGCAGAAACATCATGGTTTGAGTTGCCCAAAAGATGTGAAATTATTTGTGTTAGTGAATAAGTAATAATACCTGAAATTCTTGTGAGGTTAATGTGCTGCAGCTGCTGAGTTAAGGTTTGCAATCCAAATTCATTGAAATTTTGTGTTACCTGCATATTGTAGGAATCGAAAGGCGGTCATTTCGAGGTTCAAGTGCACGTTTCCCGTTAGAAAAGTCGGGCTATGTTTATTGATGGTACTTGGAGGAGTCTGAAGATCCAGGAAGAGCTGGAGTTGGTGTCCAGGGAAGCGGGTAGTTTGTTTTTCTGTGAGTTCTGTTGATTGTTTTGTTCTGAGGTCTTTCTTCTACAGTTACCAGCTCCGTGTGACACTCTTACAGGGTCATTTTGGACCCTAAATGTGTGACACACATTGATATCATAAAATGTGTCATTCAAAAAATATTTAGGCTAAACTGTATCATTGTCACGCTTAGGGTCTGTACAGTGAGTCTCCCATGAAGTTCCGCACACAACAGGTCTAGTAGATTAGAATTTCTTGTTATTCTGTGTTTTAATTGAAGCAATGTTCGTGGGTGTTGTAATTTTGCCCCCAAAAAATCTGATTTTACCATCATCATCAAAACCGGAATGAAAATTTACATTCATTTGGTTGATTCTTCATTCTCACAAAAACCAACTTCTATAATTATAGAGTAAAATCTGGGGACGATGCCTGTTTTGAAATCTCAGACCTAAATTAAGTTTGGAGTGCAATCTGTATACTTAAGTTGCGGGTCCTAACCTTCTCATAAAAAAAAAAAAAAAAAAATGCGAGTCCTAATGTCATCTTTTACGTCCAATTTCGTTATTTGGACGATGGAGGTGAAATTACTATTTTACTCTCAATTAACTGTAATGCACCTCAATCCTATTCCACCATCAAATTTACACATTGACTCCAAAATCCTCATTCACCATCAATTTGGCCATCTTCCTCATCACACACTTCAACATTGACCAACTCCTCCATCCCATTCTTGCTATGTCCCGATAACGCCGATCTCGTCCATCTAATTCATTACCTTCAGCCACCAAGACAGCCTCCCTCAAACCAACTCGACCCGAAGCCACAAGCCTTGTTACGCCGGAAACTCGACAAATCGCAGCAGACTAGCAGATCTGACGTTGACCCAAAATTGACACGATTCCACAATCCAGCGGCTCAATCAGCCACGAAAAGCTGCTGGAAATCGCAGGAACTGTTGGGCGCTTCTGACTTTCAGGGTTTGTTGAGTACTACAATTAAGAAGAAAGGCTGTAATCAATACGCGTAATGTGGATCTGAACAATTTTTTCCTTTCCCACATATAAAGGTCAAATTTCCTTCAGTATTATGAAATTAAAATAAATTTACAAGTATGCAATCAGATTATGGGAATGTGGTTTTAGACGAGAAAGAGTATGGATTGAGATGAAGCAATCCTTTGAAAAAATGATGCAAGTCGAAATTTGTCTCTGGATAGAATTTCAGGCTAAGTGTGTGCCGATCGAGGAAGCCATCAGCTCCAGATACAATTTCCCAACTATGCGACCATCATTCAAATGGACGATGGAAATCTTCATGTTTGCAGATATGTTGAACAAGAATTCCAACTTCTGCGACTCCAACAATGCTCTAGTATGTGAACGTTAATCAAGCAAATAAGTTGTATTTTATGTTTTGTTTTTTCTGTCGTTTGTGGCTAGTGGCTTTTCTGAGATTTTTATTCAACCTGAAATTCATGCATTCAAGTGATCAGTAAAGAACCCATTCTCTGCATTTCTACCCTATTCTTCCCTGTTTTTCTTTCATTTTTATAGTTATCAGCTTACAATTGTTACGTGCACGTAACCAAACATGTTCACGCATGATGGTGAACCTCAATCAAAATTGGTGAACAATCAAGCAATTTTGGTGTCCTCAAGCGCGCAAGATGGAATATGAGAAACAAGATTTGAGGTAGAATCATGGAACACAACCTTGCAATTTGGAAGAGAGAAGAAAACAATAAGAAATTTGTTTTTTTTTTTTTAAATAAAAACTATTTTACAAGAGCTCTGCAATGTTTGAAACATGATGAATAAGAGGGGAGTGATCGGATCGAGTATCACATTTCCTACACCGAAACACCGCGCTTTCACAGCTGGGTTGCTATATTTTCTTAATTTCTCCTTGCTCTTATACTCTGCAAACATGACAAACATAATATAAATAAATCATATATTCTTAATCTTTAATCTATTCAGAGTTCACTAATGTTTGTCATAACAGAGAATATTCATTTCTTAATCTTATTTGCCGACTGAGTTTTATTAGGACAAGAACTTAATATGTACATACTAAAATGTTAGCAAGAATTTGAGTATTTTTTGTCATATCAAACAGAAATAGTAAAGCATAAGAAATCATTTAAATACTTGAAACTGGAAACAAACCTGACGTTCCCAGTTTATAAAATATGTTACTATGGACAATAGAAGTAACTCTGTGAAGGATCCATACAGAATTCCAATCCAAAGACCGAGTTGTTTTAGCTTCACCACGAATGCAAGGATAACCGCAATGGGAATCCCGAAGAGGTAGAATGCCTCGAAGTTTATAAAAGCTCATATACGCTGCCATCCACAACCCATTACAATACCTAATATATGAATTACAAGTATGAGTCTTACTACTATGTTTGTTTCACAAAGAATCAGTAGTTGAATTAAGGACAAAGAAAGACATTAACCTGACAGGGTTCCTTGTAAACTGTCTAGAATGGCAAACACACAAACCAATGGTGCCATGGCTGTGACATGGTCCACAACTTCCTTGTTATTGCTAAAAACTTTCCTGCTAGCAAACAGGACCGCAACAACTATAAAACCATCTAAAATCGTAAGAACCATAACAGTAAAAGCAACTAGTCGTGCTGCTTTGGGTTTCCCAGCTCCTAGCTCATTTGAAATTCTAGTACTATAAAGATAGATAATAGTCAAAAAGAACACAAAACATGAGCTAACAACATGCTTATGATAATGTTATTTTGTTCATAGGTGCACATGTGTAGTACAAACCTCGCTGCAGCTCCAAGACCATAGGGTATTGCATAGAGTGTCATAATGGTGTTGATGCTGCTCAATAGATTGAAAAATAACATGGTAAATCTCTACCATTTCAGAAAGTAAATTATCTAGAAGTTTATCTAGTATTCAATAGGTTTACATTGAAAGATTGCTTCAAAATTCGAATATCATGCCATGTGTGATGTGTCACTTATAATGTTTTGCAAGAGTTGGTAAATGACATACCACACGGAAATTATTGACGTTTCAAGATGTGGATTGGGTAGACGTCCAGAGAGCAAGACAATGATCTCAAATGACCACCATTCAAGAAGCTGTTTGTGACTATGTGATATTCAAATTTCTCCGAATAATGAAGATCATGTGTGAGCTTGTTTCAACATAGTGTGAAAGAATAACATACCAAACCATTAATCCAGACGGAATAGCAAAGCGGAAGAATTCTTGAATTCCGTTAAATAACTTCATAGTGATTGTTGCGCGTGTTTGAGCACAAGAGGATGTATATCTCATGTACAAGCCAAGACCAATCACATTGACCCACATTAAAATGTCGTATAATAATAATCAAATATTTTTAGAAACTAGACTTATCTTTCATATGCATATAAATTACTTAACTTTATATAATAAAATATTTGATAAAGTGCACTGTTAATCCCTTAACTTTGTTAAATATCTTATTTGGATCATGTTTTAAGAATTTATCGTGCTGGAATCCCTTAACTTCAATTTTTGTCTCAATTTGATCATACCGTTAATTTTTCTG
The DNA here is from genome assembly GCA_038382905.1 of Daphne laureola. Taxonomy (NCBI): domain Eukaryota; kingdom Viridiplantae; phylum Streptophyta; class Magnoliopsida; order Malvales; family Thymelaeaceae; genus Daphne; species Daphne laureola. Next base: position 97,949 of record JBBYHH010000015.1, on the reverse strand, counting down.
TTAAATTAACCGTTAAATTAATTCATTTACTAAAATACCATTTTTAAAATTTTCAACTAAACACTAATGTTATAAAAATTTAACAAAATAACCCTCTACTTCTATCTTCAATCTCCTTTTATTCTTCATCATCAGCATCATCATCTCCATCATCAGCATCATCATCTCTTCATCTCCATTCCTGAATCTCATCTACATCATCATC
>JBBYHH010000015.1:60374-82382 GCA_038382905.1 Daphne laureola | reverse complement strand
TGGCATCATCTTCTTGTATGTTCTTCTTCTTTTTCTTGGTGTTCATGTAAGTCTTCTTCCTCTCCTTCCATCCGTCATCATCCTAAGGAGAATTCAAGAAGGCGAATCATCATCAAGCAAGGAATGAGCTTACGTTTAATGAGCAAGGAATTATATATTCCTTAAGCTGTTTTTTCAATGGTGAAAGGTACTTGTTATTTCGGCTTCATCTTGTTCCTTTTGTAATATATATTTCATGTATATTCTTGTATAAATTGTGCATGATATTATTAGATATCATGTCTGTAAATCTTCCATCAGAATTCGTATGATCATGAACATGTAATTGAGAATCTTAAATGTCTTAAATCTTCACAGTGGAGGTGGCTTTTCAACAAGAAATCTGGAAGAAGGCTATGGAAGTAGAAATGGATTCAATTATTAAAAATCAGACATGGGAGTTAGTGCAGGTACCTGAAGGCAAGAACATTATTGGACTAAAATGGATTTTTAAGACAAAATATAATTCAGATGGAAGTATTAACAAGCACAAGGCCAGATTGGTAGCTCGAGGTTTTAGTCAAGAGCCAGGTGTTGATTTTTATGAAACGTTCTCACCAGTAGCAAGATTTTAGATGGTAAGAGTCATACTAGCTATTGTTGCACACTATAGGTGGAAGGTTTGGCAATTTGATGTAAAGTCAATATTCCTTAATGGAGAACTGAAGGAAGAGGTTTATGTCCAATAATCTGTCGATTTCATCAAGCAGGGTAAGGAGAACTGTGTGTATCAGCTGAGGAAAGCTTTGTATGGTTTGAAACAGGCCCATATGGCCTAGTATGGAAGAATTGATCAATTCTTTCAGGAAATAGGATATACTAGAAGTCTTAATGAGCCAAAACTATACTACAAGCAAGATAAGGAACAAGGAATGATTATGGTCAACATGTATGTAGATGACTTGATATATACAAGATCTTCAAAGAACTTAATTCAAGAGTTCAAGAGAGATATGGAAGGAACTTTTGATATGACAGATTTGGGAGAATTAAAATTCTTCCTTGGTTTAGAGATGAAGCAGACAAATGAAGGCATATTTGTGTCTCAAGACAAGTATGCTAGGGAGCTCTTACAAGCATTCAAAATGAAAAACTTCAAGCCAGTGGCAACTCACATCAACACAAATCAGAATTTGGTAGCAGAAGATGGTACGGGTGAAGTAGATGCAAAGAAGTTCAGAAGTTTGGTGGGAAAACTCATTTACTTGACCCACACACATCCAGATTTAACCTTTGCAGTTGGTATGATCTCAAGGTTTATGCATAAGCCATCCAGGACCAGTCTCTTAGTTTTCAAAGAAGCAACCCTCAGTTGCACTTTCCAGTGCAAAGGCTGAATATGTTGCAGCTACAAAAACATTATGCCAAGTTGTGGGGCTAAGAAGGATTTTGAAGGATTTAGGTGAAGAACGAAATAATGCAACATTGATCTTATGTGATAGTAGATTTGCAGCAACAATAGCAAGAAATCCAGTGATACATGGTAGGACAAAGCACATTGAGTTAAGGCATCACTTCATCAGAGATTTAATTAATAATGAACATGTGAAGTTAGAGTTTTGTTAAACCGAGGAACAACTTGCTGATATTTTTACAAAAGCTTTACCATCTAGAAGGTATGAGGAGCTGAGATCAAAATTACGCATCACCAGCTTCAAATCAAGGGGAGTGTTAAAGTTAGTGATTCTGAATCTATGGTGGAAGGTGATGGCGCCATGCTTCACCAACTAGCGCCATGTTGAGTGCCAGAGATCATCCAGCTACAGGGATAGCGCCAAGCTGGACTAGGGACTCTTGGCGCATGTCAGATGGCGCCAAGGAAGCGCTATGCAGAAATGTTATGAGTACTTGCACAACAAGTCAATGTTTCTTAGACTATGTTAGAAGTTAGTATTAATATTCGTTACTAATGTTAGTAGTAGTAGGAGTGTTCTCATTAAGATAAAAGTTATCTAAGACTAGGAGTCCTAATTATGTTAGAATTTGGTTTCTTAGGATGTTAGCCTATAAAAGGCAACAAACTTTCATTAATCAAAGTAGCGAGAGTTTACCTGTCAACTAGGTATTTCTCATCTTTGCTTTGCTTAAACCCAACACTCTAAACTATAGTAACTCTCATAATTTGGTTCTTGAATTATAACTAGGTGTGGCTCAGTCCCTAAATTATGTAAGTTCAAGCACTTTAGTCTTCCGACTCAGTAAATCACTTCAGGTGACATCAACGTCGTCTATTAATGTTTAACGGTTAAGTGCCTCACTTGTAAGAATTTAGAGGTCTAAGGCTGAAGCTAATAAAAAATGGAGGATTGGGGTTACATTGATGAATCTGAGAAAGTCTGAGGGTGAATTGAGGTTAGTCATCTTTTGTTGTCCTTGTTGTCCCTATACCCTTCTTTATCTCAAGAAAACCTTAATAAGGCTCGATGACTAACCCTTGTGCTTTCGTTTGTTACCCAAGTAGCTCGTTGGAACCCACAAGGAAACACGACAATGTTTTCACTTTCAATGGAAGGAGAAGGTGGTGGCAACGCGGTGTTGTCCAACTAGAAACTTCCTAGTAAGACGTTTTTCGCCTAAGATCATTTTTGGTACAGGGAAGCTAAGGCGGGGAGGTGGGAGGGTGAAGATCTAGTTAATTTGTAAGTGAGAGTAGTTTTCTTAGATCTAAACGATTTAGGGTTAGCATGTTCAAATCGGGAAAATTTCGAGAGCCATAGTAAATATTTTTCCATAGGTCAAGTAACATTGCTACAGTAAAAGATGTAAAGTGCTTGACAATACATAGTTTAGGGATTGAGTGATACCGAGTAATAATTCATGGACTGAAATGCCTAAGTCGTTATATTTCAAGTTACTAAAATGTAATCAATGTCAAAAAGAAAATGATTATAAACATAGGTGTTCAGTTTAATCTAAAATCTCTTTTCTCACATAATGGATAGTTGATACATGAAAACATTTGGAATGGAAAGGAAAAGAAATCTGAGAAGCTTGTGTAATTGGTGAAATAACACAAAGTGTAGAAAAAGAAACATAGGTCTCTGCTTCTGGTCTCCGATGCCATCAAGACGTATGAATTCATTGTATATCTGTAATACAAAGCCCTTGTTTCGATTTTCCTTTCTCTGTCTCATTGCGGTCTGTGCTCGTCTAGGTCGCAGCTGTAACCATGCGACAATGATAACAGATAGGGTAGTTGGGTGAGGAGGAAGAAATAAAAGAAATAAAATATTAAAAATTAAAAATATTACTAACAATAAGAATTTTTAACCTTAAAATTCTAAATAACTAACTAATATCACAAATGATTAAGGGGCTAACGGAATATTCCACCAAACTTTAAAGTGTAACCAAAAGTTAAAAAAAAAAAAAAAAAAAAAAAAAAAAAAAAAAAGAAGGAATGTAATTTGGAGTTAATAAATGTGGGGAACACCCCTTGTATTTTCGGAGATACGAACAAAATGGCGAAGGACACTATCACCTTCTGCCGGTACCACAGATGTCCGCTGCCAATTCCGTCCTCTCTGTGTGTCAGATACTGCCAATCTTCCACTTTTAACTTTTCTACCATAACTACCCTTCCCACCCCCGAGCTTACTTTCGCCCCACTCAAATCCCGAGGGTAAGTCCGTAAATTGACTGATGGAGAGGACCCCAAACCGATTTCAATCCGCTTGATTGATTGCATCCAGTCCAGTCCCGCCATATAAGTATCCAAATTAAGCAGCAAAAACACCTCCTTTTCTCTTGTTTCTGTTCCATAAGAGCACAGCGAGGTTAGTTCCAATGGCTGAAACTGAATCTTGTTAGTTCCATTGCGCCAGAATTGCTTATAGTTTGGAGATTCATCTGCGCCGATCGATCGAACGATTGACTCCGTTTTGGTAGAGGAACTTTCAGTTTCCCAGATTACGTACGGAAGTTGTTTGGAGCTTGCATTGCGGTTTTAAGGATGAATCTGGTGCATAACTCGATCCTTATTAACACGATTTGCTGTTCGATTCTTTCTATTCTTGATTTCGTCGATAATATTTCTTTCCTTCTTTCTTTTGTACGTTTTCATGGAAGCATTAATTGATTAGTACAACGATTGATTTTCTTTAGCTAGACAAGTAGTGGTTTCCGACTGTATGTTTCACACGTAACTATGGTGTATGAGGAGAGCTTCAAAGTACTATATATGGCGTTTTGTTTGGTTGCTATGAACGAAACGGTATAAATTTGGCGAATGACATTCGCAGGCGGCAGCGGAAAGTGGCGGTTCATGTGACAAAGTCGCCTCGGATGCGGAGCTCCAGAGCCTCGCCAGTTTATCTGTAACGAAACTCGCAAACTCGGTGAGACTGGACGAGAAAGTTGAGTTCGTGTCCAAGTCGCGGCAACTTCTGAACGGTGATCCGGCGAGGGACCGATTCTGTGCGTCAAAGTTACTTCAGGCCTGTTGTGCTTTCGACGCCGTTGAATGCGCGGCGGCGCTGCTTGACGGCGAGGTCGGGACGGTGCCGCTGGTTAACGAGAGGGATTCTTTGACAGGGTTGTCGGCGCTGCATTCGGCGTCGGAGGCTCATGCCTGCTACTGCGTAAAACTGCTGCTAAAGCGACGCGCGCGTACGGATCTGAGGAGCAGGGACGGACGCGCACAGCTACCTCTGGAGCTGTCCCTGAACAGCACAAGGTAAAATTTGAATCAAGACAAACGACGACGTCGCTTTCATTTTCCTTAAAAGATCGTTGAATTTGCCCGTTAACCAAAAGCCGACGGACCTGTTTTTGTGCAAGACGGAAAAGCCTGGCGTCCTGTGGAGGAGATGTTGCTTTTCCCTTCTCAGACTCGTCTTCTTGTCTTTTAGGACTGTTTTAGAGACCTTCTCAAATACTACATAGCAACACTCAAGCTTTACGCTATTTACTTCTATTTTCAGGATGGAGGTGACTTGGAATCCAGATGACTACTCCGTCGAAGACTTGGTTGTCTTCCTCAGCGAAAAGGTCTTTTTTTTTTTAAATATACTTTGGCCTTTTTGTTTTCTCGGTTATTGTTTCGTCAGTAATAATTAACGGATTTTTTTCAGGATTTGACTGCGGTGAAACTGCTGAGTGAGAAAACAAAAGAGATAGGAGAGGTGGCCTTGTCGAGCGCCATTGGAGGCAAGATAGTTGCTCTGGCTGCTCTACTGATAGTTGCAGCAGATAAAGTTAATGAGGCGATCCTTTGTGCTGATGGTGCTGATAAGGGAAGCACCAAAGAGAACGCTACAGTATACGAGTGCTTTATCGGAGAGGCAATATCCATGCGCTCTGACATGTTTGCCAAGAAAGCAGGCTGTACTCTCTCAGAGGCCGAGCTGGAGCAGAAAAGGAAACTGTTGCTTTGTGAGATTGAGCTGCTCCAGCTCTTTGGCGCTACCGCTCTGAGCACTGGACCCGGCACCGAAAAGAAGCTACCTCCTCTGATCCGAGCCATCCAGGTACGTACTTTGGCCAATTTCTGTAGTACTTGGGCGTATAATATCTTGATTCGAATACTAGTACTAGTTTTTAGCCTCAATTAATCTCTAGGTACTAGTTGTCCTTGCTGGGTAATGACACCAAATTGTGCTTGCTGGCCCTACGGTCACTTGTTTCGTATCTCTTTGTTTGTTTTGTTTCCTATGGACAAATATTACTCTATACAGCTGTAATATTCTGCTATGCATCTAATTGGAGTTTAAACCCATTTGAGAGTGAGCTTTGGGAAGTTTAAAGCCAATGGTAACACATTTTGGATTCAAATTCACACATATTGAAGATGATAATGGACCAAAAATGTGAAAGAAATTACAAACTTTACCATTCTCTTCACCACTCACTAAAAAGGGTAATTCAGTAATTTACCAAACCAAAACTTCATATTTAAGGCACGCGAGAGACAGAGTGATGGACTATTCCTACTGGAAGGTTTGATTCCCCAACCATGAAACAAAATGTTCCTTACTTCCTTTGGCTCTTTTGTAGGCCGGAGATGAAGCCGTGGTCAAATTGCTTCTGGAAACAAACGATGTAAATGACGCGGACGCTGATGGCAACTCTGCTCTCCATTGGTGTATCAAGGCATCCTGGAGTTCAACCTCGCAGCAGCTCAAGTCATGACATTTCTCTATATCCCTGCATATATAGCACTGTGCTTTGCTCTTCTCCTCACGAGGATACCTATGCATTTTCCTTGCCTTACTTGTTTAACTGACCTTGACTTCTATGTTTACAGAATTTTGCGCCTACTTTTGAAGTATGGCGCTCGAGTGAACCGAAAAGATAAGCTGGAGCGAACAGCATTTCACATTGCTGCTTCTAAGGGTAACTCAAAGGCACTTCAGGTATCCGTCATCATTCTCTAGCACCTTCACATAACTAAACTGCTAGCTGCAGCTTCAAAGTTGGAGACAAGGTCTACGTACCTGACATACAAATTTGTAACTGAGCTCATAGGCACTTTTGCTGGAGGATCCAGATGGAATCAATTACAAAACAATTATGAAGGAGACCCCTATATTTTTCGCTGCAAGAAATGACCACATCGAGTGTGTTGAGAAACTTCTGTACTGTGGAGCAAACAGTGAAGTTCTTAATCTGCGGTGCGCTATTCTGGACCTCCTTTTATCATTCATGTTTAACCTATAATCATTTAAAAGAACACTTCTAGTTATGAGTAAAAAATTAGCACTAACATGTATCTATAAACTTCATAAAATTGGCAACTTCATAAGCATGACTTTGATTCTGGTGTCTGTCAACCTGTCTGTTGAGATTTAACTTCAAATAGTGACTCATCTTTTTTTGTTTAATGCAAATTGCCTTCAAACCCTTTCTACTCCAAAGTAAGGAGAGGCCTATAGACTTGGCAAAGTCGCAAGATATGCGTTTCATGCTTAGTCCTACAAATATTAATTTCAGTAAGTTTTCTCAATTTAATACCCCTCTTCTGTAGAGAAACTGCTCTTCTATATTTGATTTCTGTAAAGAGAAGCAAATTCATCAACCCTCGTGATTTTCATACATGTTCAGTAAGAAGTGCTTGCTCAGTTCAGCATATGCGTGCTGCAAATTTCCGATGTGATGACGAAACCCTCAGCATGACAGAAGAAGAAGATGGTTGCATGGACAGGTAAACATCATAAATAAGAAACTGTACCAAATCATATCATAAAATTTGGCTAATATAAGTAGACAAATGAGTTATCTTCTTTTGCTAATGGAATGTACTGACAAACTAAAAATTCATGAATATTTTTAATGTCCTACATTGCCAAAATAACATGCAGCAATTTGAGATGATATGAACGTCTGTGAGATTTGAGTAATGAGTACTGATTATGAGTGTCTCCCGCAGAGTTTTCCTGTTCTGTGCCTGACTTTCTTTTGGCCCGATTCTGTCTATAATTAATACCGTGAACCATTTGCTCTCTTTATGCTCTAGAAATTTCTTGGGCGCCAAGGCTGAGGTCTGCAAGTACTTTGAAGGCCAAGGTGGATGTGTCAGAGGGTCTAAGTGCGCTTACGCACATGGTCAAGAAGAACTTAAGAAAATGAACCAAAGAATGCACATTATCCATTGCCCTGCAACTGTGGAGTTCAGGCGGAAGATATTTGTGGGAGGCCTCCTTCCCTCACTAGATTCTGGTAAAAAACCTATCTTCTCATTAGGTTACTGTAATGATGACTGAGAAGTGATACTATGTTTCTGATATCCTTGCTTGGCGCAGATGCACTCAGACAGTTTTTCGAGGAACAGTTTGGTTCAGTTGAATATGCTAATATTATGAAAGTTCAGGTTGGTAATGAGATGCATTCGCGAGGATTTGGTTTTATTACCTTTAAAAATGAAGTGTCTGCAAATGAGGCTGTTAAAGTACAGTATGTAACTATCATGGGCAAGCAAGCTGAGATTAAAAGTGCCACCCGCAAATGCTTTCTTCTGAACAAGTCCCAAAAAGCAAGTGTTCAAGATGTACAAGAACATAATGGTAAGTGCCTGCCAAAGATGGAAGCTCTACATCCAGGAGAAGAGATGCCAAGGAGTGAGGCTGCAGAATATACTAAAAACAAGCAAACACCATGGATGGATACTTTACTCAGCAGCATCCCAAAGTCACCTTCTTGTGAAGTGGAATCACATCAAGGGCTCTGCTTAGTGACCCAGAAAGATCCTCCCTGGCTCAGAGCTTTCAGAAAGTGGCTCCCCAGTTTCCTAAAGGAGACGACGAAAAACATGAATGGAGCTAAATATCCTCTCTCATCTCTCAAGGCTGATTTCAAGGCTGCTTGTGGCCAAGAGTTGGATCATGCTTCTCTCGGGTACCTTAAGCTTAGTGAGTTTATACAAGAATTCTCTGATCTTTGTCGAGTGGAATTCATGCAGCGTGGTGGCACTGGAGCTTTCAATCATATGGTGCTGTTTCCTCGAGGATATAGGACCACCCGCCCTCCATTGCGTTCTCCACCGTCTAATTCACCATTCTGTGACGAGTCTGCTGCTGAAACTGATGCTTTCAAATGCAAGAAGGACCTCCATCCAAGTTCTCTAGAAAATCTCGACATCGGCAGTGAAAACAATCAGATGCTGAACCTACCTCAAGACGGCCCTCAGGAAAATTCAGAGCTCGAGGATACATCAATTATCCACCCTAGATTTCTCGAATTCTTACAGCCTTACAAATTTCAGCCTCAAGCAAGGGAATCTATGGAGTTCGGGAATCAACTGAGTCATTTAGTGTTACAATCTCATGCTGAGATCGCGAACAAATCATCTTTCTTTCTCCGTGAATTCGATTTCCATCATGTGAGCAACGAACTGATTGCACCACTTACAATGACTTTTGTCAAAAACTCTTGGTTACAATGTTGTTTGATGGTCTGTGCAGGCTTACAGGAAATGCATCGAGCAAGGGAAGTGCTTCTGGTGCAGACAGAGGAATTTGTTATGGGCCAACTTTCCCTGCGGACACTTGCTGTGGTGCACTGACTGCAAAATAAAAGCTGCCCGTGCAGCAATCGGCTCTGAACACAAGTGTGTTGTTTGTGACATGAAAGTAGACAGATTCATTTTAATCTCATCTGTTGCTCGCATTCAGCCGTGGCATGGGAATTTCCGCAGTCATATGGAAATTCCGCCGCCAAATACATTCAGGTAATTTCATTCCACACCCAGAAATGAACTACTAGATGCTAATGCAGTCGAGTCTGATCTGATCTCTGATACATTTGAAACAGGACTGAAGTGGTTGTTTAGCCATCTGCCCTAGAAGACTTACTTACAAATTGCAAAGCTGCACGATCGATCGAGTTTCATACCTGTGAAACCGTACAGGCATCTCTCTCTTCTGGGACAAATGTTTTCTCCCCAGGATTTGTGCTTATATTTTGTACAGGGGAAAAAGCTCCCTCAGTATTTTGTAATTCTTGATCACCTAGTTGTTCCCAGCTTTTCTTCTTGATGTTGGGTAAAATTTGATCAGACCATAGGCGATTAAAAGTTGAAATCACTTGACCTCCTCACTCTTTTCTCTCAGCAGACTTGCTCATCCTTCTTAAAATGACACTTATCATTTTCTCTTACAACCTGGTATCAGAACCTGTCTAAGGTAACTCAAGTTTCAACAATCTGTTTACCAGCATGGAATTTCTGCAATAGTCAAAAGAGAATGATATCTAAATTGGTCTACCACAAGCAGGGGCGTCAGTATCAAGCTGTCAATCCTAATATCTAACCTTTCATCCTAATCAAATTAAACACTACAAGGCCGGATTTCACTTACAAAACTTCAGAGCCGAAAAATGAGTTTCATTTTGAAGTAGCACTGCCACCAGAAGTCCCTCCACATTCCTAGCAACAAACTGAAGGTCCTGACACTAGCAGCTTTAGCACTTGATTACCTAAACATGCTGAATCTACCACTAACAGTACAACATAAACTCCTGTAATATATCTATGCTACAAGATTCCAGCATGATCTGGACGTGAGCGATCCTCTTTCTCTCTCCTGCATGATGGAAACCATATAAGTGTTAATAACTTTCCCTTCGAATTTCTCTTTTTAGAATGATGAAGATGAGACAAAAGCATGTAAGAGCACAAAAAACATGGGACAAGAATACTTGTTTTTACGATTCCTCTTGTCTTTCCAGTTGGCCCTTAGAATTAGTTCACATTGAATTCTAACATGCACAAATTACTTTTCATGTTGAAGTGCACTGCAACAATGCATCAAGAAGGCTTACAACACATTGAGTCACTCTCTCCTTCTCTTAACTGTAGCTGATTCCTCATTACCTAGCACCCCTACTAATAATTATAGTTTTTCACTCTTCTTTTCCCCATCTTTTTTGCCTGGTTCTTACACATATCAAAACATACCAAAGGTGTCCAAATTCCGTGTGCAAAACACAGGGAGAAAACAAGGGAGATAGCAAGAGGACTTTAATAACTGTAGAATACTCTACCTCTTCTCTCTTCTTCTTTTTCTTCTTTCTTGAGTATACATCAAAACTTTTTTTTTTTTTTTAATTCCTACACAGCATAATACTTAACATGCAACAAAATTCACAAGGACCCAAAGATACAAAACTACATGAGAAAATTCTCAATAAAAAACATAATGAGAACTTTTTACCAGGAAAGTTAGATGAAATAATTTCGAACGATGATAAATGCGGTCAGGAATAAACCATGGATTTGTTTCAACTAGGTCAGAAACTTACTCGTTATATAACTGGATAAGTGACCTCGGCCTCTCATATCCATCTTCCTTCTTCGGCGAGCTTGGTTTCTTAGTCTGCCTAGATTCTGGCTTCCAGGATGCTTTGACTAGAGACTGGCCCAATAATTCGGCAACGTCAACTGCCATTGCTTCCACTTTTTTCCAGTAGGGAAATCTCTCCTCCTTGAAGTGGTTAGACAACCACAGGTACATAGACAATACTTGATGCTTAGTTTCGAGATCAAGAAGCTCTTGATGATTTTTTGCAGAACCCTTCGGCATCCCCATTGCAACATTAACAGGAATATTTTGACTGAAAGATGAAGCGAATCTGAAGAGATGGTACATAGCTTTTGGGTCTCTAACATTTACAGGAGCAAAGCAAAAGTTGAACCTATCTTCCAAAGATAATCCCTTAACCTTTTCCAACATTCTTGCCACCTTCTTTATGTGATCATGTTTACATAGGAAGTAAGACCCATCCAAACGACAATTTTCACCGAACTTTTCAAGCAGATCGTAGAAAGATGAATCAGGTAACTGTGAACCAAACAACTCAACCTGCTCAAAGAAAGGGAAAAGGCCCACTTTCGTAATATCCAAGAAGGGTTGCTTCAGACAATCAATTAGATAACTAAGGTCATCTAAATTCAAAGTTGTTGTGAGCCCATCTGGGTATATGCTTCCTCTGCGACCTGCTCTGCCAGCAATCTGTTTGACTTGTGAAGCCGGTACAGGAACAATCTTGTCACCATTGTACTTTGAAAGGCTATAGAAAACTACTCGTTTAATATTAAGATTCAATCCCATTCCCACAGCATCACTAGCAACTAGAACATCATATTCATTGTCTTGATCATTGAATAAGTTAGCTTGCTGTCTTCGAGTCTCAGGTGGCAGTGCACCATATATGACAGAACATCTGTGTTTTGTATTCTTCTCAATTGCCATTTTCACTTCAAATATCTCCCTCCTTGAAAATGCAACAACACAATCCCCAGAACGGACATTTTGAAGGTCTCCCAGCAGAGACTTGGCTTCAACCACCAATGGTTTAAACCTCTCATAGTGCTGCTCGACCAGCTCATCCCCAGTTTCTGAACAGATGTTCCTAATAATGCCAAGCACACTTGGATCTCCGCATAAATGTATTTCATCAGCTTTGAGCCCAAGCAATGCCCTTGTCCATGCATACCCTCTACAAGGGTCAGACATCATCTGGATTTCGTCGATTACAGCAACATCATATAATTCATCAGTTGAAACCATTTCTACTGTGCAGGCAACATGATTTGAAAAAGGAACCATTTTCTTCTCTTGACCTGTAAGGAGGCTGCAGTAAACTCCAAGTGCATTCACTTTGTCAAAAACTTCCATTGCCAATAGCCTAAGTGGGCTGCAGTAAATGCCCTTGTTTGCTTCCAAGAATCGTTGTAAGGCATTGTAAGTTTTACCACTATTTGTTGGACCACAATGATAAACAATCTTACGCTTCATCGCCCTTGCAAATGGAAACCATGTATGTGGCTTTGTCATATCCGCAGATTCAACCATTCCACGGAAACGCTTGATCTCTTCAGGAAATTCTTCAATACAGAACTCTACAAATATGGGAAAAAGGAATTTGACAGCATCATCTGATGGATCAAGCGACCGCACGTACCTAGCAGTCTCAGCAAGACACTTCTTAGTGAAAAAGCTACGAAACTTGTGAACCGCAGTAGGGAAAAATGACATGCCAATATAAATTCCAAGGGACTGATTTGCTGCCCATCCTGATGTGGCAAAGAAGTGAAAAACGTCTTGAAGGTCCTGCAATTCAGCACGTCCAAGCTTTGCGCCCTTCTCGGCATCACGCATTTCCTTATACAACTCAACAGGACTACGATACGCGACATGTGGATTCGAGGCCCTATCACTGTCATCTTCAGATGCAGCACAATCAATATCAGATATGCTGCAATCATCCCTATCATCTACATCATTCTCACTGAGATTGCCGAAAACAATATCCTTTTTAACAACTGAATCCTCGTGCTCTTCTTCCAAATTCTCCAAACTCGCAACATATACACCTTTCTCATCCACATCTTCATCTTTGCCCGAGGAAGAAGACAACAACCTCACTGCAACAGCGCCTGAACAGGAGGGAGCTTGGTTGTTAGCCAGACACCCCAAATGAACCAAGTGGCTCAACCTCGTGAGATATTGTCGCTCGCCCCCATGATAAGTCGAATACAATTGACATTCACCTGAAACCGAGCAACCGGATTGTGCGAAAAAGCGAAGATTTTGATTGCAGAATAACGTTTTTTTCCTATACAGATTCTTCTTTGACCTGTAGATTCCAAATAAGCGAGTTGCTGCCCATCGTCCCATTGGACGCAAGAACACGCTTTCACCGAACCCAAATCCTAAATCAATAGAGGGAGGGAAAATACCATCTGGAGCAGAGAAGAGCGAGCGGTTCTCTGAGCCTCCTCTTTCCCTAGTCGGTTCTTCTCAAACGAACAACAAAAATAGGCATTCGCAGTAATATTATTGTGACAAATTTGCCTCCAATTGGAATGTCGATGAAAGTCGGTAACGATTGCGGCGGCGAGAGAGAAGGGAAGGCAACGTCCGAAGGAAAAGAGCGGCGGACCGGCAGAGCGGCGACCCGGCAGAATTTCCTGACTATTTACACAATTTGCAGTAAATTTCACGGATAATCCCGAGGGTTCTTTTCTTAAAGATTTTAAATTTTTTATATTTGATTTATTTTTAAAAAAAAAGCCAAGATGTATTGTAAGTGTTTAAATTTTGATATTAATTACAATTGTGCCACTTTTTTTTTTTTTCACATTTTAAAAAAAATCATATCATTTTATTCAATAATTGAATATTACAAATAATTAGACTAATGGAAAGAAAAAATATGACAAAGAAAATAAGACTCATATATAATATGTTTTGTTATTTATTTTTGAGTCCGTTTAGACGTCGATATTTTTTTATTATTATTTGTCTGAATTATCAATGAAATTTAGATTTAGATCATGAAATTCATACTCGACTCATGATTTTTCACTACGGGCAACGGCCATCAAACTCTTGTCACACGAGCACCACTCTTCTATCACGAGATCAACACTATTGTACCGCAGGATCAATACTCTTGTACCGCAGGATCATCGCTCTTCTACTACGGGATCACCACTCTTTTATCAGCGGATCATAACTTTCTTATTGGGATATCATGAAATTACAACAATTGATCATTTAAACTTTTATTGTGGGCGATGAATTTTCCTACTCTGGATAGTGGATCATTAAATTAATTTCTACGTGGATCATGTATTTGTCTAATGTGGATTACTAATTTCACTACCAAATTATTTTATTCTTTAATTTCTTTACTTTTCTCCTCCCATATGCACTATCTCTCGATTCAATTTATCCTTACCACAACACTTCTCAAATCAGTATCATACATTATCTACTTTTTATAATAACAAAAAGTGCAACAATATTAGCAAATCAACAAGTCCAAGTTGGAGAAAGTTGCGAAAGAGTTCAATAAAAAATAGGAAAAAATATAACAGATTAGCAATTCGAGATCACCCAAAGTAGATTAACCAACCGATTGATCCAATTGAGATGCAGAACCGAGCAATGAAACTGGTTGGTAGATTTCACGGTTGTTCATTTTATTGATAGAATGAGGCTACAATGGTGGTGCGACTGATTATAGGAGATAAGAAATTACAAATCTTTGATGATAAAATGCATTCAAAGCTCTCGGTAAAATGAAGGTGATGACAGTCCTTATCGAGTTGCTCAGACCAGAATCAAGACAGTGAGGAATTTTCTTTCTTCTTCCTTTTTCAGGATAACTCACAAAATGATGGATGACATGATTTGTAAATAGTAATTCATCTTAAGCACGTATGGTGTGCTTAAGCGTACCCTAAAGTGACCCTTTAAAAAATAATTTTCTCCATCATTATCATCACAATCCTAGCATTTCTCATCCTTTACAAATTCTTAAATTCAGAATACCACTAATATCAAAGGTATTCTTAGAATCTATAGAATTATTATGTTAAAAAAATTACTCTCTGTCCCACAAAATATGATACATTTGACTAAGTACGGAGATTAAAAGATGTCGATTAGAGGGTAAAAATGTAAAGTAAGCATATAATACAAAAGTAATTTTTTAAAATGGGAAGGGAAATGAAGAGTAATAATGTAAAATTTGTGTAAAAATGTTTCCATTTTAGAAAACGTATTAATTTTGTTGGGACATCAAAAAAAATACGTATCAATTTTATTGGGACGGAAGGAGTACAAAAAAGCCTTCAAACTTTATATATTGACACATTTAGTACTTAAAATTTTGAAAAATTTACAAATGATCACTAAAAAATACAAATTTGGTCCCTAAACTTCTAAAAAATTTACAGATTGGTCCATAAAAATTACACATTTAGTCCCTGAACTTTTATAAATTTTACAAAATGGTCCCTATAAAATTGCATGATTAGTCCATACATTTTTGTAAAAGTAATTTGCCCTCTAAAACTAATTTGTTTCTCATTTCGATCCTATTAAACTTTTTTTTGTCATGGAGCAATGTTTTTTTTTCTTCAAAATATAGTGTAAAATAAAAAGGGTAATTATAAAAAAAATCTCTGAGGTTTGTCATAATCTTCACTTTAACCCTCGCATTTTCAGAATTCTCCTCGAATCTCATGAGGTTTGAGGAAAGCTATAAAATCCCCATTTGACCATTAAATTGTTGCATTTGACCGTTAATTTTTCTGAAAAAATGCTCTTATATACCCCAAAAAAATTAATCCTCACAATCTTATCTCATTTATTTCACACTTCACAAATTTGCCCCCTCTCACCCATCTCCAGCTCGATAAAATCGCAGGTATCTGGCCGGTTTCAGTGCCTTTGTCGAGTTGGGGATGAGTGAGAGGGGGTAAATTTGTGAAGTGTGAAATAATTGGGGTAAGATTGTGAGAGTTAAATTTTTTAGGGTATATAAGAGCACTTTCCTACAAAAATTAACGGTCAAATGCAGGAACTTAACGGTCAAAGGAGGATTTTGTAGGTTTCCTCAAATCTCATCGGGTTTTTCTGAGAATTCTGAAAATGCAGGGGACAAAGTGAAGATTATGATAAACTTCAGATTTTTTTTTATAATTACCCAAATAAAAAACTACGTAAATCTCGATTCGCTAAAAACATAAAAGAACAATAAGAAAATATATCAGGTAGCAACTCCAAAGACCCAGTAGGGGCGAGAAAGAGGAAATGAGAAGTGAGAGAGAAGCATCAATTTCATATTATAATACTTTTTTTAGCATATTTCAAAAAAATCGGAGAAATATGATGAAACATGCATAAAAGTAAAGAATTAAAATATACTCTCACTGTCTCTAATTAGTTATCACTTTTCCTTTGTAATTTACAACGAAAATATGACATTATTTAGGACAAAGGTAGTAAACTGTGCAAAAGTTCAAAAAAGTAAAACAATTAAAATGGTGGACGCAGAGGTTGCAGACCCGTGGGCTCCTTGCGGGTTCATGGGTTGTCGCGTCGGGTCGACGACCTCCTTCTAAAATTAGCTATCACTTTTTCTTTGTATTTTTCAAAGAAAATATGACAAATTATTTGGAACGACAGAAGTAGTGAAACCGGGCAAAAGTTTAAAAAAGCAAAACAATTAAAATGGTGGACGCAAAGGTTGCAGACCCACGGGCTCCTTGCGAGTTTGTGGGTTGTCGAGCCGGGTCTACAGCCTCCTTGCATCCTCTAACGGTGAATTCGGTCAGAATCTATGATCCGACAACTGGAAATGGCGGCGGTGGTCCAATCGTAGTTGATGGAAATGTCCTTCCTTATTGTCCTTACCCTCATTAAAGCATGAGAGGAACTTGGAACTGACTTATAATGTTAGATGAGGCTTGGGTCTCATCAAGTACTAATTAGACAGGACAGTGGGACGGATAAGAACTGCCAACCGTTGATAACTGACTGTTTCTAGCGGTTTATCCGTGGTTAAAATCAGCAGATTGGCGGTTGCATTTTTTTTTTTTAACTGATAGCCTAATGAATGCGGTTAGCGGTATAGGGGTAACCGGACCGCGGATAACTGTTAATTGCGGTTAAACGATTAACCACTAAATTATATACTAGGTCCATCCAATTGATATATTAGCCCCACCAATTTTATACACTAAATCAAAGCCCAACACACTCTAAATTTATAACCCCTCAACTCTTCCAACAAGCCCAACCCTAAGTCCTAATCTGTGTTTGATATTCTGTGTTTTATTAAATTACATGTTCTTACATATTATTTTGGGACAGTGATTCAGTAGATTTTATGACGGTAGATTAAAGCATATGCAATTCCTTGTGCAGTTTTATGAAGCCCGATTTTATTAAACTGTTGATGTTTATCTTAGGTTTAATGATTAAAATGTTAAGTGATTAAACTGTTGTGTAGATCAATGGATAATCATGTTGGAATCATAAATTTCTGGATATTAGGAAGTGTGAAGTTGCGTTGTAATTTGTAAAAAATTATATATAGTCTATTTTAATAAACGTGGTTATAACCGCTAACCATGGATATCCGCGGTTAACGGTTTTGGATGTGAACTTGTAACCGTTACATAAAAATTATAAATCATGTATATAAAAAAAACCGTAATTAATGATTAACGGTTTAGGAGATACCGCAGTTTAAGTGATCTGTTGCCATGCCTAGTACTAACATACCATATTACCATTGAGTTATATCAAGAAAAAAAAACACCATTGTTAACATTCAGACAACTATTTCGTCCGTTAAACTCATCCGGGGACTATTTTTTTTTTTTGAAAGTAATTATTTATTTTATTAATAATTTGTAAATTATATCCATATTTTAATTCTCCAAATTTATTCAAGTAGAGTCATATAATCAATTTTACACACCCCTATTACAACAATTTCATACAGCATCCAGCCCCACCCAATTGCTAGGATTACACCCAGCAATATATACAGAGCCGATGCACAAAATTGCTACAGATTAGAAGCACATAAAATCGTCATACACCCCTACTTGACTCATCTACTTGGTTCACTATAGTACAGTGACCGGGGATAAAGAACCAAGAAGAAATTCTCTGGGATTCTCCATTAAAACCTTACAACCCGCCCATGGGGGTGAGGCGGATGGCTTCTATTAGTCTCATATACATCCAATACCCATCATTACAAGACCCTCCTGCTACTGCACTTACAAATAGCTTCCTTACACAGTAATCACAAAATTGTCCCACACCATTTTCCTCTTCATATCGCCCCATCTCAACTATGTCTGCCAGGTGGCCATCTCTCTTTGTATTCACGTTAGTCTGCACCAGATTATCGACTCCCTCTGTCACCACTATTTTTGACTCGTGCTCCACTTATCTCAATTTATCTCGACCCTCGTACACATCTTCTTCCCCATTAGCCGCAACCTTCTTCCAAAGGTGCCAACAACCATTCGCTCCAGTCTTGGTTACCTTGGTTTATTAGAATGTAAGTAGAAGTGGTATTGTTAATGATTTTTGTTTGGGTAATTATCATTTACCCCTATGAGGTATGCTATAATCTTCACTTTGCTCCCTACATTTTCGAAATCCTCTCTTTTCCCTCCTGAGGTTTAGTGAAATATACAAAAACTCCATTGGAACCTAACTTCCGTTATGAAATCTGTTAGATTTCAAATTTAATTACAAAATTAAACACCATAGTTTTTTAATCCTAATAATTATACCCTAACCTTTTCACATCTGCATTTTGCCCCTCTATTTTCCTCTCTCCCGCAGTGGCCCTCCTCTTGTCGGAAGACTCGGAACCCGCCATGAAAACCACTTTGTCCCACACGTTTCCGAGATCTTCCTTCAATAGGGACTCAAGAATTTTAACATGACGACATCACTCCTCTCGTCCGTGAGAAGGGGAATTCTCCAGATGGAAACCTCCTTCAGCGCTGGAGGTGGTGGTGTTGGGGCCTCTTCCGCTAGGATGACCTCGTCTGTTTCCTTGGTCATCTCTGTTTTGACCGGCGTTGTAGAGACGACGGGCACGACTGTCTCTTCAATACCCGCCACAATCTTTGTGACAACTGGGGGCTTCTCAGGCACCTCTTGCAACTCCTCAGCCGGCGACCTTCACTGCATCGATGGCCTCCTCCACCTTGGTCATTTCAGGCTCTTCCAGCTTAGGCTTGTCAGCCTCTTCGACGACAGATTTTTCATCGGAGGCTTCTCCGGCTCAAGAGCAGGTGGCGGAAATTTTTTGGGACGGGCTTCTTGACGACAAGCTCCTCTGGCTCTGAAGTAGGCGCAACCTTCTGGGTATCGTCAGCCATAAAATTAGTTGAGTGATCATTTTTTAATTCCAACATTATTCGTCGGGGGGAACAAGAGAGAAGATGAAAAGAGGAGTTTTGTGCAAAAATGGAAGTTTATTGAGAAGCAGAACAAGAGTGTGATAGAATGGGGAAATGGTGGGGATGAGGTTTGTTGGAGATGGATCTGTTAGAGCTTTTTGGCAGCTGTTACGACACTTATGTTCATGGGAGAGAGGATGCGAAATACTGGAGATGGTAAAAAAAATTGGGATAAAAAGATTAGGATATAATTGATAGGGTTCAAAAATTGGGGGTCTAATCTTGTAATTACACATAAAATCTAACCGATTTCATAACGGAAGTTAGGTTCCAATGAGGTTTTTGTATATTTCATCAAATCTCGGAGAAGAAAAAAGAGGATTATGAAAATACGGAGGTAAAGTGAAGATTATAACATACCTCACAGGGTAAATGATAATTACCCTCTTTATTTTCTTTTTTTAGATTCATATAGCCTCCCTTACCTTCAGCCTTTTCTTCCGGGCCTAAAACAAAACAAGAATCTAACTTCACTTTCAAACGTGATGTTAATTGTATATTAGTTTAAACAGCAGCCTTCCACCCATTTTTCCATCTGAAATTTGCGCCCTTTTTTGCAGGCAAGTTCAGTAGGGTTAATCCCTATATTTCTTAATTATTTTCTTCTGGCAGTCGAAGCCTGTTGGACCGTTGTCTCGCGTACTCATTCATTTGCAGACCCATCAGCTGTCAAAGGGTTTATTACTTGCCTTTTGGTTTGTGAAGCATCTAGGCCTAAACTTCATCTGGGCTTCAGCCCAAGCAGGCAATGGGTACCACAAGGTTTTGCAGGTATAAAACTAGTAAGCCCGATTGCTAATTTTTCTTATATATAGTAATCATTTCGTTCCAGAATTATTGAAACTTTCTTTTATTGTTTTAAGTTACAGTATTTGACTCAAATTTTAATTAAGAAAAAATGAAAAAAAAAATGAAAAAAATATATATCTAGAAAGATTAGATTGCAAATTATGAGAAACATATCAATCATTTAACTTCACATGTTTATGACTTCATAAAAATAAATTGTAAATTAAATACTGTGAAAACAGTAAAGAAACATTTCGATAATTCTGAGAAGGATGAAATACTATTATTTTCTAAAATAATAGCCGACCTCAACGAGTTGAGATTAAAGCTCGATTGGTTGATTGTTTTCTATAATAAACTAATTGTCCCTGTTTATTAGTAACTTGTTTCAGCACACAGTTAAGTGTCCTTTAAGAATACTAGGTGATGATTTGCAGCGTATGTATGTACGTATCTTCAGGTTAGTAAGGTCCGGTTTAACAATAGTTTTTAAAAAATAGTTTTTGTGTTTTAAAAAGTTAACAGGTAGAGTTTAACGTTTAGTTGTAGTTGTTTGATATTGACCATTAAAAAATTATCTAAAACGCTGCAGCTACTTGAAACAGTTATTACCAAATGAGGTCTAAGTATTATAGTGTATGGTGTCCTTGTTTTCATTTTTTTTACGGAAAACGACTTATTATTATTTCAAGAAAAATAATACAAGCTAAAGATTACCAAAGCCAAAGTATTCGAAAGCGAAAAACATGACCCAAAGCAAAGTCATAAGGAAGAGAAATAGACGGGGGAGTGTGACTCCCTTTAAAAAACAAACAGAGCCAAAACATGCTAGAGCCATGAGTAGAACCACCCCAGTAGCAAACTTCCTCCTGAACAGGCTGTTGTAAAGTTGGACAAAAACACATAAAGTCATAATGGAGAAATATAGATACTCGATCTCAAACGCGGTACACCAAAATGGCTCTCATGGAACCCAATGCCATCTCACTAAATGCGTGCAGCCAGAACAAAAAATGTCAAACCAATAAGACTTCAACGTAGAGCAAAAGCAGAAGACTCCCAAACCACAAGTACCCCACAACATAAAAAATGAACTAGTAATCAAAGAAGACAAACAGATGAGCCATACTAGAAAAACCTAAGCAAACAATGACGGCTCGTAGCCCCAGTCACTCCGTACCCTGACGATCAAACCGCAGGGTGAGACAGGAAGTCCTCCAGCCCTACCAAGCTTTGTCCAATACCCTCGGCCACCGCATCTGAGATACGTGCCTTCTTTCGAGTAGTCCCGACCCCTGCGGACTTCCATTGTCCCTTGTTCGGGCGCTTTGTACTTCCCCTGAAATGAGTAGTAGCTGACGTAAGTTGGTGCACCGGAACCTCCACCAAGGCTAATTCATTACTCACCGTATCCGGGGAGATTTCTTGCACAACGGGAACCAGTGCCAGGTCCCCTGTCGGAGCCTCCACTATTGCGACCGGCTCAACTTACGGCACGGAGACAACTGAAGCCGCAGGCTGAGGTAGTGGTTCAGAAGCCACTGTCCCCATTACCTGTGTCGCCAAACCTGCAGGAGGCCGATAATCTCTACGATGAGAGGTCGGATGATGAAGCCAGTCACCATATTGGTTACCTGCATTTTCATTATCCACAGGAACCAAACACTCTCTTTCGACATGGATACATCGTCCACACTGATATCAGAAATCTGTCAGACGTTCGTATTGAAAAAGAAAAGACCGAATAGTACGTTCAACTTGAATCTTGATCAAGCGACGGAGGGGTTTCATGATATCCACTGAAACCCTAACCCTGCGAGAAGGGCCATTCACATCAACTGCCAGAACTTGGCCAATTAACGTCCCTAGAGAACGGGTCATAACCAGTGTGAACCAGTCATACGGCACATCCAGAATATGCACCAAAAAATCCATCATGTTGAAATCAAGAGAGG
>JBBYHH010000015.1:38975-56990 GCA_038382905.1 Daphne laureola | reverse complement strand
GGGTTTTGGGACCGCAAACCTTTTTAAGAGAATCCGCATCACCGACCACCGCCCGGTTCCCCCGACATCCGCTTCAGCAAAAGACTTCCGCCGCGCCGGGAACGGGGATGGTGGTGACAAACATGACTCCTACTTTCAATAGGAGAATGATAATTACTTCTAACATAAGTACTAATACTAATAGAAGTTGAATGTAAACATAAAATGGAAAGAACAAAGGAATCCTGTCAGAAACAGGTAGTGTACTGTGTGTGTGCTGTGCGTATGAACTTCCACCAAGACTTGGTGCACAAGTCTTCCTTCTCCAACATTTATGGGATAGAGTCTTAAACAGTATGGAAGGAGGAGGTCTATAGGTGGGTAGGTTAAAGGCCAAAAATATGGCTCTCTTGAGGAAGTGGTGGTGGCGTTTTAAAAAAGAGAGAGAAGCATTGTGGGTAAAAATAATACAGAACATTCATGGTAGAGAAGCAGGTTTAAGAGGTGAAAGTGAGGGTTCAATAGGCTTGGAGTTTGGTTTTCCTCAGAACACAGGGGCAGCAGGTCAGGCTGGTGGTGCTGGAGCTGATTAGCTATAGGCTGGAAAGCGTTCACTGTTTTTAGGTTGATCACATTTGTTTGGGAAGAAATCCAATAATCACGAAACTCCAGGCACCATTGCAGCTATTTACACCTAACAGTCAAACGATCAAAGACTAAATTGTTTAACGAGATATACTCCCTCCGTATATAAAAAATTAAATCATTTATTTATTTTGATAATCATAATATTTAATCTTTTATTTTTTTACATAAATATTTAAAAATTAAAAATTAAATATTTCATATATTTCATAATTTAAAATCTAAATTTTCTAAATATATATTTTTTTTATTTCTTTTTTTCACTATCTCTTTATTAAAATTTAAATTAAACATTAAATTTTAAAATAATAAAATCAAATAATTCAATCTTTAACGGACACAAGGAATATAATTCTGAAACTAAAGTGGTCGAATCACAATAATTCAGCCGAATAACAGATAGTTAAGCCTTTTACTTCTTATCCATCTTGTACTTTCTTAAATTTCACTTAATTTCAATACAACCTTCAAAAATATAAAAAGAGAGGGACAAAAAGAAAGAAAACAATACAATACAATACACCAAATCATGCCAATTTACCTAGTCCTAAAACTGCTATAACAAGCTGGATTCCAGACAATCTCCATTGTCTTCACTCCAGGGTAAAACTAAACCTCCCACATTTTATTACAAGTTCTATCCTCATCCCTACATCAAACCCCTTTTTATTTTCTTCAAACCCAAATGAATAACTAACAACATTCCTGCATAACTATGCAGAGTATGGTATTTTCAGTGCCATTCTCTGTGCAAGCCAAGGTCTCTCTGGATCAGGGTCGATAAAACCATGTGAAACGAATTCTTCAATCTCTTCCTCCATCAATTCTCTAGCCCATGAAACCCGTTTCGATTGGCAGCACCCTGCACCGAAGCACCTGCACCAGGTCAATGGAGAGAATTTTATGAGACCAAATTTTATGGCCCTCACAGTTTATAGAAAACCTATGCTTTAAAGCTCTTCACATACAGTTTCAGCATAGCCGATCGATCTTCTACATCAATTAGAAGCAAAATGTACATTGAGACATTAAAGTTAGGACCTGTTCGTTTTGTGTGAATAATCAACAAGTATTTCAGAAACTTTTTATCACAAAATATTCCAAATCAGCCTTTCCCTCTAACTTTTCTTCTCACAAACATCACATCCATCTCTCAAATACGCAAACTTTCTTTCACAAAAAAATCTTCCTAAACACACCCTTAGAAATGCTTATGCAGCTATATCGATGGGAATGACACTATTTCATATAAGATTGGCTGAAAGTAGGAAATTTGTACTTGCAAAGACTATTCTCAACAATCACCTAAAATAAACTTGACATACCTGAATTCATAGAAGCAAGCACTCCTCTCATTTTCAGGTTTCCCCCAGTTATCCCACCCTGAATGCTTGATACATTGATCCATGTAACAGTGTGCAAAGACCACCCTTCCAAAGGGTCCCCATGGACGACCAAGATGTGAATACGACGATCCTCCATTGCCAGTGATTACACATCTGCAGCGATGTCAAGTGCAATAAGCTGTCATTATTTTGCTGTTGTAAAGAAAAGGAATTGACGTTTAAGGTCCTTCATAAATTCTAAAAATCTAGAATATCTGAAAAGTCAAAAAAATAAAAAATAAAACAAAAGAATACACTATCCATAAACTTTCATGCTTCACAATTTACGTGAATTACTTAGTATAGGTTAACTAGAGTACGACTCCATAAAGCATTTAAGTAATGTCAAATTGTCAAGTAACCAAACATTACCAACTGAGTTAAAATATTGGAGATTCTAAAGAAAAAGAATTAACGTTTAACTTTAAGGTTCTTGCTAGATTCTAACAATCTAGAATGTTTAGAAAGTCACACTATCCATAAACTTTCATGATTCACAATTTACGAGAATTACTTAGTATAGGTTAACTAGAGTACAACACAACAAAGCATTCTAAGTAATGTTGAATTGTCATGTAACCAAATGTTAACAACTGGGTTTTATTGGAGATGCCTTTACAGTCTTTCTAAAAGAGTAATGTTTCTTGTTTGGTTTTAGTTAGTGTGGACTTTTGTCAATTCCCTACTCAGTCCATTACAGGTACAAGAGTGTGCTCCACTCAGCTAGCACAATAAGTCATGTAGCCCACAGGCAGATGCTTTTAAACTTGCCAGATAAATTCAGCAGCTTCATGAGCTCATACTTTGAGATAAGTATTAGTCTGTACAGGAATGGCAATAGTTATCAACTTATCATAGTTGTTCAACTGAAAATATCCTAATCCGCACAACTGCCTAACTAAATTTTGAAGTAAACTGTGTTAATGTTCAGAAAAGAAATTATATAACTTGAATTTCAGATAGATAGCCCGGTGAAGTTGGAGCATAGACAAAAAAAGCAAAAAAAAAAAAAATTACATTAGAAGTCCAGCACAAACCTTAGAAACACATAACCAGTAGATTCCTGGGAAGATTTCCTACTTTGCGCAGTGATAAAACCAGGTGCTTTGCAGTGAATATGACAATGCTCTAAAAGGGCAATGCTGTTTCCGAAAATGAAGTCCACACTTCCTTCAATATAGCAATTTTTCAGGTATTGTTTCCCATAATGCAAGTAGAGAGTATCCTGGTAATTTTTATAAATCATAGTGCAGTTAGAGAACCATACTAAGATCATCAGATTCAAGAAGCATTCCTGAATCAGTTAGAATAAAATTTTAACAAGCCAAAGAAACAACCGAACAGATTCCTCAAGAAGAACAAAGTAAAGGAGAGTTACTAATATGATTTGAGCAGTCCCAAACAGCACAAGGGTTAAAAGCATTCCATCCAGGTCCCAGAGTTGGCTCAAATGCTTGAACGATGAAAACCTTCTTAAAGTAGCAAAGAAAGAGAGTTAACTTAAAAGTACCTGCCAGCCAAGAAACCTGCAATTGTAGAAAGCACATCTATCGGCTGTCACCCTGATAGCAACTGCTTGGCCAGAACCCTGATGAAGAAACAAGTTAAAGACAGAAACTTTATATTAACTGGTACATACCCAACTCAAGTAGAAAAACAAGAAATTGAACACAAGCGTATAAAAGGGTAACAACAATACAAGGTTTGAAATAGTATACTTGAGGAGCAGAGTTCTCAAAGGTGACATTTTCAGCAATGAAGTCCTCCCCTTCCACAATCACACTCCCACAGCCGAAAGTCCCAGTCCCAATCACTCGAGCCGCCTGCATAAACATCAAAAACAGATTAGGAGAGTTGAGTAGGAAGGTGGGCAGATGATGTTAGGTTAGGTTAAGTACCTGGTGATGTTGGATCGTAGAGGCAGTGTTGTTCCAAGTGAGGAGGGTTGTTTCTGGAGAGAGACCGGCGATAGTGATGAAGTTCTTGGTTTTGGGGACGTAGACCGGGTGGCGGTAGATGCCAGGGGAGACGCGGATCACAGTGCGGGAGGTGTTGCTGAGAGGGACGCAGTCGATGGCTTCCTGGACGGTGGCGAAGTCAGCGCGGCCGTCCTGCGCCACCGTTAAAACCCTGGGGGTCATTTTTGTTCACCTATGGATGATATATAGATTGGAAGTTGCAGCGGAGTGGAGGTTTTATGCTATGGCATAGTAGTCGGGGTGGAGATGAGGAATCTGGTTCGTTTGCCACTACCGTTTAGAATCTGGGTCGATGGATTGATGATAACTTTGATCAGGGATTCGTCGGTTCAGGCTTCAGCTTCGTAATTTAGCCGCCGGCGGTGTGGTTGATGATGATAAATAAAAAAATAAAAACAAGGCTAAAATGCACCAGAGGTCCCTCTACTTTACCAACTCGTGCAAGTTAGTCACTTAACTTTAACTCAGTAAATTTTAGTCCTTCAACTATGCAAAATGGTGTGAGTTATAATTGTCACTCAAACTTCCAAACTTTTGAAAAAAGTACCTTATTGTTTATAAATTATATTTACTAATCCCACTTGTGAATTAATAAAGTTTTATAGGCTCTTAAAAAATTAATTAATCAATATATTTAGGTAATAAAATGATGATTCAAAATTAAGTTGATCATATATAGTTACTAATATTTTCCAATTTCTGTATAGAAAATGTTAGATAAATTATATTTTGCTTGTTTTTATTTAAGTAAATGAACAACCGGTTTGAGACGAGAAAAATATTTAACCTAGATAAAAACAACTCATTTATAACTCATGTTTTTTTTACTGGAGTACAAAGGTATTTATTTTATCCAACTATCAATTAATTATAAGAGTAACTCATCAGTACTTTCATAAAATTCTGATTATTTTTATTATTCAAATTAAATTAAAAAATTACATCAAAAGTTTATTCAGCTTACCTAATTGATAACATATTAGTCCACCTCTTTAAAATCCTGATGATGATTAGTACAGCTTCTTGGTGCGTTCCGTTGGCACTGGTGACTCTAAAGTGTATCATCCAGGTTTTTGATTCCGTCCCGACTAGCTGATTGTCTGAGACATTGTCCTCTTGTGGGCAGTGGAATTATATTTCATTTCTTATTTTGCGAGTTATGTTGTTTTATTTCTTTTACTTTATTGCTCACTATGGGCATCTAATTAGTGTTAATGTTACTATTGCTCGCGATTGGATAAAACTCTTAGGTTGGCACATTTGGGGACTTGTTCCCCTTCTCTGATTGTTCTCAGTAATTGCCACGTGATTTTGATTGAAAGTCATTCCCTAAAAAAAAAAAAAATTGATCACACATTACTAATCGTAAACCAAATCCTATTAGTTACTTTAAGACATCAATTATATATTGAGTAATCTTAAACTTATGATTATTATCATATTTAATACTCGCCCCAAAAAGAATGTACCAATTATTTCTCAGTATTTAATCTATGATTTTTTTCTCAATCTTTCAACATTCAAAGCGAGAAAAGTTATTATCAAAGGATAAATGAATTTTTACAATTTGTATATCTACAAACAAATTCATTATTGATGATTTTGTTAGTTTTCGGCTAATTCTAACAATATTTAACAAACAATTGTTTTTACAATCGCATTTTTTATTTACTTATAATTATTTTATCTCTTGTCTAAAAAAATTAGCTAGCATCTAACTAATGTGGTATTCTGAAATTAAATTATTTACCAATATTATTTTTAAATTGTCAAATTTATCATCCATAACCTCTTGAAAACAGTACTACTAGAAAGCAAGTAAAGGTGATAAAAATCGACGACCATATGAATCATCGATAAAAAAAAAAAGCTATATGATCTAACAAATCGATTTCATATATTTAAAATTAAAAAGAGAAACATATGTTAAGAAGACAATCATCTTAAATAGACTTGTTATAAATGAATTTGGATTGTTACAAATGAGATATATAGCTTACATTAATATATGATCAACTTAATTTTAAATCATCATTTATTACTTAAACATATTAATTAATAAATTTGTTAAGAGCCTATAAAACTTTGTTAACTAATTTATAAAGAATAGGGTTCTTTTGCCAAATGTTTGGATGTTTGAGTTAAAATTGTAATTGTTATTATTAACTAAGGATTAACTCACACAATTTTGCATAGTTAATGGACTAAAGTATACTGAGTTAAAGTTGAGGGACTAACTCGCACGAGTTGGTAAAGTAGAGGGACTTTAGGTGCATTTGGGCCTAAAAAGAAGACTAAATAGATATGACAATCTTGGGAAATGAGAAGTTTTAAGTTTAAATTTTAAGGGATAAAATACAAAAATCCCCCGTATGTTTGCTGAAATATTTAATTTACCTTGTCTATTTTAAAAAATTTGCAGTTATTTTCTTAAATTTTAGTAAAATCTTCAATTATCTCCATTGACTCGACTGTATGTGTTATTAGTTGACCGTTAAGAATTTTAGGGTTAACTGCTCTTATTGTCACTAATATTTTTTACTCTAACACTTCAACTCGAACATTTTGTTTCTCTCATTTCTCCTCCTCAACTGACCACCCTGCCTAATTGTTGTTGTCTCCTAGTCACCGTCAGGATGCGAACGAGCTTAGGCCACACAAACGCAGACGAGTCCATGTTGTTGCGACACAGGTGAACCCGGACTACCCTTAACTATTTTGGAGTATAGTTAGTATAATTACTGCTAAAATCTTTAAGAGTCACTTAGAGCTGTAAATGAGTCGAGCTCTTATCAAACTTACTCGAACTAGAACTCGACTCGTGTGTTATTAAGCATCGTCTTATCGAGTTTCGAGTTTCGAATTCGAACTCGAGAAGAGTGCAGGGCTCGTTAATTTTATCGAGCCGAGTTCGAGCGATACTGAGTTCGACTCGATTGCTTATCAAACTATCGACTTTTACATATTTTAAAGACTAACTTGTTATAAAATCATAATTTAATCCAAACTTCCGAGTTTCCGAGCAGTTCAGGAGCTATCGAGCCGAACTTGAACATTACATCCAGTCGAGTTCGAGGCTCATCGAGCTATCGAGCCGAGTTTGAGCTCGATCTGAAACATTCGAGCCGAACACAATTCAAGCTCGGCTCGGCTCGTTTACAACCCTAGAGTCACCTACAACCATAAACGGTCAAGAGAGGTAACTGGAGGTTTCACTAAACTTGAGGGGGGTAATTGAAGATTTTTTAAGTTGTTTTACAATTCGAGCTCGACTCGGCTCGTTTCTCTACGCAAATCTTCTTAGTTTTTCTAGTTTCAGTTGCTTGTTACACCCTTTCTCATCCAACACCTCTATGAAAGGAACTTTGGTGGTTTTAATCCAGTTTGACTTGTTTGCATGTTGATCCTAGTTGTGGCCAAAGTTTGAAGTACATACATCCTATACAAAGAATCAATTCCCCCAAAAAATCAAGGCCTTATGTTCAAGCCCAAGTAGCCAATGTCTAAAACTGATGATGTTTAGCAAGACTCTCCTTCTGTCTCCTCTCCTGTTTAATTTCCTCACCAATAGTCAGAACAAGAACAAGAACCCATCTTAAAACAATGGAACCGATTCCGATCCCTAACTACGATTTCCCTACCATAGATTTCTGAAACAAGCTTAAGTACTGCATGGCAGTGGTGGCATATACGCAAGTTCTTGAATATATATAGAGGTGTACCTGGTTTTGTGGTTATAAGTCCGAAACAGACTGCCAACTTTTCGCTATGTGAGAACAGCGCCTGTTCCTTCTCCTCCAACTCATCTGAATCAACTCCTGCGGTAATACAAGCAACATAGCCACCAGATCTTAATCGGCCAATCACTTCATCTAACATGCGATAGATCTCATGGCATTTGCTATGAGACTTGTCACCTGCACTGAACCGATGAACTTCACTGCGCACGTTAATTGAACTCATTCCGGGGACCTTCCTGATTCCCTTAGTTTCAAGCATCTGCCAAAAGGAATCAGCCTTGTCTTGCCTTCTGGCTGACTTGTACATGCTCGCTACCAGAACGTGATATTCCACATTCGTTGGCTCCATCTCGATAAGCTGATGCATTGTTCGTTCACCCAGCTGCAGCTTATTATGTATACTGCACGCACCCAATAGGGATCCTAAAACAACTTCATTGGGAGGAATCGGCATCTCCTTTATTAAAGCTTCAGCGTCCTCCAAACGACCAGCTCTACCAAGCAGATCAACCATACATGCATAGTGCTCGATTTTAGGTATTATACCATATATTGATCGGAGATTCTGAAAGTAGTGACGACCTTGATCGACCAAACCTGAGTGACTGCAAGCCGAAAGAACAGCCATGAATGTCAAGTCATCTGGTCTGGCTTCTTCAGTCATTTTTGTGAACAACTCTAAAGCAGCTTTTCCCTGACCATGCATGGCTAGACCATTGAGCATGGAATTCCAGGCCACCACATTCCTGCGCGACATGAACTTGAACACCTTGAGCCCATCATTGATCCTCCCACATTTTGCATACATATTAAGCAAAGCAGTTCCCACCATGACATCCATTTCTCTTCCCATACTCTTCAAACCATAAGCATGAACCCACCTTCCTATCATCACATCACCGGACTGTGCACAAGCCGACGATATCGAACACAGTGTCACAGAACTCAGGGGGAGACCGGAATCGAACATCATTTGGCACAACAAAGAAAACCCTTCCTTGCTTAACCCACTCCCCACGTAAGCCACGATTATAATGGTCCAAGCAACTTCATTTCTTTCAGGCATTCGATCGAACAAACCTCTGCCACTCCCCACACCTTCACTCTTCACAACAGCATCCAAAAGCACCGTCCATGATACCACATCCCTCTTCTTCATCTCCCCGAAAACACTCTTTGCCTCACACACTAGATCACATTTCCCATACAAATCCATCAACGCGTTACACACCTTAAGACTTGCGCTCAACCCCATCCTAACCAGACGCCCATGGCCTTGGATGCCCAACACAGCATCCTGCAATCGCGCACAAGCGCTGAAGAAACAAACCATTGCCACCTCGTCCATTTCGACTCCATGTTCACCCATTTGGGAGAAGAGAAAGAGAGCGTCTTGGTCCATGTTCTGCCGGGAAAGAGTGGACATGAGAACTGTCCACTCGGCAGCGTGGATGTCTGAGTCGGGAATTCGGTCGAACAGCTTGCGTGCAGAAAGAAAGTCGGCGCGAGACGCGTAAAAATGGAGGAGGGCGTTGAGTAAAGAGGAGCTTTGGCTTAAGGCGAGGCCCGTCGTAAGAACAAGAGCGTGGACACGCCGGCCGACCGGGAGCGAGCATGAGCGAAGAAGGGAACGGAGATGGCGTGGAGTGAATGTTGAGAGAATCGTCCATCTCATTTACAGAAACTACCAGCTCTTTATTCTGGTCTCAGTTGAACCTTCGAAAGTTTAGACCTTTATCTTGAGGTTCTTAAAATTTCTCCTCTTTAGAAACTCGATCATGTTGTTTTAACCCTCGCTCTCTTGTAAATGTGCAGTTTTTATTTTAAAAGAAGCGACTTTTTGAACTCACCAATGAGCGCCATATCCCAGGCTTGGTCCAAAGCAAAGCATCTACTTTTAACTTCAAGCCAACCCCAAGCTCTACTCAAGCTGGTCTCTGCTGAACCTTCAGTAACCCAAATCAACCACCTCCATGCTTTTACCATCACCTCAGGCCTCCTCTCTGGCGAGCTGGCTTCAAGCATTGGGGCGGTTTACGGAATCTCTGGGGATATTTCAAGTGCCCGTAGGCTGTTTGACGAATTGCCTGAACCAAGTTTGTTTCTCTATAATACCTTAATAAGAATGTACGTGCACACTAGTTCATTCTCTGATGCGATCAGCTTGTTCATCCATTTGATTAGGTCTGGGAGGTTCCTTCCGGATAACTATACGTACCCTTTTGTATTCAAAGCTTGTGCTGAGTCAAAGTCGGCCACTTTTGGTGCTGTCGTTCATTGCCGGTCATTAATCGCTGGGTTTGAGAAGGATACTTTTGTGCAGAACTCACTGATGTCCATGTATTTGAGTTTTGGGTCATTGGAGGCGGCACAAAAGGTGTTTGATATGATATGGAAACGTAGTGTGGTTTCTTGGAACTCAATGATCAGTGGGTACTTTAGAAATGGGCGGAACAAGGAAGCTTTGATGGTTTTTGATCGAATGGTGGATGAAGGAGTGGGTATGGATTGCGTGACCGCGCTTTCTGTATTGCCGGTCTGTGGCCTTCTCAAGGATCTAAGCATGGGGAAGAAAGTCCATGTGCTGATAGAAGAGAATGGTTTTGGTAAGACAGTAGCTGTTTGCAATGCATTGATTGATATGTATATGAGGTGCTGTGATGTGGATGAGGCATGCTTAGTATTTTCCAGGATGGTTGAGAGGGATGTGGTAACATGGACTTCCATGATCAATGGCTACATCTTGAATGGTGATGAGGGCAGTGCATTATCCCTTTGTAAGATGATGCTATTCGATGGTGTACGCCCCAACTCGGTGACTGTAGCCTCTCTTCTCTCTGCCTGTGGTGCTCTGAAGAATCTGAAGGATGCTAGGTGCCTGCATGCATGGGCCATAAAGCAAAAACTTGAATCAGATGTCATCATTCAGACCTCATTGATTGGTACATATGCAAAATGCAATCAGATAGACCTCAGCTTTCAAGTTTTCATGACATCCTCACAGAAGAGGACAGCTCAATGGAATGCAATTCTGTCTAGATGTAGTCAAGATGGGTTTGCTGGACGCGCGGTTGAGCTTTTCAGAAAAATGCTGAGAGAAGAGCTGAAGCCTGATGAAGCTACCTTGAACAGCCTTCTCCATGCGTACGCCATCTTGGCTGACCCGCAGCAGGCAGCAAACTTACATGCATATCTTGTAATTTCCGGGTTTCTGTCAAGTGTTGAAATCGTGACGAGCCTGGTTGATATCTATTCCAAGTGCGGCGGTTTATGTAATGCTAAGAAGGTCTTTGATGAAATCCCTAAGGAGAACAAGGATATCTACCTATGGAGTGTGATAATAGATGGTTATGGGAAGCATGGGCATGGTAAGACTGCGGTTTTGCTATTCAAGCAGATGGTTTGGGAAGGGATAAACCCTAATGAAATCGCATTGACGTCTGTGCTACACTCATGCAGCCATGCTGGTTTGGTGGATGAAGGTTTGGATCTGTTCAAGTTTATGCTTGAAACTCAACTTATAAGCCCTAACGCTGACCATTACACTTGCATCGTCGATCTCCTTGGTCGTTGCGGGCGATTAGATGAAGCTTACAACATTATTAGCACAATCTCTTTTGCTCCTACTCATGCAATTTGGGGTGCTCTGCTTGGTGCTTGTGTGATACATGAGAATGTTGAATTAGGGGAAGTTGCTGCAAAGTGGCTCTTCCAGATAGAACCCGAGAACACCGGAAACTATGTATTACTAGCTAAAATCTATGCTGCTGTTGGAAGATGGAGAGATGCTGAGGAGGTGAGATGTATGATGAATGAGATTGGATTAAGGAAAGCTGTAGCTCAGAGCTGGGTTGGTACTGGACATACTTGTTTCAGATCAGCATCAAGATAACTGAATGGTGCATTTTGGTAGAAAGATTGTGTTTAATCCTTGATCTCTTATTTGCATTTTGGGATGGGAACAATCTGTTAAAATGATGTAAAAAGCTGCTGTATTACCATGACTACCAAGAAAATAATATGCTCCATGTGATCCAATATACAGTAACTGTTTCTTGTAAGATCTACGAGGCAATACAAAACTTTTCAGCAGGGAATAACATTCTTGCATGGAAAGAAAACACAAACTCTTTGAAAAGTCACTCTTGGGATGATTTCATTTTAGAGTGGCCCAGATGCCGATGGAAGCACCAAAACTAGTATTTTTTAGTCCTTTGAGTTAGAATGATTCTTGGCATAAACCTGCATCATACCTCTAATGGAAACAGCGCTGCGGTTTATGCTTTTGTCTCACTTGAGGAAACAAGCACTGTACCTTCTGTCATGTTAAGATGTGGGTTCTTATATTGTGCCTGTAGTTGCATCACCTCTTGTTCTGTGAACACTTCGCCTTGCAAAGATGGAACAAGATTCTTCACATGCAGCCATGTGAGCATCCAGAAGCTATCACTGGCGATATCATCTGTCGGCATGAGAATACCTGTTGTCTTCATCACCAATAGGGTATTTTTGAGAAGCTCTGGGACTAATTCATGAATCTTTTCGCTGCGTCTTCCCCGGAATTTAAGCTTCAAGTACTTCTCCATAAGATTAAGAACACCAACCCATAGTTTGCAGAAGGATGGTTGAAGTGAAAGATCCTGCATCGACTGTAAGAAAGCTTTTGACATAAGTTTCATGGCTAAAACAAGTGTATCCTCCATTTTCTTATACTCCTTTGCATTGTTTCCCTGCGCAATCTCCAACAGCTCATCCAGCAGAGCAAAGATAACAAGATCAAAACACTGCAGCCATGCAGAAGTCGGAAGTTCAATTCCATCTACACCAGCCAGTGACCTCTGTAACATTAGAACTGAATGGTTCCTCACTTCTTCCCTCTGATCCGAACATGCTTTCTTCAGAGCCTGAGCCAACCTCAGCCACATTTCTCCGATATCTTGATTCACTTTCTCAACAGTCACATCACTTCCAGCAGTCTTTGCCTCGTTGGACCATCTTGTAAGACAAACAACTGAATCTGCCATCAAATTTAATGCAGAAACTGACCTATCCACCTGCCCTACACGGGAACCAGCAAACTGCCTTGCAGCATCTATACAAAGAACAAAATTGGATGGCAAAATATGGGCTCCATCAGACATAATAAAGGTTAGTGCTTCAAACCCAGATTCGGATGCCTCTGGATGTCGAGCTGTGATAGATAGCAAGGAAAATATTGTTCGCCAGCCCAAATTTGACCTGATATGTGTAGCATTGGCTTTTACTAGGCGTGTCACTTCCTGAGTGATTGGTTCGCAATATGCATCTGCAACTCGTGCATCAAGTTTCAATATCAACTGCAACGACTTCAAAAGCTCATCAGTCAGATTTTCTTTATATGGAAGCAAACGTTGGCATATTCTCAATAGCCCGAAAACAGCTTTCTCTACTAGAGCACAAGGCATTAGGGTGGACTGGACAATATTGGCTATATGTTCATAAACCCCTTCCCAGAGGAGCATTATCCTGTCCCTATTATTCAATGTGATGGCAATGAGCAACTCCAAGCAGAAAACAGCAGAATCCTCATATTCGACTGAGTAATTACTCTTCTGGAGACCACCTGCAACAGAAATAAGGGCCTTCACCAGATGGAGTAAAGACTCAGCTTGGAGAAACTTACTCTCCGCAAATATGCTATCGATGTGGCAGTTCTGTATTATTTCACGAACTTGTCTTTCGACAGCAAGCTGCTCTTCAGTTGGCTGAACAATTGGCTCTTCCACATCAAAGGACAAGAGCAGGCTGAAGCGACCAATTAGACTGGAGGATTTCCGAGTTGTAACCACAGCCGATGTTTGTGATGCTGCTACTGCAGTTGCAGCAGGTTTCCCTTGTTCAAGTTCAGAAGAAATTTCAATGTCATCAGCAGCATCCCTGGCAAGACTAGCAGGTAGAAGTCCGTGCTTATGCAGACAAAGGATACAATCAAGTATGTTTCTCCAACCAGACTGGATGTAATCGCCATACTTATTGGTTATTGTAAAAACTGTGGTCATTGCCATCCTGGCTCTGACGTCTTCTCCAAAAGTAAGGAGTGCTTCTTCAGTGGAGAATGGAGTTGATAGGGTAGTAAATTTGCAAAGAGAGACAACCAAATCATTCAGCACATCAGTAAAATGATAATGAGCTGAAATTTTGGCAATAGACAACAGTCCGTCAATACATGTCTGTAAAATTTCTTCCTGCTCTACTTGATCAAAAACCACCGATATAGCAGCCGCTACAGGACCAGACAAAGTAGTAAACATATCATGGTCAAGAATTCCTTGAGAATCACATGTAATAAATGGAGCAATTTCCCTGGATTTATGCATTACATTAATCCACTGGCCTGATGTCATCAAAGGAAAACCTGCTCCCTGCTCTGTGATCATCTGGATTTCATTCTCACATATTGAATGGTAAAGCTCTGACAAAAATTCCCTAGGAAGATCTTTTCCTCCATTGATATTGCGATTGTTACGAATGAAATCTGCCTCAGTCATCTTTCTCTTAACCTGTGTGTTGTGTTGGTCAGTGTTTAACAGTATGATTGAATATGACAACAAAAGAGCAGCATCCTTGTCACTGAATATATGTGGAGATTGCTGATAATATCTTTCAGCGAATGCCTCAACTACCCGCTGTATTTTCTGTGATTCTCCAGGCAATCTGAAAGTCCCCAAAAACAGACGTAATGCAGTATCAAGATTCATGTTGGAGAAATCAAATGTCCTGGCAAATTCATAAAGCACTTCAACACAAAATTCATCATGCTTCCCCAGGAAATCTCCAATAAGATTCTTATCCAGACCAACTGTATACCTAAAAAAGGAAGCCACACTTTTTGCATCAAGTTTAGCAGGTAAGAGATGCATTTCTTGGAGAAATTCTAGACCTTTTTTGGGATCTCGATTAAAATGGTCTGCTCCAAGCATTAGTTTTCTCTTGATGTGCTTCATCTTACGAACAAATGGAATCCAGTGATTTGGATCATCAAAGTTCTCACATTTCAGTGCCCAGAATGCTTCATATCCCACAAGATCTGGCAAAGTTCCGTATGAAATAGGCAATACACTACCAATCCTCTCAGACATACCCTTGACAGCAGACACTAGACCATCCAAAGCAAGAATATGCATTGCAGACAAAGGTCCATTCACTGGAAAGGCACTTTTGGACAGCATGTTCACCAGTTCCTCAAAGACATCGCTGCAGGTTATGTCACAATCAAAATTGGTATAAATTTCGGCAATGAAACTTGGCTGCCTGCAAAGATCAACGAGGGCTTCCATGGCAACTTCCTTCTGTTGATATGAAAAGCCATGCTTGCTTTGTGCTAGCCCCAAAAGCACACAGGTAAAGAATGCTTCAAGCTGTGATTTTAGTTCCGTACGCAAATAATAATATAGATTTAGTACAATACTGCAGACAGTGGAAAGGATCAGTGGGCTCATGGATATACCAAACTTCATAAGGTTTCGAAACAATTCATCCTGCACAATGGCCAGTAACTTGGGGTGCTTACTGAAAGATGACCCACCCAATTCTATCACCGAATTAATTAAACCAAGAGCAAACAGTGGGACATCTTCCTCATATGCCATAGGGTTGGATTTATGATCAACTCCGATATGCTCCATCGCATTCAGCAACGAGCACAGGAACTGAAATATCTCCACCATGCATGGGATACCAAAAGATTCCTTCATCAACTGATCATTGTGTCCCTTATCCAAAAAGCCATGACCTTCTCCAGTGTGGCTTCCTCCAAGTTCAGTAGCTGGCCCATGCTCTGTGGTGCCTGGATCATTGGGCTGACCATCAGAATTGACATAGTTATTCACAACTGTCAACTGTGCAATGTTACTATCATCAGCACCTGTCTGTAAAAGATAATATAATCCTGTTAATGAAAAATGAATTAAAATTATAATGGTAATACATATCCATATCCAAGCCATTTTGCATCATATAGTGTCAATGGCTTAGTTCTACATTGCAAATCAGTAGAAATTAGTATTATTCTGAAAAAATGCACAAATAGGTAGTAAGACATTGCAGTTAATAAATGATATTTTTTTAAGAAACAAAATTATACGGAATAGATGATTAGCCAAGTTATGAAATAGACATAGGTGCAATAAACGAAATGCAGGCAAGAAAGGCAAAGTGTCATTCTAGTTAAATTGCTTATGCTTTTCAAACACTCTCATATAGCAATATTAAAAGCACTGCAAACAGAGTTAAGCCGTGTGTAGTCTGATATGAGCAAACATGCAAGTAGGAAGCATGAGTCAAGAGCATTCTAAGAAGAGCCCACATCAATTATCATGGAGTTGAAATATTGGCTGATAACAGGAGAATATTTTGACCACAATACAAGAATTTGAAGAGAATGATTACCACTTTGGAACCAGATGACCTGGATTTATTGGGCAACACATTTTCTGAACAGCTAATATGGGGAAGCCGAGAAAATATACACCTCACAAGTTCATGCATCGTGTGTCTTGCTATTCGTTGCAATAATTCACTCTTGGAACCTGCTTGATGGACTACACGAAAGCATGTATTTACGATGTTGCAAACATGCTGGTTACTCAAGCTAGCTGCTGCTTTGCTTTTCATGCATGCTAAAAGAACCTGAAGTATCTTCATGAGCACAACTTCTTCAGATCCCGGATCTGTCACCTCAAATCGACAACTTGTCACAGTGTCCACTATTAGATGCATGGCTGCATGGACATTCTCAGTCTCAAGATCAAGCACATCAAGGGTTAAGAGTTTGTAAACAGATGATAGTGCTACACCAGTGATTGGAGCACCAGTTTCATCAGACCGTATCACATCTAAAAAGGGCTGCAGATACAAGGTTGGACTGATACTAGGCCACTGAAGTTGCAACGAGAGTATTTGTTTCCGCAACTCTTTCAAAGAATGTATTAAAGCGTGTTCTAGTTGATCATCGTCTGCCATGTAATGCACTCCCCACCTTACATTTCTCCGCATGACAGCCAAAACCGCCCCTATTTCGGTATTGATCATCAAAGCTAAAGCACCTCCAGAAGGCTTAAGAGGATGAGCCTTAAAGTCTCCTTGAAATGCATAGAATTCAGACTGCGGATTGAGATGCCCCATCTGAAGCAAAAAGACAATAAACTTTGCAGCTCAATCAAGGCAGACCCCAGCAACAAGTTAACAGGATTCTGCAGTACAGCAAGTTCATCTCGCCTGGTACAGTTGAATGACGGAGTTAACGGCAATGAAGTTTGATAACAAACCCACTTAGTTGAACACCAAACAACAACACGCACAAGCAGATACAGTGAATCACATACTCAGGCAATGAAGAGAAACAGGCGGATAAGAGTTGATTGCATACCTAGCACACCGGAAGCAAGTGGAAAACACAGTTGGCGATCGGATCGGAGTAACTGAGTGAATCAAGAAGGAAAATTGAGCAGAGAGCGCAGGAGAAAGTACAAAGAGAAGCAAGTTTTGGTAGTTACCGAATTCAGAAAGTTGCGGCGAAAACTGTGAGTGAGGTGAGGCAGAGAGGTCTGAGAAGTTTGGTGAATCAGTCAGTCGGATCCGCTCGAATTCAAAACAATCCAAGAACGGAACGGAACGGAAGCAGATCTTAATTGCTTCCTGGAAATGTGTTGAGCTCAGCCGTCGCCAATCGCCTGAATCACAAATCAAAATGCCTCCGACCGCCCAAAGCGCAACCAAGGCAAGGAGAAGAAGATGTTATTGCTTTTAGAATAAATGATCCATAAACCCCTCATTTTTCTTAGTTTATACAAATCATCCACTAAAGTTTTTTTTTGTTTTTTTCTCTTTAGTGAAAGTTGAACGAACAACTCGAGTTCAGTTCGGGCTCGGCTTAATTAAAAGTCCGTTCAAACTCGTTCATATTTTTTTCAAACAAACCTTGAACAAAATTCTAAACTCGATTACATTTATCAAGCCTAACATGAACAATTTAGTGCTCGACTCGGCTCGATTTTATTCCAACTTTTTCCATTGACATTCGTGAACAGCTCTAGCTCCATTGATTTAAAGCTCAATTGAGCTCATTCATAATACTTTCAAGCCAAGTCTTAACACAATTTTAAGCTCGATATAATTTTATTTTTATTTTTATTTTTATTTTTATTTTTTTTAAAAAATGGAGCACACCGCGCTATAATTTTATAGATAACTAGCCCAGCGGCACTTACATTCATATTGACCTGAAAGATCAATAACAAAAGAATGACC
>JBBYHH010000015.1:28085-38875 GCA_038382905.1 Daphne laureola | reverse complement strand
CCTAGGACCGGGCGATCGCCCGGTTTGTGCGCTGAGTCGCCCGGCGGTCGCCCGTGTCCTTTTCTCCTCTTCTTCCTCAAACTTCTCCCATTTTTGCAATTGGATCCCCTCTTTTTGCTTTTTCGTGCGTTCCTCCGCCAGATTTCTTCCTTTTTCCCACGAACATGGATTTCCTGAAAAACAAACTTGCGCCCACACTAAGTATTAAAAAACTTCACTAAAAGCATGTGTATGGAGGTAAAAACGTATAAATATATGACAATCATCATCTCGTACCGTTAGCAAAATGGTACGACGTCCGGTACAATATTTTACACCATAATTTTACCACTAATGTTTGGGGGTTTGTAACTTTTTGCCACTAAAATTTTTTAGGGGGTCAAATTATCATCGATATTTGGGAAACGAGATAAATTTGCCACTGCCGTTAAATAGCTTGACAGATTCCGTTAATTTTTTTTGTTAATGTTTTATTTTCACCTTAAAGTTTCTAAACCTGACAGATTAATTCATAAACTTTAGACTTCTACAATTTGATCCATCTCTCCCCCATTAATAGCACCCTACAACCTTAGCATGTCGCGACACCACCACCCTCCACCACTGCACCATCACATCATTCGTTGATGTACTGCCACCCAATTAATCAATTTTTTTTTTTTATTAAATAAAAAACTTTTGATTTATTGTATACCCTGCGCGACCTGTCTAATATAATAAAAAAATGGAACGCACGTATAATCGCAATATAAAAATTATGTAAAAAATCAAATATGTTTTGGTTAAACAATACATTTTTTATTAATTGGACGATGATGTAACAACAGAAGAGACAGTGGTGCAACGGTCGAGGGTCGGTGCTTATGGTGGTACTGGTGGGGGAGAGAGGGGTCCAAACGTAGAACTTTAAGGTGAAAATAAAATATTAACCCAAAAAAATTAAGGGAATCCGTCAAACTATTTAACGACCGTGGCAAATTTACCCCATTTCCCAAATATTTGTGACAATTTGACCCCCAAATAACTTTAGGGGAAACTTACAATTACCCCATGAGGTTTGCCTTAACCTGCAATTTACCCCTCCGGTTTTTAAGAACTTGCAAAAAACCCCTCAAGGTTTATTGAGACCTGCAGAAACCCCCCTCCCCAGTTAACACATTTAAGTTTTCTGTTAACTTTATTTATTATTGTTGCAATTAAACCTTATAATTTTTTATCCTAACAAATTCACCCCAAACTTATCCTTTTTACATTATTGTCCTTCTTTATTTGTCCTTTTATCATTATCATCTGCACCAAAAAAACCATACATCAAAGCAATGAAAGCCATTGCTAATCCCCAATATCCTTCCACACTTGTGACAGTCTTTCATCTCCGATCCGATTCTGAAAGTAACGCCATGCAAATTCTTCAAGGAATACACAACCACACTAACTCCATGGAAGAGAATAGCGAGGCCTAAAAAAGCTGTGACTTAGGAGGCTTGCTTAAGATGACTAAGATATCATCAACTACCACCATACCCATGGCATCCAGATCAACAATGTCCATGAAAGTTCTCAAATTGTAATGTTAAACAACCCCATCTTCTTCTCCGTTCTCCCATCTTCATCTTCCACAATTGTCAAAGATGCAATCATTATTCCTGAATTTCTAACCCTAAATTACAACCCATTCATATTCCTCGATTTGGGCCATTCCCTAAAATCATTGCCACCGCTCGCTCCGGATGTCCAGTTGGGTAGGCGCCGCCTTAGAGAAGTGGGTTTGATCATCGACCGCGTCCGCTTCAGAACTGATCTGATTGTTGGTCTTCGTTGAAACAGGCCCGCTAAGTGCAGCCGTAAGCTGCAACCTAGATTGACAAACTTGGAGGGACAAAAGCTTGGAGTGGGAGATGAAAGAGAGAGAAAGGCTTGGAGTGGATACGAAGGACCGGACGTTGAGGGAGGAGCAGACGCTGACAATAAGGTCGAGTTGAGTCGGGGCTGTTCTCTGGCGGCATCGGTTGCGGCAGAGAAGTTTGGTGATGATTGCAGAGGTGGATGGCGGTGGGCTGGAGCAAGGGCTTGGTGGAAGATGGCAAAAGTGTATGAGATTAAAAGTTATGGCTACCAAAGACACAAATAAGATTTTATGGTGGTTGACTGATGTGATTAAACCAGAAGTTTTAACAGAAAACTTAACTGTGTTAATAGGGGAGGGGGTTTCTGTAGGTTTAACTAAACCTTAAGGGGTCTTTTTTGCAGGTTCTTAAACTAAACTCCAAAAGAGATTTGGCTCCGACGACTCAATTCATTCGATCGACGGGAGTAGAGGCCGGAGGAGAACCTCAGACCAACCCAAAATACGTCTCCACCTGCGGGCTCCATCTCCGCCTCGCCCGTGTAACCCGAGTCGAGCGCTGAGGATTCCGCCGCGAGCGCCGTCTGGAGGCCGACCTTGAATTCGTCGCGACCGCCGTCAACTTCAGTGATTCAATCTCCTCCCAGTCGCGAGCGACGTCGACGTCTCAGATTCGGTCGCCTTCCTGCCGCATCCGTCGTCGACTTCTCAGTCCGCAGCAACCCTCAGCCAAAGGATGGATCACTGAGGTAAGTAATTCTGGTTTAAGTGCTACTATCATTTGATTCTTGTTTGGATTGGATTCCGGCCGTAAAATTACACAACATTTGAGATTAGAGTTGCACGTATCTAGTCTTAGCCGTTTGGCTTGTTGGTCCTGCTGTTTGTCTTGTTACATAAATTGGCGTGTTTTAGTTGTTGAAATTGTTTTAGCTGGAAACTTGTTGGAATTTTTTTAGTTGGAAACTTGTTGAAGTTTCTGATCTTATTTGCTGACAAGATTA
This sequence comes from Daphne laureola, assembly GCA_038382905.1. Classification (NCBI taxonomy): domain Eukaryota; kingdom Viridiplantae; phylum Streptophyta; class Magnoliopsida; order Malvales; family Thymelaeaceae; genus Daphne; species Daphne laureola. The sequence goes on along the minus strand of JBBYHH010000015.1, from coordinate 36,025 downwards.
TATTTGGTTCTGAATCTGAACCGGAGCTATAGCTATTTCATTGCTGGAATTATTTAGGCACCATCTGGACCTAGGGACTTATGAAGCTTATATATATTGCTTGTTGCAGCTGGTTTTCTGTTGAAATAAGCTGGAAGGTTGTTTTGAATATATGCGTGTAAATCCTAGCAGCTGATGAGGTCATGAAACCGGATGTTTGAGTTTTTAGTATCATGTATTTATGATCTGAGAATGGTCGAATAATGTCAAGTATTTAATAAACCTAAATGCTGAATATGTTTTACTGTTGTACCCTGGAGCCCCCTCCATGACTTTGGTGTTCTGTTGTATATTCTCTAAAGTATTCCTTGGCTCACATGTTTAATATGCTCATCTAAAAGGTCCCTGTACTATAGTATCTTATGGGCAGCATAAGTTTTTTTGTTATCATCCAGTTTTCGTTTATTGGTTCTATGTCACATGTATTTTAAGTATCCTGAGGGTATTTCTTGTGCAATGTATACTTTGTATATATAATTTGACCTATGTAATCTCTAAATTGTAATATTTTCAGTAATCTTATGTTGTTTGGAGTCGGAGGTGTACACTTCTTTGACTTCTTTAGATAACAGCTTGCTCATCTTATTCTTATTTATTTAATTCCCTCCCAGGTTAATTTTTTGGAACAAGTCAGAAAGTTGTTCAGAACAGGTTGTAAGATGCTACTAGGAAGTTAAGTATCGCTGCATGAGCCTTCTCCAGTTATCCTTATACTTTTTAGAATGTTGAATTTTGCATCCAACTATGTTGCTGGTAGTGTGACTGGACTTCAGAGTGATTATCACAGGCCAAGTAATGCTGCCTCAGAATGTTCAGATGATGAGGTTTCTTCTGTACATAGCAGGGAGGAAGGTCTGGAGTGCCCGATATGTTGGGAATCCTTCAACATCGTTGAAAACGTGCCTTATGTCTTATGGTGTGGTCATACTCTCTGTAAAAATTGCATTCTAGGACTTCAATGGGCTGTAGTCAAGGTCCCATCTCTGCCAATTCAACTTCCACTCTTCATTTCCTGTCCTTGGTGCAATCTCCTGTCTTTTCGTCTGGTTTACAAGGGAAATCTCCAGTTCCCTCGGAAGAACTATTTTCTGCTTTGGATGGTTGAGAGCTTGAATGGTGACAGGCGGAAGTCTAATTCATCTTATTGTGAAGATCATCATCCCGCTTGGCCAAGCGGCAATTTGTCTCAGGAAAACCAGATGACTCGTGGGAGCCAGAGAAGTGGACAACTTTTTCAACAATCTCAGCTGGCAGGTGATAATTATCGAAATTATTCCAATAATTACCTCAGCTTGGAGAGGGTTCAATATTCTCTGAGGAAGTCCTTAGTGTTCTTTGTTCACATGACAGCAAAGTTCCCACTTGTCATCATTTTCCTTTTGATCATCCTTTATGCCATTCCTGCCAGTGCAGCCATCTTAGCCCTGTACATACTCGTCACCATCTTATTTGCAATCCCTTCATTCCTCATCCTGTATTTTGCATATCCCAGTTTGGACTGGCTTGTCAGAGAGATTGTAACCTAAGATGTGATGGATTCAGCAATTTCAATGATGGGTGGGTATCATCAGTTGCACGAGGCTACAAGACACATCTCTCCATTGATATGCCATTGAACTCCTTAATTTGTCGACTTTGCACCTGCTCAAGTGCTGTGCGGTTCTTGTTCTGTGAAACCTCAAGGCTATTACTCCTGCAGGTTTTTCAGAGATCAAGACTTCTTGCTTCATGGCTTCTTCTACATTTTTTTAGGTGTTTGCTATTGTGCTCGAGTTATGACTATGGACTCGGAGAATGCAAATATCTTGTTATGATAGAAGATATTGATGTGTCAGAAATGTGATGCAAATGTGTTATTTCTAGCTGGAAGTATGAATCTTGTATTTTATTGCTGAGACTTCTTCGCCCCCGTGCTTCTTCTCATACACACGTTAGCAGCAGCAACTGAATGATGGATTATCTGTAGATTTGTGTGTTTATTCTTGTTATATACTGTGCACGTGACACTAGTACCTGCAATTGTGAGAATAATTTGAGGATGCCAATTTATCATATCTGCCTATGGATGAGAGATACAACCCTGGGGAAATCTAATAATGTCACAGTAATATGCATGGGCAGAAATTGGATATGTGGAGTTGAGGCAATTTTGGTGTTGAGCTCAGCTACCTGCATAACCAGTTTCCTAGATGTAATTCATGGCTGAGCCGTGAAAGTTATTAGCATATTGAAGGGGATTTCATTTTAGAGCTATTGCTTATCCTTCTTAAGTGGTGAAGGTTAATAAGCTAGGTTTTTGGTGGAGTCCTCAACTAGGGCTGCACAAATGTGAAGAAGCAACTGCCTCATTTTCAAGTCTTTTAATTATGTATAATTGCAGCTGCAGAAAATGTGTGGTGACTGGTGACACTGAGCATTAGATGAGAATATGAGGACTTGTTTTCCTGTGAGAGAGCTTGCAAAGCTGCTGTCTATTGGTTATCATATTACCATTTCCGCTACTCCTAAATTTAGCTTCTCATTTTACTAATATAAATTTGGGTGATTAACTATAAGCTATAATGAAACACAAAAACAAAAACTAAAAATGAATTGATTGGTCATCATTCTCAAATCTGAGCGTATCATCTCGAACAACGTGCTTATCATTTTTCAATAGATGCGCAACCCATTATTCTCGAACCAGAGAGTATTATTTGGGAGACAATGATAATCATGATCAAATTTGAGCGCATCATGTTGCGTAGCGTGCTAATCATTTGGTAGATGGAGTGCATCATCCGAGCTCATTATTTGTCAGATGAAGTGCATCATTTATAAACTAGAGTGCATTCATATCTAGGCAAATCATGTTATACAGTGTGCTTTTCAATTTTTAATAGGTTTTTACCGCATCATTATTGAATTTGGGATCATCATTTCTAAGATAATAATCAATATTTTTAAAATCCGGAGTGCATCGTTTGTCAAATGAAATGCATCATCTTAGCTCATCATTAGTGAGACGGAGTACATCATTTGTAAGAAACTGTGCATCATATTCATATCTACGCACATCATATTACACAATGTGCTTTTCAGTTTTAGTAGATTTTTAGCGCATCATTATTGAACTTGTGAGCATCATTTCAGAGATAATCATCATCATTTACGAAATCTGGAGAGTATAATTTGTATGATGGAGTGCATTATCTAAACTTATTATTTGTCAGATGGAATGCATCATTTGTAAATTGAAATGCATCATTACAGAATTGCATCATTTTAGTAGTTTTTTAGCACATCATTATTGAACTGTGGTGTATCATAAATGGAGATAGTGTATCGTTTTGACTGTATTGTGCATTATTTTTCTACAATTTTCTCTTACATAATTTTTGTATAGGGGCGCATCAAAATATTATCAAAACACATCATAATGAGCGGTTTACCAAATGTCTAGGGACTGACAGTTTTATCGCCGAAAGAATGGGGATCAGTAGAATTTGTTTCTAATTCTGTTGTTTTCACGAGAAAGAAAGATGGATCGGTTGGATTTGTTGTAAATTTTGTTGCTTTGCGTGGAAGGAAGGTGAATCCGTGGAGAAAAGTATGAGCCTGGATCCGACAACGACAAACACGACAAGCTCTATATTCTTCCTTCGTTCTTCTATCCGGTGCCATAGGCGCAATGTATAGCCACCCATTTTCTTTTCATTTTCATTTTTCTTTTGTCAATGTGGCAAATAAATTATAAAAACAAAAAAAAGAAAAAAGAAAAGAATAGTTAACCGACAAGTACACACGAAACGTTTTAGGACTGTTTCGTGAAAATATCAAAATTTCAGAACTTGATTGTGAAACTCCAAAGTTATAAGATTGTCTGCTAAAGTACATAAAGTTACATGACCATTTTCCCTTATTCTACAAATTTGGGAGCCGACTTCTAATCTTTTTATTTATCATCTATTTGGAAAAATATCTACATAATTCACTATTAATTAATTAATCTAATTAATTAACTTAACAAATTAAAAGATTAAACTGCTCTTTTTAATAAAAATTGATTTTCTAACTATTCATGACTACCAGCATTGGCACCGGCACCATCGTTGTCGCTGGCGTTGCCACCACCGAACCATCGTTGGATCTCTGTTGGATTGTCGCTGGACCTCCGTTGGACAGTCGCCAAAACGGTCGTCGTCGACATCACGGCTGCCGAACTTGCTCTGTTGTGATATGCAAAAGTGTATTAAATTATCAGATAATGTCTAGATCAAACGCAAAGTTTAGAACAAAAATTTTAGAAATTAATTTTCGTAAAAAATTGTAAAAAACTTACTCTGTATTGTATAATAGCGTTTATAACATAATATAAAATATTTTTTTCAATCATTTATAATTAATTACATAATATCTAAAATGATATGTAAAACTGTTTATTATAAGAATTTATACTGTTTACTTTTTTTTTTATTATAGATATTCTTGTGATAAAACCGTCTGATAAACTATAACAAACTGTCTATAGCAAAATACAATTGTGTCGATCATTTTAAAACATCAAAAAATAAAAAAATTCATAATCGAATAAAGTATATGTTCAATAATTTATAATACGTGATATAAAGTGTTATAATAACTGAATATTTGAAAACTTCCGGTTCCTCGTCTCTGAATTCCAAAACTCATTACTATCCAAATCTATATTATCCGCTGTAAAATGTAAAGTGTATACTGAGATTTTCAAAAATAACTTTATACGAAATATCTTAAAAAGGTATTTTGCAATGTGCAATAATATTTGCAACATAATATCATATATATATATATAATATTTTGACTGTTTATTTATAGTTAGTTATATTGTGTTTGTTTTAATGTATAAAAAATGGCTTTGTCTATATTGTCAACTAATTTATTAAAACCGTCTACAGCAAAATGAAATAGTGTCCAAAAGCTTCAATATTTAGAATTTATCTAACCAATTCAGATCAACAGTCACCATCGTGAATGGAACCGTCAGCAGATCTGAAGCGAACACAGTGGAGAATCGATCTGAAGATCAGCACTCCGATTTCAATTGCTTCCGGTCGTCGAACAGTTCTGGATGCTTTCAAGCTAATCTTCCAATTAACAGATACTTCCGCTGAAAATCGCGACAACCAGAGATCGGTGAAGGTTCTGTCCGCCGGAGATCGCGATGCCGGTTGGAGATTGCAGATCTTGAACACATCGTATAGGTCATCGGAGATTTGAGATCGCGATCTCGGAGATCGTCGGAGATTAAGATCCGAGACAGATTTGGAGTACACGATGATCAACGAAGGCTGGCCGTGCGCCGGAGAATAAAATCGTGGAGGCCAAATGCATTCAAAACTAAGCTCTGTATATGAATCGTGGAGGCTCTTTGAAGAAGATGAAGAATTTATGCTTTAATAATGAGGGGTATCTTTGTCATTTTAGTGGTGCGTGTGAAACCACGTATGTGGTACCGGCTTCTCTCTAGTGGACTTTCTCTAATATAAATACTCGGCAAAGTCGACGACTTTAAAGGTTTGTTTTTAAAATAAAAACTATAAAAAGTAAATTATATTATTATTTTTTTGTAAATATTTTTTATAAATAATAATTTAAATTTTAAGTGTAGTAAACATATTTTTTTTAAATTTTATAGGTTATAATCTTTGTTCATCGACTTAAATTTGAACATAATATTGACAACAACACTATTTTTTAAAAAAAATTATATAAATGTGTTAGGCAAAATGCACAATTTTAAAGGTATTTTTTATTATTATTAAAAACTAAAAATAAATTAATCATATTAAAATTTCTCTTTAAACATTTTTCATAAATATTATTTTAAATTTCAAACGCATTACACTTTTTCGCAAAAATTCTGTAAGCTATAACATTTACCCATCGACTAAACTTTGAACATAATATTTGATAACTACATTACTTTTTAAAAACTCTAGTATAAATAATTTAGGTAAAATGGACAATTTTAAATATATGTTATTCAAAATAAAAACTATAAAAAAGAATAATATCAGTATTTCTCTCTAAATGTTTTTCATAAATATTAATTTAAATTTTAAACATTACTCTTTCCTTCAAAAATTCTGTAGGCAACCTTTGTGCATCGGTTAAAACTTACACATAATATTAACAACTACAATAATTTTTAAAAATTCTAATATAAATAGTTTCGGCAAAGTCGACAATTTTAAAGGTATGTTTTTAAAATAAAAACTATAAAAAAATGAGTCATATTATTATTTCACTCTAAATGTTTTTCATAAATATTAATTTAAATTTTCAATGCATTACACATTTTTTCTAAAATTCTCTAGGCTATAACATTTGTCCATCGACTCAAATTTGAACATAATATTGACAACTACACTACTTTTTAGAAATTTTTGTATAAATGTGTTAGAAAAAATGCACAATTTTAAACGTGTGTTTTTTGATTAAAAACTAAAAATAAATGAATCATATTAAAATTTCTCTTTAAATATTTTTTATAAATAGTATTTTAAATTTCAAGTGCATTACATTTTTCTTCAAATTTTTTGTAGGATATAACATTTACCGATCTCTCAAATTTGAACATGATATTTGACAACTACACTACTTTTTATAAATACTAGTATAAATGATTTAGGCAAAATGGATAATTTTAAATGTATGTTTTTCAAAATAAAAACTATAAAGAAGAATCATATCAGTATTTCTCTCTAAATATTTTTCATAAATATTAATTTAAATTTCAAACATTACGCTTTTCTCCAAAATATTTATAGGCTATAGCCTTTATCCATCGGCTCAAACTTGCACATAATATTGACAGCTACACTACTTTTTAGAAATTCTAATATAAATAGTTTCGGCAAAGTGGACAATTTTAAAGATGTGTTTTTAAAATAAAAATTATAAAAAATGAATCATATTATTATTTCTCTCTAAATATTTTTCATAAATATTAATTTAAGTTTCAAGTGCATTACACATTTTTTCTAAAATTCTGTAAGCTATAGCCTTTGCCCATCGACTCAAATTTGAACATAATATTGACAATTACAGTACTTTTTAGAATTTTTTGTATAAATATGTTAGGTAAAATGCACAATTTTAAAGATCTGTTTTTTGATTTAAAACTAAAAAAAAATGAATAACATAAAATTTCTCTTCAAACATTTTTCATAAAAAATATTTTAAATTTCAAGTGCATTACACTTTTCTTCATAAATTCTGTAGGCTATAACCTTTACCCATCGGCTCAAATTTGAACATAATATTTGGAAACTACAATACTTTTTAGAAACTCAAGTATAAATGATTTAGGTAAAATGAACAATTTTAAATATATGTTTTTCAAAATAAAAACTATAAAATAGAATCATATCAGTATTTATCTCTAAATATTTTTCATAAATATTAATTTAAATTTCAAACATTACGCTTTTCTCCAAAAATTCTATACGCTATAGCCTTTGTCCATCGGCTCAAACTTGCACATAATATTCACAGCTACACTACTTTTTAGAAATTCTAATATAAATACTTTCGGCAAAGTCTACAATTTTAAAGGTGTGTTTTTAAAATAAAAACTATAAAAAGTGAATCATATTACTATTTCTCTCTAAATATTTTTCATAAATAATAATTTAAATTTCAAGTGCATTACACATTTTTTTCTAAAATTCTGTAGGCTATAGCATTTGCCCATCGACTCAAATTTGAACATAATATTGGAAAATACACTTGTTAGAGTCACCCCCGATGAATAGTCATTTTCCGGGAAAAATTACCCGACGGTCAAAATCTGCAATTACTGGGACTCGGTTTTAAACGTGCAGGTACACGTTTTCTAATAATTCTCATACTCCGGGAATTAATATGAGGTCCATTCT
>JBBYHH010000015.1:17796-27985 GCA_038382905.1 Daphne laureola | reverse complement strand
CCGTACCAAATACAGAAAAGTGTTTACTTTTGGAAGGAAGGAAGATTTGGATCCCCATGGTATATCTGATTCGACTTTCACTTTTCGTAGGGAATTAATAGAAAAGACTACAATTTGAAATTGCTCATAAAATGGAATTCTAATTCTAATTCTAATTCCAATTCTTACGGATTCTTGGCATGTTTGAGGATCCAATTAACTATTTCCATCAAAGTTCGAGGACCCAAACGTCAAATATCAGTGGTTTCAGAAAGAAGGGGGAAAGATTTTCTGGGAACAGAACAGAACAGAACCTCCAACAAACGCGCAGAGACGCGAGAAGGAAGGGGAAAAGATTTTCTGGGAACAAAACCAACTCGGTTTGCAGCGCAAAGATTATCTAAAACGAAGACAAAAGAGATACATTTGCTTGTGAAAAAACGGAAGGAAGAAGATTAAGTAGAAGCATCAGTTGCTTCTCTCGTTGCCTTCCCCTTCATTTATAGGTTCTGCCGTTGTGCCTAATTTTAGCGTCTTTAAATCCTTTCAGCGACAAAAATGGGAACTGGGTTTTTGTTTCTGTGTTTCTTACGCAAATGGGTTTTCTTCAAAACGTTCTTTTGAAGATGGGTTTTTTGCAAAAACAAGAACTTTCATTTTCTGGCATTGGTTCGTTCGTTTCTCTTGTTTTCCGGTATTTCTTTGATACTTTATCCATGGCCGTTATGATATTCCCCCTCAAAGATCTGATTTTTATTAGGAACCTTTTCAGATTGATCTGAAGTTAACTTTTTGTCTAAGTTAAGAATTTGTAATTTTCAGGATAAACAAGGACAATGCGTTGAGTTTGTTGTTACTCTTTCTATTACAGTATTTTTTTCTAGAAAGTTTGTTTTTGATGAGGTTTTTCTTTTTCTCTCTTCTCCAGGTAGAACAAGATCATCTGGTAACAAGTCAACAGTAATATAGTAATTGATTGCATCTCAAACAAAGGTCAGCTCTTGATTCTCTTCTTTCTCTTGTGTCCTGGTAGCTTTAGTGTATGATTAGTATAGTAGAGTCTCACTTATAGCAGCAAAAGACTTAATACTAGCATTTCAAGTTCAAGGTTAGTGTTTTATAGTCATGTTCTATGATGTACATGTTGATTTTACAATATCAATCTTGTAATGGAACATGTCTATCACAATTATCTTAACTCATAGCCGTTTCATGATATTTTTCATGCAAGTGAAAAAATCTATGATGATACTGTTTGAAAAACTTATCTCATCATTCTTTCATAAGAAGGTTGCGACATGAAGGCATCCGGTGTAAAATTTTGCCACTATGGTTTTGCATGAATTTGTAGTGCCAACTAATTTTGACAATTAATTGTCACTGTAAACTTCATGCCACTAACCCCAACATAGTTGGGATTAAGGTGTTGTTTGATGATGATGATGATGATGATGATGATTTCCAGGTTAGTGTTTTCCTGTCAAGAACTCGCATCGATCATGGCTGAGGAGCAACTTCACTTACCGGTTAGACCAGAAAATAGCAAGCCAGTTGTAGCTTTTATGAGGAGAAACTCAACGGGAAGCTATGTTCCTCCTGCAAGTGGTGAAGAGAAGATTCTCCCACACTATATGAGACCTTCAGTCGGTTCTTGTCATGATCACTGCAAATTCGGGAAGAAACATTCTACTGAAGAGAAAGTAAGACGGGTTTTTTCCAAAAGAATTGTGGCGAAACCTCCTAATGAGCAGAATGCATGTGTGAGCTTGGACTTGACTCTGAGAAAAGGAACACCAGCAGCAGTCAAGTCTGAGAAGGCTTCTGCTTCCAGGATCCATAGGCATGGAGCCTCAGATATTATGATTGGAAAGATCACTACAAAATCTCATCTGATCAGAATCACTAGAAGAGATGAAGTTGTAATGGAGAAGAAGGTCTTCCTCCCGGGGCCGAGATCATATGGTTCACCGAAAGCTAAAGAAATAAGCTTGTCTGGCGAGCATACTGCTTTGTCAAAGCTCAAAACGGTAACGGTGGCAGAAAAGAAAACTTTAAGAGCCAGTGAACCAAGTGCAGAAAAAAGAGCAGTGAACTCGAAAGTTGTTTCGAGGAAAACCTCATTGTCAGCATCATCGAGGGCTACATTGTCTCTTAAACAATCATTCAGTAGAGCTGCAAGAAAGCTCAAGAGCTGGAGAGCTGTGTCTTCTCTAAAGAATCAGAATAATACATCAATGGATGAAAAGCAACCTGATATTACGGAAACCAAGAAGGATGAATCTGATGAGAAGACCTTGCATGTTATCAAAGTGGAAGATGAGAACCAACCTTTTGAACCTGAAAAGATTGAAGACTCTGCACTTGAATGTTCCCCGAGGCTGGAGTCTATGGGGGAGACGTGTGCTATCAAGATGGAGGATAAAGTCCTAGAACCCAATAGAAGAGAAACCTGCAGTATGGAATCAGTGACACATCAGTCAGTCGCTGAAGAGTCTCCATCTCTTCGAACCTGTGAAACCTTACCATTCAGCAGTGATGCGGATGGTGAGATTACAGAATCTGGAGCAGCAGAGGATAGGTTTGTGTCTGAAGATGATGAAGCTGTGAGTGTTGGAGAAAGCTGTCCGTTGAAGGGCCGAAATCGAGGGAAGGTTGTTTGCGTCCAGTCTGAGTATAACGGTGTGAGAATATTGAAGTTTAGAAGAGCAAGAACACTGGAAACCAATCTTAATGATGAGGGATGTGGCAGGCAAAAGGTTGTTCTGAAACATCTTCAGGACGACGTGCGTGGCAAGAAAGACATGCAAGGCTTGTTCAACAATGTCATTGAACAGACTGCCAGTAAACTAGTGAAAATTCGAAAAAGCAAGGTCAAGGCACTGGTTGGTGCTTTTGAAACAGTCATCTCCTTGCAAGACCGAAAATCTTCTGATCATCATAACCCAACAATAGAAGGTTCATAAGACATTGAGGTTCTAATTGAATCTGTTTTTGAATAACAAGGTTGGGAAATGACATCTGACTCTAGAAACCTATTGGAGTGCATTTGTAGGAAGCAGCAGTTTGATCTTTAGAAAGTACATGTGATTAATTGCTAATTTTGAGTTTGTACAAGTTTTCTGTATACTCACTCCTCTTGCATGGTTGTCCCATTTGCTTTACAAAATGTACAGGAAATTAGGCAATTTATATGGGATGGTGGGAGTAAGAGGGTAACTAATGCTTCTCTACTAGATTTGTTTTTAGAAGACAACCGGTTATTTTATTTATATATGTAAAATTATCTCCAAATTTTATTCAATTAAGACTATATGAACACCTTTTAACCCGATCCAGGAGCTAAGTTTGGAATCCACCAAACAAACACCTAGGAGCCGGAACATCACAAAGAGCTTCACCGCAAAGTGGATGAACTAAGCCAAGTTTTGAAATTGTTAAATACTCGTATTTCATTTCGCTAATAAGTTAAGAAGTGGATAAAACTTGGAACAAATGAAAACCTAACGATTTCTATATATTTCTCGTCTGTGAGGAGCCCTCTTCATATCATATTGACAAGGAAAATTATTCAAACCATATAGAGGAAGTTCACAGGCTCGGAGAGAAGACTGGTCGGTCTTTAGCACCTTCACTGGCGGTGTCAGGATCTAGTCTCCGGAAAACAAGTTTTTGCTGTGGTAATTGACCATTAGAGATGCTCACCTCTGTGTCTATGGAGATGGTATCTTCCTCCTTAAAGTCACCTCTCAAGATTCCCTTGGCAAGCTCATTCTCTACATTTTGTTGGATCACTCTCTTAACTGGTCGCGCACCATAGCTGGGATCATACCCAAGACTTCCAAGCAGATCAACAGCTGCATCACTCACAACAATCTTCATCTTCTTGTCCGCAATTCTCTTTTGGACCCGTTCCAACTGTTAAAATGTTCACACAAGTTAGAAACAACATATTTGAAGAGAAGGATCATTCGAATCATCTGATAAGCATGAAATAATCAGTTCAACTCCCATCTATAACTCAAAAGGCCACTACCTGCTATTACCTTCATCATTTCCAAATTTGAAAACTTAAAAAATCAGCTCAAACAGTAAAACAAGACATCAAGAAGGTGAAGAGAAGCTTACTTGGAGTCTGACTATACTGTTTATTTGTTCGCGATCAAGCGGCTGGAACACAATATACTCATCAACCCTGTTCATGAATTCAGGCCTAAAGATGCTCCTTGCAGCACTCATCACTCGCTCCTTAATAGTTTCATATGCAGTCTCCTTTGGCAAGTCATCATCAGTGTTAAGAATAAACTGGGAACCAACATTTGATGTCATAATTATTATTGTATTGTTAAAACTGACGGTGCGACCTTGTGAATCGGTTACTCTTCCATCATCAAGAATTTGTAGAAAAACATTGAACGCATCAGAGTGAGCTTTCTCTATCTCATCAAAAAGAATCACCGAGTATGGTCTCCTGCGAACTATCTCTGTCAATTGTCCACCTTCTTCATAACCCACATATCCCGGAGGGGCACCAATCAACCTTGACACTGCATGCTTTTCCATATACTCACTCATGTCAATCCGCACTAATGCTTCTTCTGTGTTAAACAAGTATGATGCAAGAGCCTTTGCTAGTTCTGTCTTCCCAACACCAGTAGGACCCATAAACATGAAACTAGCAATGGGACGATTAGGATCTGAAAGACCTGCTCGTGACCGTTGAATTGCTTCTGCTACAGATCTGACAGCAGGATCTTGACCGACAACACGTCTATGTAGTTCGTCCTCTAGATGTAAGAGTTTTTCCCTCTCTGTTTGTTGAAGCTTGGATACTGGGATGCCTGTCCATTTGCTGACAATCTCCGCAATATCACTTCCTATCACTTCCTCCCTTAACATTGACTTTCCAGACTTCATATACTCATCTAATTCTTTTTCAGCACCAGCAAGTTGTCGTTGCAAACCATTTAGACTACCATACTTTAGTTCAGCTGCACGGTTCAGATCATACTCTCGCTCAGCCTGCTGAATCTCAAGATTTACTCGATCAATCTGCAACCAACGAAACGTCAGATATGATAAAAAAATATTGACTCATTACTCTTGCATTCTTTTTCTTAACTTTTAAAAAATAAGAATTCACAACCAACTATAATTCTCAACTAATCAGACAAGACTGTAAATGACATCAACATAATTCCTCAATCTAAAGAAACATAATGCATTTCAACTTGTACCCCGAAAACAGCACCAAACCAATATAATACAATTTGTTATAAAAGCTCATAAGTTCACTCCACAGTCCTTACCTCAAGGACTGAGAGTTTCACAAATTAAGAAGTGACATGCTACACAAACAAATTTTCCGTCGAAACAACAACAATACCTCTTCTTTGATTGACTGGATGCGAGTCATGACTGTCCTCTCGTGCTCCCATTGTTCAGTGAGCTCAGCTTGTTTCTCCTTTAGAAGGGCTAACTCGGCCTCAAGACGGGTCAACCTATCTTTGGAAGCCTTATCCGTATCATTGGTAAGAGAGAGCCTCTCCATCTCCAACTTGAGGACTGAGCGGTTGATCTCATCGAGAGCAGTGGGTTTCGATGTTATCTCCATTTTCAATTTAGCTGCTGCTTCGTCGACCAGATCAATAGCTGCATTTGAAAGAACAACTTGTAGCATGAGCATTTTGCATATGTTACAAGTAGCAATTTGTTTGTTCACACATGTTGATAAATTATGGATTAGATATTTTATACAAACCAAACCAAGCATTCTTATCATCTCTAATATCCTATTAAGTTATTGAATATTTAATCCAACTATCATGCAACTGTTACATACTCCAAAGAATAAGGACATAACTACTCATACACATAAACAAAAGATACACCAATATTTTAACTTAAGTGTCACAGAATCATAAGCACATTTTATTTTTCATGTCATGTTCACTAACGTAGAATTAGACAACTTGAGCAACCAAATGAAAGAAAATTGACTTTCTCATCTTGTATGGATGAAGAAACAATAACCATACAATGTAAATAGCAAGCATTAATCTTCAGGAAATTATAAACATGCCATTCGGAATTAGCAAACAATAAACTTGAAAGGCAATTGAGCATAAAACCATATATTGACAAAAATAGAAAAAAAAACTCTGACAAACCCTGACAATAGACCAAAGCAAAATCACCTGACGAGAACAAAAAATGAACTCTACCAGAAGGTTTGTCGACTAGACACAGCCTTCTGACACATAACTTATAAAACCATGTTCATATCAATCAACAACTTTCCATGTACGAACTTAGGAGTTACCTTTGTCAGGTAAGAATCGGCCACTGATGTAACGATCAGATAAGATTGCAGCTTCCACAAGCGCACTATCTGAAATGCGGACACCATGATGTAGCTCATATCTTTCCCTCAGCCCTCGCAATATGGAAATTGTGTTTTCCACTGTTGGTTGGTCAACATATACTTGTTGGAAGCGTCTCTCCAATGCTGGGTCTTTCTCAATATATTTTCGGTATTCATCCAATGTTGTTGCACCAATACATCGTAGCTCTCCCCGACCAAGCATAGGCTTCAAGAGATTCCCCGCATCCATTGCACCATTAGTGGCACCTGAAACAATGCTTTACAAATATGAGTGAAGCACAAAAGAGATTTTCCTGAATAGCAACTGGATGAAAAAAGTTTAGACAGTAATCAGCGCACTATCAATCAATCAATCAACCGAGCCTTAGTCAGAACTTGTTGGGGTCGACAACATGAATCAGCGCACTATCTGGAATATATTCACGAAACAAACTTCTATATCCATTACGCGACATGGAATGATGAATTATAAAGCAGTCAAGAGATGTCAGACAAGTAACATGAGAGAAACCGAAAATAATCAACAACTCCACGAAGAACCTGGTCTCAAGTCAATGAATCATTAGCATATGTACTAACAAGTGCATTACCTGCACCAACAACTGTGTGGATCTCATCAATAAAGAGGACAATCTGCCCATCTGATTCTGTAACCTCTTTAAGAACAGCTTTCAACCTATCTTCAAATTCACCACGATATTTGGCACCAGCTATCAGGGCTCCCATATCAAGAGAAATTAGCTATAGTAGAGATATACATAAGGTTAGAACTCAATATTATCATAATGACGATAATTGATCATTTTATAGTTACAAATAACTCTAGACGCTCTAAACAGCAGAGAAACTCAACTATTGTGACTCACCCGACGATTCATCAATGCTTGAGGTACATCTCCTTGCACGATTCTTTGAGCAAGCCTGGTGACAAGACCTACTAAGTAGCTAGAAAATTATTGCTTCAAACCTTAATACAAAATTAAAAAATGGAAGCTTACCCCTCCGAAATTGCAGTTTTCCCAACACCCGGTTCGCCAATTAGCACAGGATTGTTCTTTGTTCTCCGTGATAGTATCTGGATGCACCTACGTATTTCATCATCTCTTCCTATCACCGGGTCAAGCTTTCCTGCTCTTGCCATTGCCGTCAAATCTTTGCCATACTTCTCCAAAGATTCATACTTACCCTCAGGATCTTAAACAGATTCACAAGTCAGCATAACAATTAAAACACTCAGGAGCATGAAAGTGGTGATTATCCAAATATGCACAACAAAAAAAAAAAAAAAAATGGAACCATTTTACCAAATACAGAACAACATAGGATGTATTATCATACTGTCCACTCCTCTACAGACCTTAGTTGACAAATATTGCATCAATCTTGAGACAATACCTACTGACATATTAGAAGTATGTGTTGTATCCACATTCCTCATGCAATATACTGTTGGCCTTGGACTTCACATTTAAATATTCAGATGCTATATAGTTAAACACATATCATCTGTATCTATAATCAACAGGAGAAGTTTTAAAGGCTTAAGGTCCAACCACATAGCTTAGTTATAGCTCACCAGATGTATAGAGTACACAGAAATAAAGAAAAGGTGTAGCAGTCAGACCATAATTGAAGGACCGCGTGCAGTACATGGGCAACGATCACTTGTATGTACTTTAAACTCTTAAGAGATATGGTACCTTTGACTAGTTCAAAGAGTAACAAGTGTAAACGGACCCTCTTACCTTGGTCTATTACTGATTGACGACCCCTTATGGATTCTACAGCAGATTTCAACGTCTGTTGTGATATTTGGAACTCCCTAAACAGTTGCTTCCCAAATCTTTGATCCTGAATGAACCCAAGAACGAGATGCTCTACCGAGACAAAAGAATCCCCATACTCTTTCTTGAATTCCCTTGCTCGTTGGATTAGTGCTTCCAAGTCACGGCCTAACATTGCACCAGCCGATTCACCAAGAACCTAGACAATTTCACAACATGGTTACAAGGATAAAAATAAACAAGCTTGCAGGAACCAGGCTGCACTGAGAATACACTGATGAGACCATCAAAGTAAAAATACTGATGAGGCCATCAACGCAGCATCACTACAGGTGAGTGTAACCAATATCAGATAATATAAAACAGCACCAGGTTGTTCTCACTAAGACAGAACTTCATACCTTCTTAACAATTAACAAATCATTTCAATGAACCGAATAGCACATTAAGCTTATGGTGAAACACAATCTTACCCTCCACTATGCACATTCCAAACCATACCACTGGGAAACACACAAAGCTAAGACGTCTTTCATTTACCATTTAGAAACAGATTAAAGGTTCACTTGAAGGAAGCTTAAGACAAAAAAAGATGCTCCCTCCGTACTCCATTAATACATACAATTATTTTTTTATAAATATATTTTTTTAATCCATATCATAATGTGTAAAACTCCTATATATATGTATACCTTAGGTTGACGCTGGATGAACTTATCAGTGGCATCAAGAAGGCGAGTATTGTCAACTCCAGCCTTGGAAAAAATCCGGCGAGCCAGCCCATTCTTCTGCTCCAACAGTGCTTTCATCAAATGCTCTGTTTCCACAATTTGATGTTTATTCTCTTTGGCCACATCTGGAGAAGAAACAATCGCTTGCCAGGCCATCTCCGTAAACTCTTGCTGAGTAATCTGTGAACCAATTCCAAAAACAAAAAGAAGTGCAAAATCAAAATGCGTTCCATCATAATCCACGAAGCTGAAACGAACAAGTCATTAAACCAATTAATTATCAAAAAGACGTCATAAATTACCCTTCCACCCGAAGCATCGCAACGAACAACAAATGATGTCCTCGGATGCCTGTCGAAAGCTCCAGTTCTGTTAAATTTAAGCGTTGTGAAGGAAGTGGATCTCCTCGGAAAAGCAGCGGCGGATCTCCTCCGATGGGGGAACAGAAGAGAGGTTTTGGCGGCGACGGCCTGCGGCGGACACAGACTGAGACGGCTCAACGAAGCCGTAGAAGCGGCCATTTACCTGAGAGTGGGGTAATCAGCGAAGAAAGGGAGAATTGAGGAATGTAAAGTCGAGTTGAGAGGAGTGTGAGATTTTGAATCTTCAAAGGATTGGCTTTGGAATGAAGAAAGGTTTCTTCTTCTTGGAATATATGGGTGAGGTTGAGTAGGATCCCGAGTGTTCGTGAAATCTCCAGAGGACGCTGATTTTCGCTTTATTTCGTATTTACTGATATTAATTCATGCAAATTCTATTTCAGTTAGTATTGCAAGCTCAATCCAAAAACTCTTTTAACTATGCAGTCCAGTTAATTACCAATTAGTGAAAAAAATTATTAATTCTCTTTAATATTATTTAACTAATTTAATTAATTAATTAATAATTTTAAAGATTAAAATACTCATCCTATCAAAAATACTATCCATCCTCACTGCCAGTGAAGCAAGAGCCGCTACCGAAACCACCGTCGGAGCCATTGCCAGAACCGCCAGAACTATCGGAACCACCGCCGGAGTCATCGTCGGAACCACCGCCGGAGTCACTGCTGGAATCATTGTCGGAGCCGCTGTCAGAAACATCATCGGAGTCGCTGCCATAACCACCGTCGGAACAATCGTCGCAACCGTCGAAATCACCGCCGACGTCGCCAACACCACCGTCACCACCACCACTGCCATCGCCGATGGAACCACTGCTGCAATTTGTGGAACAAGTTTTTTAGAAATTAATTTCCACATTTTTTCGTTAATTTATAATAAATTGCATAGTGTCTAAAGTAATATGCAATACTGTCTAAAGTAATATGCAAT
>JBBYHH010000014.1:583018-595328 GCA_038382905.1 Daphne laureola | reverse complement strand
GAGATCTGAAGCTCGAACAACAACCCCTTCATCCATAACTCGGCAGGCTTCATTAACAATAGGAAATAATACCATCTCTAGAATTTCCTTGTCACTAATTGTTATTGGCTGTCGGTAAGAGTGAAAGAAATTTCATCAGTGAGAAAGAAACCTGAGTATATCAGTCTTAAAGATAAATGAAAGATGGGGAACAGAAGTTCAAAATATAACACTTCCTATTTAGTTTTTCATAAGACAGGAGGGCTAGGACGTCAACGCAGGTAGCTACTTCTGATCTTAGAAAATAAAGCTCAGTGAAGCACATTACCTTTCCACCAGGCATAACTTTTGCAAGTCTTCTAGACTCCTCAATAATAGGTTGTACTGAAAGATCAGGTTTTGGTTTGCTTCCCTTCTCATATATGTAGTATCCCTGTCCATTGTTTTTCCCTTGAAAAATAAATAAAAAAGATATCTTGAATGCCATATCAGACAGAGCCCAAACAGGAGTGAACAAAATGAGGAGTTCAGTTAATGATAATAAAAAATTAGTTTATTTTATACCATTTCGACCATTTTTCACCAAGAGTTCAAGTAACAGAGAGTTGAATGTCCTATCAGAAAATGCATTTTTGAATTCTTTTGCCACCGCCAAAGCTACACCATACCCAGATAGATCCTGTAGCCTGTATTTCCACAGGAATACAGAATATTTTCATACTGATAAAAATTGCATTAACAGTCAAAATGCTCTTAAAAAGGTCTATGTATGACATACAATGCACACAATCAGAGAAATATAAGAAATTGAACCCCTATATCAGCCAACAGATGTATAAAGAAATGCTAATGCAGAAAACCGAAGTTGATTTTCGAGGATGTTTAGAGAGAAGGCTCAAGAAAGGGATATAAAGCAATAATAAAAAAAAAAATTCTCTGCAATCTCAATGCAAAGGATATTCGTTAGATGCAGGTCACTAGGTGTTTGCTCCACTTTCAGGCGCTGAAGTGCACCAAGGTAAAGAAACAAGAAAAAGGAGGAAAAAACCACAAGATAATACATATGCATACACATATGTAAAGCACAAAATTTTATTTTTCACATAGCAGCGTTTTTTAAGAGGAAACTTTTGAGAAATTGTTGGAGTTTTTTTAAAATGAAGTGAAAAGGTATTATCTTATAGTATTTGAAAAGGAAAATGAAGGGAAATTTTGAATGTTAAGATTTTAAGAAATAGTTGGAGCAAATGAACACACAGCTCAAACAGTATCATCTTATATTTAAAAAAAGAAAAAGAAAAAATCCTTACTACAGAAGGTCTTCTCCAACCGCCCCCACCAAAATAAAATAAAAAATCACTGGATGAACAAAACTTATCGATAGTCAGATCCCTTGTCTAATTTCCATTTTTCACTTTAACACATCCTAAGCAAGTCAGTGTCGCGCATAGTTAGTAAAAAGAGCAGTCAAAATCTTAGATATCTCAGAAGCTTAGGATAGAGAATTACTGGAAGGGGCCCATAGGAAGACCGAAGTCGCTGATAATCCTGTCAATTCTGAACACATCCACACCCAAATTGACCAATAAGTGTGCACCTTGTGCATACGGGAAAAACGTTCTGTTAACTGCAAAGCCAGTGCAGTTACCAACCACAACAGGGACTTTCTTTATTACTTTCCCAACTGTCATAAGATCAAGAATAATTTGTGCAGAAGTTTTCCCTGTTCGTACAATCTCCAACAGAGGCATCACATGGGCAGGACTGCACAAAAATTGACAATCAGTAAAAGGAATTGCATACCCCGAAGGGAAAAATATTGGAAGAATAAAGAAAAAAGTTTAGGCACCAAACTGATAGCTTTTAAACTTGTTGAATGTCTCACCTGAAAAAGTGAGCTCCTATAATTCTGCTTTGAGAAGAAGTCTTCTCTCCAACTAAATTTAGGTCAATTGTGGATGTGTTTGTTGCTAGAATGCAGTGAGGAGGGCATTCTTTCTCGAGTTCACAGAATATTTTTTGCTTCAAAGGCAGATTTTCAATGACTGCCTATATGAAGAAAAAGACACCACAGTATACATCAATAACTCACAGCATGTGTGTCACAGATATTGCTCATTCCTACTTGTAACAAACAAAGCACAGAACAGCTGTTACACAAAGGATGACAATAAGTGCCAGCAGTGAAGGAGTTCAGTGACGGCACACTCGCAGCACGTAACATAATTAACAACTAGTAAGGCAACAACATCCAAAGTCTAAATATGCAAGTATAATAAGTCACCTCTATAACCAAATCTACATCTTTGAATTCTGAGTAGTTCAGCACTCCTTTGAGCATTGAAAGCACTTTCTTTGCCTTATCTTGCGTTAATTTACCTCGAGTTACTAGGCCTTGGACATTCCCTGTAGACAAAACCCAGAAAAGTGAAAAATAATAGAGATGTCAAATTCCAGGGCACAGGCACGTTATTACAAGCTAATTAAACATGTCCTGAGATCTGGGGGGTATTGCTCCACGGGGTTACAACACAGAAATTAGTTAAATTCTTTAAATAATTTACAGCCCCTAATTTATAGAATTAGAAGAACACCTTCTACAGTTCTTATTCCCTTGAGAAGATATTCAGAGTTCACTTCTTTGAGAACAACAGATAGATTGCTTAGTAACAGCACTGTGGCTAGTCCAGAGCCCATTAGGCCTCCCCCAATGACAGCAGCTTTCTTTATGGGCCTTGGTTTGAGACCAACATCAGTAACTCCTGGAACCTGGAAAAGTAACAGTAGAGAAAATACTATAGAGTATATATTAACAGATGACCCATCAATATTGATACAACTCAGACTCCTAAGATTCAAACATGCAGAACACAAATGCATAATAAAACCACCATTGAACCTGCAGAAGACAAAAAAAATAGTTTGCATCTTATATACCTTTGACGTTGCACGTTGAGCGAAAAATACGTGTACAAGACCTTTTGAAGTTTCTGACTGAACCAACTCTTTGAACATTTTGGCTTCCTGCAACCAGTGGATTCTTTATAAGCTATGCAAGAACAAGATGCCAAATAAATGCACATGAAGCCAAGCTACTGTGCTTATGAAGCTCAGAGCAGTATATTTTTTATTTTGAACAGATCTCCAAACTCCTGATTATTTTTATTATTAGATAAGATAATTATAGTAAATACTATTAGCATTTTTTAAGATAAGATAATTATAGTAAATACTACTAGAATCAAGTTGTACGCATGCTAGTAGAAGAGCCACCTGAAGTCTTTCTGTAGTAACACCAAAGGAAAGTTGAAGCAACAATATAAAAAGCCACAGTTTTATGACATAAAGGTACCTTCAGAACTCCACTATATCCTCCATGAACAACACCTTCCTCCATGACATCAAGGCACACCTGATGCTGGGGTAGATTCTTAGCAGCCCTCTTAGCTTGTTCTCTTGCTGCTCTTATTACCTGACGTGCTTCAGATAATGAGCCAATTTTATCTGTCTTATGGAGTGAACGCACCCATGGTTTTCGTCTCTCTGCAATCTCTAAGGCCCACTGTCGTGAAACCTGCAGTAGTTCTTGAGAGGACACGACGGCATCAACAAGGCCTAGCTTTTTCCCCTCTTCAGACAAGATAGGTTTGGACGACTGCAAAGGTATACCGGATACATAAGACCAAATCACCATAGGCCATGAAGATTAGTTATATATATATATATATATGAGGTTGTCTGTTGTCCACTTAAGAGATGTTTAATTCAGTCTTCAACAAAATATTCAATGCTAGAAAAGACCAATTAGGCCACTCTAGTAATTCTGCACAAGAACACTAACAAAACATACCTTTCATACTATCATCTTCCCCTCAATCTTTTCTTTACGAATAAAATTCAATATGTTACAGCATGCATGACACACTATTGATCATCAACATGATTAACGAAATCTCTCTAATAGTTTCAGGTATTCATGCAGTAACATTGTTCAAGAAAATATTATCCAGTGCATCAAAATGTCATACCAGCATCATCTCAATGGCCTTTGACAGCCCAATAAGTCTTGGAAGCCGTTGTGTGCCTTACATGATCGTCAAACAAAAATTCTATTAAGTCAATGTAAGCGTAAAATCACAATCACCACTTCAAACTACAAGACCTTCCGTAAATTCAACTTTGCAATAGAAGAAGGATCAATACCTCCAAAACCAGGAATCACTCCCAGCGACAGTTCTGGCAAACCCAACTGAGTTTTTGGGGCAGCAATACGGGTGTGGCAACCCTATGAATTAAGAGGCAATTGAAAATTTTACTGATACAGAAACTGAACTTCATAAACACAAAAAGAATCCGCAACCTAATTATAGGAAAGAATGCCATAAGTTTTCAAATAAGAAAAGAACCCAGACCATGGCCAACTCCAAACCGCCACCAAGAGCTAATCCTTCAATAGCTGCCACAACAGGCTTCTTGCAATCTGTGATAATGTAGAAACATGTAAACTCAAAAGGTAATAAGGAGCAAAAAAGTTGAGACTTAAAATTTGAAATTTTCCTGGCAAAAGTAATGTATAGAACAGAGGGGGAAGAAAAAGCAAGTGTAAATTAAAAAGATTAAAAAAAAAAAAAAAAAAAAGAGCAACAAATTCTAAGAGCATCTCCAACAGCTTCTCTAAAAATTTCTCGAAAATGGAGAGACAATAGTCATATTCTCCAAAAAAATTTTGCTCAAACTCCAACAATTTCTCCATTTTGAAGAATGATGCATTTATTACAATAATAAAATATTATATATCTTTGATTAATAATTAATAAATTATTTGGAAATAGGAGAGAAGAGAGAGATGAAAGATGTTTAAACCAATGAGAAGTAGTTTAGTGAGAGGAGAGAGGAGAGGTTTACAAAAAGTGGATTTGGGGAGGCTCTCCAAAATTTAGAGAATGCTCCAACTTTTGAGAAGACTTCCCATTTTTTTCGCCCTTCTCCATTTTGGAGAATGAGATGGGGAAACTGTTGGACTAAAAAAATGCTCAAAACTCTCCAAAAATGAGCATATCAAGAAAATGGAGAACCTGTTGGAGATGCTCTAACAAAGAAATTTCTGGAACAAATACAGAATACTATTTTCTACTGCTAGAATTTGCTTATTCTACATTAAAATCATTTCTTCGGTTCAAATTGTTCTGGGTTAATTTGTTAAATATACTAATAGCCATGATTATGGACAATGTCTACAAGGACTTTAAGTACAATAAGTTGTTGTCGTCTGCAAGTTCTGCCACATTTTCTTTTTCAAGTTTGACAAAAAGTCACTTGAGAAAAGTTCTAACAGAACTTGGTGCATCTACACGTCTGTGCTCCTTTATACAATTGAAATTTAACAATGGATTGGGTTTCATTGATTCGTTTGACTCCCTATAATCATGGTCCATATTGAGAAAGAGGTGATGGATGACTAAAAATTACTCCCTCCGTCCCAAAATTATTGGAACGTTTGACTTTTGATGTTCATTTGACTTCATTTTATCTATATTATTCTATTATAGAAAAAATATAAATAAAATACGTTTATAAAATAGACACATCAATTTTTCGTTTGTATACAAAAGTCTTAAATTTATATTTCAAAATGATTGAAAAATAAAATCATAGATTAAATGCTGAAAAACAAAGATTTCAATATTTTTGGGACGGAGGGAGTAATACATTCTGTATGGGAACTACAAACCGTTACTCCTATATATGTTGAAAAATGTTAAGCATCCTCTGGATAATGGTGGTTTGAAACGTCAAATGCATTTTACTTCATCACAGATTCTAGATCACAGACATGGTTCCAGGAACAAGTGGTTCATTTGCTATTCGATACTAAAGTGATCTTCTACAATCAATCTGTTATGATATCAGTTCTAGGTTCAACAGGTTATAAACAGCATACAAGTATAAAAAAGTATAGTTATCACCTTCAATGACGTTGACCACGAGATCAACTGATACATCAGGCATCATCGAAAGATTACCTACACCACAATCAGTTTAGAGAACAGTTAAAACGAAAAATACACTATATCAAAATCGGCTGAACTCAAAAGGGATTGTGAAACCATCACTCATACCAGTCTTATGAACTTCCTTGAAAACATTAATGTCAAAACCCCCCGAAAACCTTCCACGGTACCCTGCAGTTTCGATCCACCGTGAAATTTTTGAAGAATTAAGAAATCAACCAGCTCCAGTCACAGAAGAGTAAACGATTCCATAATAACACAGGAAAATGTTGCGTGAATCAATCAGAGGTGATGGAAAACTGACCAGTTAAAACGATAGCCTTAACATCAGCTCTACGAGTAGCCTCAAGGAACTTCTCCTTCAACCCCGCGATAACTGAGATTTGGAATATGCTTCAGACGAAAGCAAGAAAAAAGAAAAACGCAAAGATCCGATGAAGCAGCTGATCTTCAGCTTACTTGGAATGGCCAAAGCGTTCACGGGCGGGTTACATATGAAAATCACGGCGACGCCGTCGTTTCCGACCTCCATGACAACCCGAGGTTCCGCCATGTGAATCCGCGACCTGACCTGAGCTTGATTATCGAATGAATAACTGAGGAAGACGATTTGCTTTTATGCGAGTGAGAACAAAGAGACCCCAAAAATGGTACTATAAAATTCCAGTCGCCGCCGGCCGAAGAGGTGGTAAACTGTACGATCACAGAATTGTTCTTGTCCGCTCCGTTTTAACAACCATTTTGTCGTAGTTTAATTACACATTTACCCCGTAAGGTTCTACATACGTTACAGTTATATCAATTGTCTTTTCCAACAGGAGTTTGGGAAGAAAGTTACATTTTGGTTTTAAAGTTTAGAGAAACTTTTTAAAATGTTTATTAGTAGTATAACTTCTCCAAACCTCTAAGGACAGTTAGGGTCAGTTCGTTGCAATGGGGGAACAAATTTAGAAAAATTTAGGGATGTGTTTTTTATTGATAGATGAGATGTATATGAGTAAAGAAATTTGAGAAAAATATTATTTTATAAAGAATTTATAAATTTAAGGTTGTTAAATATATTAAAAATTAAAAAAATTGAATAAAAATTTCTGTAAATAATTTTTTAAGATGCGCTGAACTGACCTTTAAATGTTATTATTAGATATTGTTTCCAAATTCAAATTAAATGTTCTCTTTATTTTAAATGTGTTTTTTTTTCCGTGTAAATTACTCCATCTGTCCCTTTATTTTTACAATATATTGATTTGATATGTTTATTTGACTTCATTTTTGCAACACATTTAAAAAAAATATTTAGAAACTAAACACACTAAATCATCATTTTTTAAAGAAAACAAATTAATTCATATTTAAAAGTGTTGGAGAAATAAAATTATTTATTAAAATTTAGAAAATTAAATTTGAGATGGAGGTAGTATTAAAATTATTCTGATCACTGATATGATTGATTGGTTGCACTTTGTAAAGTTTGGGTATTCATTTGACAAAATTCGGTCATAGTCATACACCTTAAAGACATTAATTAAATGAAGACCATGCAATCCTCGTTTCCCTGTTCACATGGTCACATGTATGTAATAGATAGTCGCCAAATTTGGACCCACCAAATATTCCTTCGTACTAAAATTATTAAAATATTAAAATATTTATATTTATTTAATTTTAATTTATTTATAAAAATAAAATTATATATTTATAAAATAAACATATCAACTTTTTATTTATATTTTAAAATAATTAAAAAATAAAATTATAAATTAAATATTTAAAAAAAAAAGTTTCAGTATTTTTAGGTCGGCGGAAGTAATATCTCCTTACTTCGTGTGCACGTAACATGATGTGTTCAGGACCAAACGAGAATTACAGAACTTTGGCTCTTGCAGAGGCCAACAACCCATGTCTCAATCACTTTTTAAGGCTGAAAGCTCCATTACATGTTACTCTTGATTACTGCATATACTCATCGTATTTGAAAAGTGGATATATTTGTTTTTATTGTTTTATACTCCCTTCATCTTTAAAAAATTATTTTATTTATTTTAATAGTTTTATAATATTTAATTTATTTTTATT
This sequence comes from Daphne laureola, assembly GCA_038382905.1. Taxonomy (NCBI): domain Eukaryota; kingdom Viridiplantae; phylum Streptophyta; class Magnoliopsida; order Malvales; family Thymelaeaceae; genus Daphne; species Daphne laureola. The sequence continues at coordinate 587,262 of JBBYHH010000014.1, read as the reverse complement.
TTTATTTTTATTTTATAAATATTTAAATATCAAAAATAAAATATTTTATGGAATTTTTATTTAATTGTTACATTTGATTTTTAAATTTTATTTGACTTAATTTTTTTACTTAAAAGAAGTTTCTTAAAGAATTTGAAAAATATATTTTTAGATACTAGATTTATTGATCTATCTTATGTATATAACTTACTGACTTTATATAACAAAATATTAAAGAAAACAAATAATAGATTAAATGTTGGAAAACAAAAACGTAACTATTAAAAGGGGATGGAGGGAGTATTTACAATCTAAATTTTGTAAATATATATATTTTTTGAATTTTTTTAAACTATTTATCTTTATTAAAATTTGAGTCAAATAATGAACTTTGAAACAACAAAATAAAATGGACAATTATTCAAGGATGAAAATAGTAATATTTAATTTTATAATTATTTTTCATGAATATTTAAATAATTAAAATTGAATAATTCGTTTCCATATCATAATTTATAGTTATAGCATATCTTTTATAGTATATTTCTTAGGAAAAAATATCAAGCTAAGAGAGATGATAGAGAGAAGAGATAGAAACACTTACATATAATTGAGAGCATGAGCAAAGAAATAGATTCATGGTAAACTTTCAAATAGAGACCTTATCAAGGTCGTCGACATGGCTCGCACAAGTTTGTTTTTCACGAACTTTTCAGATGAGTGGACAAGATCGAGTATGTGGAAGCATTTCTTGCTATTTGGTCGTGTTATTGATATCTTTGTCCCGTTTAAGAGATCTAAAGATGACAAGAAGTTTGGATTCGTCAAGTACAAATATGCTAATGATATTGAAAATCTGATCCAAAGAATCCAGTCAATGGTTGTTGGAGCAATGATCCTAGCTCTCAATGAAGAAAAGTTTAGGCGTGGTAGGGTTGAGAGCAAGGCGAAGACAAGAGCTCCTCCAGGAAGAGCTGGAGAGCAAGGCGGATTTTTTTCTTCCACCCATTAATCTAACAGTTGCGGATAATATGGGGTATTGACACCGCAGTTATCCAGCATCTGCGGTTTTGCGGATACCCGCCATCTGGCAGCCATTAGCCCATATTATATTTAGTCATCACTTTCTATTTATGTTTGGACTTTGGATATAAGTCTTTTAATATGTTGGATTTGTTATTATTTGGATGTTATTATATGTATTTTGATAAAATTATAAATGTTTAGGTATTTATAACGGTTTGTGTTAATATTTGTGGGTATAACCGTGAATCACAGATATTCATGATTTGCGGTTGCTGATTTGAATTTCTAATCACAAAGGGTATAATCGCAATTCACGGATATAAGAAAATCGCGGATTACAGTTTCAGGGATACTGTGGATAATCCGTACAACTGTCATGTCTAGTTTTAACCACCTATCTCTAATTACAAGTGCAAATTAAAGACTTCCGATTAGAAAATGAGCAAAATAAATACTTAAGATTGTGATAGAGAGAATATTTCGTTAACATGGGTAGAATATGCCAGTTTTTGAGTGAAACGACATCACAATTGAACAAAACGACATCCATATGAGATTTACCACTTGCCACATTGGAAATGACCAAACAACCCATCTGGATCTTGCCAGCGCCAACTCCTTCTTCCCCTGCTTCCTGATCCAGCTCGTTCCCTTTCTTCAAATCAGAGCGAGTGTTGTTTGTCTCAGGCGATTCACCGGGGGCGGACCCAAATTTCACCGGCGAAGTTTGTTATTTCTGGAGGTTGATACACTTGAGATGTTGAAGCATTGAGGGGGATCTATACAGTGAAGGGTGAAATTGGACCTCTGGATTCGATCTGCTCTGTTGTTGTCGGAGTTTGTTGAGGAGGTAAATCCAATTGTGTCTCGGATTCTTGAAATTTCTCCGACTCTTGAGATCTATAGGCAAAGAAACTGACGGATTTGATACGGTGGAGGATCAACGGAGATCTGGCGAGCGTTTGGCATCACTATCGTTCTTCTTGTTGTTAAAAGGTCTGGAGGTGAAGAGGATCGTTCCGATGGTGAGATTGAGGAAGACAAAGAGGATGGGATAAGGTAAAAAATGGTCCTATAAGTTTGTATATTTTGTCAAAGTAGTTCTTTAACTTTGAGTTTTCACAGTCGAGTCTTATAAATTTGTTTCTTTTAACAAAATGGTCCTAAGCAGATAGGGAATATAATAAAAAAGTCCTATTACTTCCTGGGTAGAATTTTAGACCATCAAAATTTTAAGCAAAGTGCAGTTGGGTTTATGAAGTTTAAAAACTTTATTTTACACCAACATGATACCAACTTTAATCTAGGGAAACATACAGTAATAAATAAGAACAACATTAAATGATAACAAATAATACAAACAAGACACTGATAATGGAAAACACAACCTTAAAAGTTCTTTGTCAACGCATTTTACCTATTTTACAACATCTTACTCCTGAAAATGGGTTTTACCTAAAACCATTACTTGGGTGATAAATAAAGAAAATCTTGAAACTACTTTTATAAAAAAAATCGTTTTGAAATGTTTAAAAAGGATGGCTAAGACTTCTTTTGGATTGAAGTAATAAATTTGAAAACTTTAGGGTGAAAATGACAAAAATTTAAAAGTTCTAGAAAAAGTCAAGGTAAACATGAAATATTCATTTTTAAGATTTGATTGTTAGAAACATGTAAGTTATAAGACTAAAACGTTAATACGATGGAAGGTTTAGGACTTGAATGTTAAAATAGCGTATGTTGGAGGACTAAAATGTTAAATGGAAAAGATATAGGACTTAAACGTTAGTTTTGAAACATATAGGACTTTGTTGTTAAAGTAACGATAGTTATAGGACGGTCAAAATGCACATTAGTACCCTGAACTTTAATAATTCGGGAACTTCAGGGCCTAACAGAATGATACCCTGAACTATTGGAATCGGGTAGATAAGGGTCTGAGCTCAGCTGAATCGACTAAGTCCAGACCTGAATTCATGTCGAGTCAGATGAGCGCAGACCCTTATCTACCCGATTCTAATAATTCAGGGTACCATTCTGCCCAAAAAATAGTTCAGATCCTGAAGTTTTCGAGTCAGTAAAGTTCGGGTTACTAGTGTGCATTTCGACCTAGGAGCGATTTTACACTTCCATCAGCTCCACCATCAGCAAGAATGGGTCCCGCATCACACAAGAATGGGTCCCGCATCACACGTGGCGGCTGAGCTAGGCATCATGTGGGGGTTAGTCGCCCTGATTCAAAGAATAAGGGGCAATTTGCCATAGTTGAAAAGTACAGGAAGCTGATGCAGCACTTTAGCCATCTGGATTCTGGAACCTGTGGTTTCCTTCTCTGCTTAATCTTCTTCCTCTTCGTACCAACACAGTGTCCTCTCCAACCGCAGCTCTATCGTCATCCAACCGCCATCAACCACCACCGGGGCAGCTCACCGTCAGCCAATAGCTTCGCCACCGACCTTCATCCAGGAGCTCTTCTCTTGTTCGATCGGGTGAGCTAAAAGGAAGAACCCTTCTTCATCTCGACTTGGCACGCCCACCGAATTGGTGCGGACAAATAACCATCCCTTTACCTAGTTGGTGGAAGCAAACGGAGGGGATACTGGGTGGTAAATCGGCGGGTAGTGGCCGGATTGGATCTTTCTCGGCCGTGCTCAAATCCGAATATCGACTGAAGTTTCTGCACTGACGATTCATGTGAAGACGAGCCTACGCAGACCGTGGTTGGATAGCCCAGCCGCAGCCTGCACTGCCCCCACCTCGACCGCGAAGTCTTCGGTCGTGGGCGGTTGAAGTCGATCTTTCCAATTCCTACAGTTCTCTCTCCGTCATTTCGTCGAACAGGTACAATACATGGTTTAACTTGCGTTATCTTTATATGAACGCATCTTTCATTACATATCTACTCTACGGGCTAGTGGGGTTGTTAAACTATCATTTAGATCATTGAGAACTGGGAAATCTTCCAACCAGCTCCTCAAGTTTTTATACTGATTCTAAATAGAATAAGCTGGAATAAAAATTGCGGACCTTGTAGTGAAGCTCATGGCTGGGTGTTGAAACTTGTTCCACTTGCAATAAAGCAACTGCAAATAATAGAAAAGGAACATTGTAATGTAACCAAGCAAACTTGTTCTACTTGACTCTGATTGAATGCTTTCTTCCCAATCCATATATTTATCCACATCATAATGGAAGCAATGCAACAAAGCAATCATGCTCTTAATTGCTGTCTTCCCCTT
>JBBYHH010000014.1:567323-581235 GCA_038382905.1 Daphne laureola | reverse complement strand
TTTTGGTTGATCACTGGTGAAGCTCGCAAGAAAGGTCCATATTGATTTCCTTTCTCTATGTCCTCTGGTTTTTCACAGTCTCGGTCAATGTGTCCCAATAAGCCACAACGGTAGCAAAAATGTTGGAGCCTTTCATACTTGAAATTTATGAAAGTTAGGTCCCATTTTCCTGATTTGAAACGAACTCCCCTAGGAAGAGGTTTCGAGACTGATAATTCTACTTTTACTCTTGCATACCTTCTTGCTATATCCCCTGTGTCATTGTAACTAACCTCTATGACTTCACCTACTTGAGAAGCAAGCTTCCGAACAATCTCTTCTCTCCAAGCTGCAATTGAGATATCATACATATGAAGCCAGAAGTGTGTTGTATTTAGGATAGTCTTTCGAGGCTGGACTTCGATCCCAATCTCTTAGAGCAGGAACACATGCTTATCAAAGAACCAAGGTCTGCCCTCTAGCACTCTATTGGCATCAGTTCTACCTTGGAATTTAAAGAGAAAGCAATTTTCACCAATTACATCCACATTCATCTCCTTGACCGGCTTCCATATGTTTTTCATCGTAGTGATCAAAGCTTGTGTATTGAAAGGTTGAATTGTGTGCATCTTCCCTATCAGATAGATTCGATTCAATCTCGTTCCTTCCACTGCAGCTTCGTCTTCGATCACCAAATCTTCTGCCTCTATTAGTGAAAACCTCTGCCATGAATCCTGCAGTTCCTCCATCCAACCCTAGCCGTCACCGGCGGTGAGAGATTCCCTAAAAATATCTGACTTGAAAACGCCTATGCACTGTCCTTGTTGTCTACTGTCGCATGATCAAGGACTCGTTAATTCGATCAAGATGAAAGACCAAAACCTGCTGCACAAGGAAGCACGACACTCTCGCAATAGGTGGAGACAAAAAAACCCTAGGAGACTGCTAGATAAAATAATTATGGTACATATTCAACTACTCTAACACTAATTTATGATGTACTCATTGTAGAATCTGTGACACTATCTACCCAAATCTCATGTAATCTATCTACCAAATCTCATGTAATCATAGTAGAATCTCAAACAATGAAGGAGAGACAATGTGAAGTTGAAAAAAGTGATGTCATGTGTAAATAAATGAACAAGAGAACGTATAATAATCACGTAGAACGCACACACCTTTAATATTCTTTCTATATTAATGTTTCTTTAGGACTCGTTCCTCTTACTTTTTTTTTTGTTTGGTAATTAGCAATGGATTTTGGATGAAAATCATTTTCTAAAAAAAATATATATATATGTATATTCTATGGTACCTATTTTTGTGGAGGAAATTATGATTTACCCCTAAAGGTTAGCATAATCTTCATTTATCCCCTTTATTTTGAGAATCTTTTACTTTTCCATTGAGATTTGGAGAAATATATAAAAACGTTCTCTTTGGGCTCTGACACTAACCATCGTTAGGCACCCCTGTTCTCAATTAATTAATTGATCAATTTTCTTTTAACACAATTAATTGATCAATTTGTTTTAATTATTTTATAATATTTAACCTATGATATTTTTTCATAAATGTTTAGACATTTAAAGTTAAATTCATACGTATATCATAATTTTCAACATACCATTTCTAGAAACATTTTTTTGAATTTATTCACTATTTATTTTCGTGAAAAGTTGAGCAAAATATTGAAACTTAAAACATGAAAATTAAATTGATCAATTATTTGAGGACGAAGGAAGTGTATTTCAAGAGAGAAAAAATAGAAACTTTTAAAATTTATGCAGAATTTGTATTTGTGAGGGGAAATAATTAAAAAGAAAAACTTTTGGGAAATGACTACTAACATTTAGAAATGAGAGACTCAAAAGGACATATCTTTAATAGTTCATGGCCAAGTAAGACTTTTGGCCCAAGAAAATAACTGAAGAAAAAAAGAGAAAAGAGGAACTTCTGGAAGTCTTCTATCCGAGCTAATTGAAGGAGAAGAGAAGAGAGAACTGATCTGTTGAGCTCTGAATGCGATTCAACTGACTCTCTTCTGCAAATCTATGTCTAAACTTTCCCGCCAATTAAAGCCTTCAACTTCTCCGGCGACCCCGCCGCCATGACAACAGCTCCTCCGTCTACTCCATTTCCGTCAAAATCTGCAGTTATCGTCCTCCTCCTCGCCCTCTATCTGCTCCGCTACAACCTCCACCACCAACCCGCTCGGGTCAACCAAACCCTAACCCTAGCATCTCGAAACGAAACCCTTTCCCTGAAAAACAACTACATAGTCCGTTTCACCGACTACAAGCACTCATCGGAGCACCTATCGTATCTGAACTCGAGCGTCCGATCGTTGGGTTGGGAATGGGTCGAACGACGGAATCCGGCGGCGAAGTTTCCGACGGATTTTGGGCTGGTTTCTATCGAGGAGACGGTCAGCGCGAGGGTAATTGAGGAGATTGAGGGGTTAGGACTAGTTAAGGATGTGAACGTTGATTTGAGCTATAAAAGGACCGTGCTTGGTGGAGCTTTTGAAGACGGCAAGAAACGTCCCGGCAAGATTTTCACTTCGATGTCGTTTTCTGAGCCCGAGAGTTATCAAGAATCATCGCTGAGGAACACTTCGCTTAATTGGGACCGCCATCTTTTGATGCAGGTAAAGCGTTTTCTTCCTCTCCTTTTCTTTTTCGTGTTTCCCTTCTTGCTTCTTACTTCTTGGAAGAAAATAAAAGAATGAATTACAGATGCAATAAGTAAGGTTTTTTGGGTAGCCAGTCTATGCAAAGTGAATGCTTGTTTGGTATTGTGTAATCTTATGATTTGTAATGTTGGTAGCTCAAGATGGAAATTCTTTGTAGTTGAACTAGCTTTCACATACTTTTCCTTATGGCAGAGGTCTCAAGTTACTTCCCTGTTTGGAGCGGATGTTCTATGGGCGAAGGGTTATACCGGTTCCAAGGTCAAAATGGCCATATTTGATACTGGAATACGTGCTGATCATCCTCATTTTCGGAATATTAAGGTAAGTACAGGGTAGTTTTTTTTGGAATTGTTTGCTGATAAAACGTACCCTTCCTTTAATCTTCATCCATCCCCTTCGTGGTGTCCTTTTCCTTTAGATTTTGTAAAGAAAAAGGTACAACACGGATGGGAGGGAGTAGTATTTTCTATTCCGACTCATGAATGTGGAGCTGAAGCTGCTTCGTGAAAAAATTTAAGGAACGCACAAACTGGACCAGTGAAGATACTTTGAATGATAACCTTGGGCATGGAACATTTGTGGCTGGTGTAATTGCTGGTAAAGATGCAGAGTGTCTTGGTTTTGCCCCGGACACAGAGATTTATGCCTTCCGTGTTTTCACTGATAAACAGGTAATGAAGATTTTTTTTCAACTATATGTTATTAATGTGCAGTGTGAATGTTGGAGTGTTGGAGTTTCCCAAACTGGTTTCCAGCTAAGCATACACGTTTAAGCTGTGAGCTATAAGCATAAAAAGGAAGATGATAGATACGCACTTTCTTATTGAATTCCAGTTTGACATTCTGTCTAGTCTATAAATTTACGAAAATTTGAGATGCTTTTATTCAGCTTATTGCAGGTATCATACACTTCTTGGTTTCTTGACGCATTTAACTATGCTATTGCAACTGAAATTGATGTGCTGAATTTGAGCATTGGTGGACCTGATTACCTGGATCTCCCATTTGTAGAGAAAGTAAGACTTTCTTGATTTCCTTTCTCCCTTTGATTTCCAGGAAGTTCTTGCAATTCCATATAATAAGATGCTTGTCGTTCTTATTTATGAACCAGCTTATGAAGTTGTGAACTTCCAGCCGCTTTCAAGTTCATGATTAGCATTGAAGAAGAATGTGTACATCTTTCTTATTGATGTAAATAGAATAGCCTTATTATAGAGAATGGTATTCAAGAAGAGTTTATGGGACTCCATACTACTCTTCCATTCGTCATTGTAGAAAGTTGAATTTCTTATGAGAGAAGAGCTCTTGGTTTAATTATTTGAATAGCTGCCAAACCTTATTCTTGATTGCTTTGGAAGGATATCCTTCCATTGCAGCAACACAAAGCACTTTATGGTCTGGTGGGGACCCCCCTGTTTTAAACCTTGATGGCTAAAACTATTTTCCGTTCAATTATATTCCCTCCTTTCGTTTTCAGTTGATACGTTTATTCTTCAACATGTAATCTATGATTCTTTTCTAATTTTTTGACATAGTAAGTCAAATAATTTACATGCATATGATTTTCATGTTCATAGTTTCTAACTATGCTCAACAAATTCTTCATAGTAATAATTTGAGACAACAAAAATCCGAAAGTCGAAATCATTTTAATTAAAAAGGGATTAAGGGGGTATGAATTTTCCTTTTGAAGAAAATGATGGCTTTCGATTATTTCGTTTGTGAAGGAACACTTGAGGTTTGATTTTTTTAATGGTTGTGTTATTCTGTTTAAATTTCAAGCTTGCTAGTTTATCTGGTGCATGAATTCTATTATGTTGCAGAAGCCTTTTATTTTACGATCTTGCTGCTCTTACTATTTTGCAGGTTTGGGAAATAACGGCAAATAATATTATAATGGTATCAGCTATTGGGAATGATGGACCTCTTTATGGAACTCTTAACAATCCAGCTGATCAGAGTGATGTTATTGGCGTTGGCGGGATAGACTATAATGACCACATTGCCTCATTCTCCTCCCGTGGCATGAGTACTTGGGAAATACCTCATGGGTACTCTATCTTTCATTTGTTTATATTTTATTCACTTTTATGAATTTATTCTTTTGGTTTGTCAGTGGTAGTGGGGATTTGTTTTGGCTAGTAATTCATTGCTTTGCAGATCTAATTCTTTAAGTATTTTCTCATATGTATGATGGGTTTCAAAATTCAGAAGGATTGATACATAGTAGTATCATTTATTTATAATCTTGTTAGTTGTAAAATTGTCACTATCCTTTTTGCATCAATTTATACTGTTAGGTTATTATGTGCAATTAATGACATTATAGTAAAAAAAATTCCACCAACCCCAACATAGTTATAATTGATGATTATGATGATGATGGTATAAATTTGTGTAGGCTGACCTCTTCTATGTATATTTTTCCATATTGCGTCAGATATAGCTGTCAGATTAGAGAAGTGGTCTATTTGGATATATGATGAGATGACTTTCTGGTCCAGTAGATTTAGTTTTCCATATTGCTCATCATGTCTTTTCCTTTTCAGATTGAAACTTATTTGATAGTAGTACTCAGAAACTAGTCAATCGTTATTGACTGATCTTTTCAAGGATTTGTCATAGTATCTTAATTTATCCTTACCTTCTCAGCCAGTGTGCTGCAGCCATAATGTACATATTCTTGGCCATTGACATGACTAGCTTTTTCTCTTTTTGCAGTTATGGTCGTGTAAAACCTGATATTGTTGCATATGGCCGGGATATCATGGGATCCAAGATCAGCACTGGTTGCAAAAGCTTGTCTGGTACCAGTGTAGCGAGTCCTGTGGTAGCTGGTGTGGTATGCCTGCTTGTTAGTGTCATTCCAGAGAACAAGAGAAAGCAGATCCTAAACCCTGCAATTATGAAACAGGCACTTGTAGAAGGTGCTGCAAAGCTTGCCGGTCCTAACATGTTTGAACAGGGTGCAGGAAGAGTTGATTTGTAAGTGCTTCGTGTAAAAGAGTGCCTTCCTCACGTCTTCTGTATATGCTATATATGTTTATTATTCTTTTTATGATATTTTGATGACCGTCTGTGTTGAGTCCCTGTGTCAGCAGCTCTAATTTTAAATAATTTTGTCAGATTAGAATCATATGAGATCTTGAAGAGCTACCAACCTCGAGCAAGCATCTTTCCACGTGTTCTCGACTATACAGACTGTCCTTACTCCTGGCCCTTTTGTCGCCAGCCACTGTATGCTGGTGCCATGCCCGTGATATTCAATGCTACAATTCTGAATGGGATGGGTGTAATTGGCTACATCCAAGGAACACCATCATGGCATCCTGCAAGTGAGGAGGGGAATCTTCTTAGCATTCACTACAGTTACTCAGAAATAATATGGCCTTGGACTGGCTATTTAGCTCTGCACATGCAAATCCGGGAAGAGGGTTCTCATTTTTCTGGAGAGATTGAAGGTAACGTAACTGTTAAGGTACATAGTCCTCCTGCCCCGGGTGAAAATGTTGCTAGAAGCAGCACTTGTGTGCTTCAGTTGAAAATAAAAGTAATTCCATCACCACCAAGATCAAAACGGGTTCTGTGGGATCAGTTTCACAGTATTAAGTACCCCCCGGGATATATTCCAAGAGACTCGTTGGATGTGCGTAACGACATTCTTGATTGGCATGGGGATCATCTGCACACAAATTTCCACATCATGTTCAACATGCTAAGAGATGCTGGCTATTATGTTGAAACACTGGGTTCCCCTTTTACATGCTTTGACGCTCAGCAATATGGGACACTTCTCCTGGTTGATCCTGAGGATGAATACTTTAAAGAAGAGATTGAGAAGTTGCGGGATGATGTTGTCAATACCGGATTAGGATTAGCTGTGTTTGCTGACTGGTATAATGTAGACACAATGGTAAAGATGAGATTCTTTGATGATAATACAAGGAGCTGGTGGACACCAGTTACTGGTGGTGCAAATGTTCCTGCACTCAATGATCTTTTAGCTCCATTTGGTATCGCTTTCGGTGATAAGATTCTGAATGGTGATTTTATAATTGATGGTGAACAAAGTCGATACGCATCTGGTACAAATATAGTGAGGTTTCCAAGGGGCGGGTATATACACAGCTTTCCTTTCTTGGATAGTTCAGAGAGCGGAGCCACTCAGAATGTGCTGCTAAATAATGGCATGAACAAGGTAACAAGGTTAAGCCGGTTTGTTTTTGTTTGTTCTTCGCTAGTTTTATTGTCTTGTTCATTTTGAAGCCTGAAGCAGAAATCAGAGTCTGAATCCCAAATTTATTGTGTTGGTTGTCTTGTCCAGGCAGAGTCCCCAATTCTTGGCCTCTTACAGGTTGGTGAAGGCGGGATTGCGGTATATGGAGATTCTAATTGTTTGGACAGCAGCCACATGGTGACCAACTGTTATTGGCTTCTGAAGAAGATACTCGATTTCACAAATTCAAATATCAAGGACCCGGTCCTTTTCTCAGACTCTGCTAAGCAAGATAAGCCTTTATATGAAGATGATTACCAATTGCCATCTCGAAGAACTGATGTAAACTTCTCTGCATTTTCCGCTGTCGAGGGAAAAGATTTAATCTGCTGGGGTGATGCTAGATTCGAGGTCTGGGGAACCAAGGGGTACAACTTACATGTGAGAGGAAGGAACAGAAGGTTGCCAGGCTACCCTGTCATTGACTTGGGACGGGGATTAAATACAACTCACGAGAATTCGAGATCAAGACGTCCCAAATTTACAGACAGAAGCAGAAGTGATCTCTCTGGGAGCAGTTATTTCGGTCGCCTGAAGGATGAGGTAAAGGAAGGATCTGGTCCTTGTTGTGTTTCAAAGGTGTAATGTCTCTAATTGAAATGGCTGACTCTTTTCCTTGGTTGGCAGATTGACATGCCTGTACTAGCCAGTCATTGGATTGTACCTGTTGTAGTGGCTTTTACAGGTAAAGTGAAAAGCTTCATGCTTGAAGTACAGCACACTTTTATGAGTGCAACTCTATTTGACATCTCTCATCTCTCTGTGCCTCAGGTATCATACTGCTTTTGAGCATCTGGCGAATTCGGCAAAAGAGACCAAGACGGAGGCGATCAGGCTCGGGTCGACTGGCCAATCTATAGTAGGATAGAGTTTCTGAATTCCCCTTTTTTGAAAAAGTTTTTTTCTCCTGTTTTGGCTGTTGATCCTTGATTGATGTCAGCAGATTTTGGAACTTCACAATGTGAATGAGAATGAGTTCTCTGTTCATATAGAAAAAGGGAAATTTGAAGTATCTGTCACTAGTTTTCAAATTTTCATAACTTGCTGTGATCTTAAAGTAAAAGTTCTAAACAGAACCAAACTACACTACTTGAGAGAATCTCTTGGCCTTGCCTTTTGACAGAGAAAATGCCAATGTATCATCATTCAGTCCATAGCTGTCACAGATGAATCATTGAAATGTCTATTGACAGTTGCCTAATCAGAAATAGTAGTCTTTAAGGAAGGAGGGCCTGCCTGAGCACTTGAAATGCATATATATGAGATGTCACATCTTACATCAATTATAATGAGTGAAGGCAAATCTTACAGCCCTGAAGTTTCAAATGTTACTGGTTTGAATCATAGCAAAAATTGGAGTTCTGGTCTGGGGATCGGATCTACAAATAAATAACTGTATCTTCTCTCCCGGTTAACAGTTTCTAGACTCAAAGTCATAATTCCGAAACAGCGCAAACCCAGTAACATCAGAAGTGAAACATTAAGACACAGGAAGGAGGTGTAGAAGAATATTGAGAACATAGACTGTTGGCTTCTTCCCAAACCCAGGAGCCAAACTTAGCATTCACAGCCGCCAGAAGATCTTTGCTGCTGCCCACTTACATCAATGGTATCCGGAAGATAGCTGCATTCCAAAAGTTAAAAGAGGTTAGCACCTGCAGAGACTTGCATGGCTTTGCAGCAATACAGTCATTTGGTTGTAATCTGAATTACATTGGAATAAAAAGTTGGATAAAATGTCTACAGTTCACCATGAACAGAATGGCAAATGGTGAAAGTAGAAATGATGCTTCTATTGAAAGATATTGGGCGCTACAAAACTATAAAATGAAATTCGGCAAACGATGTGCTGGTCTATGGCTAACGAACGGGTCTGTTTACTCCTCAACTTCCGCATAAATATCCGAGGACTGACCAGAAAGGTAAGAAGCTACTCGATACACAACAGCAGATCCCATCATAATATTTTTGCTTGAGATGAAAGAATAACAGCAACACCTTAATCCCAACTATGTTATGTTGGGGCCGGTGGCTTGTCAAAAAATTAGTTGACATTATAAATTCATGCAAAAACATAGTGACAAAGTTTCATGCGAGATGCCCTTCCTGTCGAAACCTTCTATCGAAGGAATAATGAGATGAAAGAATAACAGACCTAATAAAAGCTTTATGAGCATTTGAGGAGACAATAGTAAAATTAAAGCGGGAACATGAAATTATTTGTAAGAACTTACAATTTACTGTCATGCTCCTTTTGTCCAGTTATTCAAGTCTACTTCAAATTTTGTTTTCTACATTCCGCATTTTAAAAAATAAAGTAAAAAAACAAACAAAATTTCAAAACAGATTTTCCTCCAATGTGTATGTATATAAACCTTTTTGCTTTCAGCAAGTTAATGATTCGGAAACAAAATTGTGGCAAACGCTCTTAACTTTGGGTCAGGGAATAGATGTATATTCTGAGCATTACATATCCATAGATACTTACACTTCTTCTTCAGGTTCGTTTTTCAGGGCATTTTTCGCTATGCACTGGAAAGCTGCTTCAACGTTGAAACCCTCCTTCGCAGAAGTTTCGAAATAAGGGATGTTCCCTTTGGAAGCACACCATGCCTTTGCCTTCTTCTCAGACACCTGTATGTGGAGCAAGAGCCAACCATCAGCCACCACCATGACCGTTGATAGATGAACTACCTTTATAGTTGATTACATATAAAACCTAGCAAAGGCTTGTTCGGGAACTATGCTAAGTAATCATAACAGATTGGGAAAAATAAGATAGCTATTAGACAGTTTTTTTAGTTTTAGACTAGCAGAAAAGGCTAGAAAATCCTAACTGTTCCTTTTATCCAGTTCCTGAATCCTCTTTCTGAAAAATAATACTCCCTTTATTATTTTTTTGTTACGTTTTCTTTTCGGAAGAGTTAGTAAATACTAATTGTTCAAATTTGCTTTAACGAATATATTATACACCCCATCCACCATATTACTCTTATTTCAGTTATCTTTCAACCAATCCTACCAACTTCCAGTAAAGTTTACTTTCTTGTTCCATCAATTTTACACAATCTTTAATAACTAAAAGATTTGAATTAGATTTTTTGGAGGACATAAATAGGAAATTCTAAAAAAATTCTACACATAATAATCTCGATGTCAGGTCAAACGTAACAATTAAAAGAGACGGACAAACTACTAGAAAACAAGCCCATACATATTCCTACAAGCAGAAAATCACAATATATTTCAAGGGTGAAAGTGAGATTAAGCTCACCACTCTACTATTTCCGCCATCAACATCTACCTTGTTCCCCAACACAACAAATGGAAAGTTTTCAGGATCGGAAGGACTGGCCTGTATAACTCAGATCTGTTAAAGTCAAGCAAGCATGCTAGGAAACATGAAAACAAGAAGAAAAGAACAAAATACCTGAATCAGGAACTCCTCTCTCCAGTTGTTAAGGTTATCAAACGACTTCATGACATTCACATCGTAAACTAGAACACAACAGTCTGCCCCACGGTAGAATGCCACACCAAGACTTTGGAACCTTTCCTGTCCAGCTGTATCCCATATCTAAGCAATTACAGTGAAAAGACCATGCATCTTTAGCAGCAATTCGTTGACTAGGTTCCTATTCTTCATAAATCTTTAGCTGTTTAAACTATCATCTGATATGGCTTTTGCAGGAAATAAATAAATTCCCAGGAGATTACCATCTCACGATATCAGTCGAAGATGTTATACAAGTTACATTTACTTATATTCTAACATCGAGCACCAAGTAGTACTTCAACTGTAAGCAAATCTTACTTGGACCAACTACAAGAACAAACAGCAAGATACAGCAAAGCGCGGAACTTTTCAAAAAATATGGCAGGCAGACAGAACACCTCGAGCACAAATTCACCATCAAATTTTCAGACGAACATATCACTAAACCGATCAAGGTGCTATCTATTCAATCTACTTCATAAAAATGTTGGAACAAAAGTCAAAAGTCACATCATTTAGTGTCAAAAGGTAGACTGTTTATGCTTGGACCAAATTGCAGATCCCAAAAGGGATGAAAAGATGGCAGCAACATTTCTAAACCCCACCACATGAGAGAATGCATAAAAAGGATGACCTGCAATGTGAAAACTCTGTCTTCAAATTGAACTTCTTTTGTCAAGAAATCAGCTCCAATGGTCGCCTTGTACTGGTTGCTGAATTTACGGTTCACATATCTAAATAAAGAGTCTTAAGGCTAACAATACAACAAATCCACCCAATTGATAGTAGAAAAATTAGTAATTCTCCACAGGCCTTTAATTAGGATACTGATTCATCAAAGATGTCTTCCCGACCCTGGAATAAAACAAGTAGATTCACATAAGTAAACAGAACAACCAAATCCCAAAGTTTTAAATCGGAGAAGGATTCATCGAATCAACTAGAAGAACAAAAACCAAAATCAAGTTAAGTTATTGAAAATCTAACCCGCTGTCGCCGAGGATTATGACCTTGAGAAGCATGCGTCTCCGTGAAGAAGCCATTTTTTGGTCCTAAAAGTCTCAAATCTGGTAAAAGTTTCGAGCTTTTCCAAGAATTATTCTTCCACCGTGAGAAATCTGAGATGGGTGCAGAATTTTTCTGGGATCAAGGTTAAGATCGAATATGCAGCAGAAGATTCTCTCGCTACTGTTATTTTTTCTCTCTTTCCACCAAAATTCTACTAATCGATGGATCATAAAAGAACTCTTTTTTTATTTATTTATTTATTATTAATTTGTTTTTTAATTAATAATTGAGGAAGAGATCAAACGAACGGTCATAAACCAACTCAGGTTGACGATCCGCGAACTATTTTACAAGTCCTAAAACTCCTCTTGCTGATCTAGTTTAGTCCTAGACTTTGTTTAGTTCACTAATGGAGCATTCTATGAGCTTTTCCTTTTTTTTTTTTTCCTTCTTCAAGTAGAACAATAGCTCTGTATATTTTTATTATATAAAAAAAAAAAAACACGGCCAACAACACTTACAATTATATGAAGGTTTTATTATCAAATAGTCCCCTAAATTATGTTAACTCGCATATTTTAGTCTCTGAATTATAAAACGTGTCAACTTAGTCTCTAAACTATGTAAGTTCAAGCATTTTAGTCCTCTAACTCGGTAACACGCTCAATAAGACTCTAACTTTGTTAATTTTTTGACAGATGGGTGACCTATTTGTAAGAATTTAAAGTGTTAGGTTATAAATACTTAAGTTCAAAACTTCAAGGGGCTGTAGTGGGCAGGCCTGCTCCTCTGTTCAACCCGACTCATGCACCCAGAAAACTTAGTGAGCTGATATTTTTGTTAGATCTGATAGTTTTAGGGACTTTAAACATAAATTAGAAAGAAATAGGATAATAATAGATATTTCTCTAAAGTCAACTAACATTCATACAATCAAATGAGTAAAGTGTTTGACAGTAATAGTTAAAAGACTGAGTTGACACGTTTTATAATTCAGGAACTAAAGTGATTGAGTCAACATAATTCAGGACACTATCTGATAATAAAACCTATATGAATTATGAAACTACATTAAAAAAAACTCCAAAACTATGTATGCTTCTTTTTACCAATTTTTTTTAAACTAAATCACTTTTTTTCAATAATTTATTTTTCTTTGACAATTTATGGATGATTTAAATAACGAGTCTCTCTTTCTCCCTTCTTCTATAATTGGTAGGTCGTGACCTAAAAACCTCTCGTCCGAGACCCCCCAGCTCAACCTGGTATGAAATGAAGGAAAACCGATTCCTCTCGGACCCCATAGATGTTCTCGGTCCGAGGTGCCGACCAAACTCCGACGCCCTGCACACACCCCCAGCATCTTTGTCACGCGTACGTCATCCAGAACTAGCTAAGTCCCATCAAACACGCGTCGCCATCTCCCTACCCCGGTACGGAGCCAATAATCTCCACCACTATAAATACCCCTTTACATCGCCTTTTGAAGGCAGGTTGTCTTCCTCTGAGATATGAAGCAAGGCCTCGAACCGAGCTCCCTGAGGCCTCATGGCTTCAAGATAGAGTTCGGTCCAAAGATGTTACGCCCTTGGTTTCCGGATGTAACGATGAACGCTCAGGCCGACGACATCCATAGACTCATCCACATTCCCAATTACCTGCCTCCACGTTGAACGGTATGCTCATCGTACTTTACCTTTGTCAATTATTATTATTATCATTATTATTATTTATCATTACTCTTATGTTAATCTGGGCATTAACATTGATGCCGTCTGTGGAAATTATGTCAGGTCGCCCCACGGATACCGCGTGGTTTCTCTTTTACGTCCTTCAGGACTTATCTACGCCTTCTGAGGCTAACCTACGCCCTCTGGGGGCCATACGAGGCCACGGCCCACTCTAGGCTTCGACCCACACTGGGCTTCGGCCCACGCTATGCTTCGAACCCTACTGGGTTCCGACCTGCACTAGGCTCGGACCCATCATGAGTACGGCCCCTAAAGCTCCATCCGACGTGATTCTCGGACCTAAAGTCACTTTTTGATGAAGGCTCGAAATGAGCCACTACCCTCGTATTCCAACGAAACCCTCCGGGTGATAAGAGGCTCTCAATGGACCCTCTCCATCCCATTCTGAGCCGTCCGTTATGAGAAGAAAGGTTCATGACGAACCGCCTCCTTCTCCTTCTGAGACACCCTTCCGAGGGAAAAAATGTAAAAGACATGGTGACTGACATCTAGGTTTTATGCTACAAGTGTGTTAAATCATAATGAAGCACAAGCAAACACTAGACTAGGAAAATATATTTATAAACATCTCATTAAGCCCTAACAATGTCTTATCGTAGTATAATGGCTCTAAATGAGGGATCGAACCCAAGAGAATCAAGCGTTTAGGATTAATAGTAAACTACTTATGCACAAGTATACATGAATGCAACATGGATAGTGAT
>JBBYHH010000014.1:543494-555279 GCA_038382905.1 Daphne laureola | reverse complement strand
CCTGTCTTGTTTTCCACACCTCGAATTCCTATATTGATATAGAATATCAATTTTTCTTGCTACTTCCCCTTTTTTATTTCATATCATATAAGGACCCTATAACAAATTAATTTATTAATAAATTAATCTGTCTCATTGAAGTAAATACACAAATCACGTTAAATACAAGAAGTTAAATGGGCGGATTGGTCCGAGTCAAGGGGGGGAAAAAAGATTGAACTTAAAATCTTTTCCGGAGGTATCCATTTTCCTGGAGAAAAAGATAGAATATCTCGACACAGCGGTATCTTGATACCAACAGAAGCGGGAAAAACAAATTATAAGAAATCAAAACAATTGAAAAATTGGATATACGTCCAACGGATCACAACTAGCAAAAAAAAAAAAAGGTTCCACCTGTAAGCACATATGAAATAGCGGACGGTATAAATTTATTAACACTCTTCCCCCAGGATCTCTTTCGAGAAAAGGATAATATGCAACTTGGAGTTGTCAACTATATCCTTTACTGAAATGGCAAAGCAACTTGGAGAATCTATGACACAAGTATTCAACTAGTTCGGACTTGTTTAGTCTTGCATTGGGACCAAGACAACAAAAGTTCTTCTGTCGAAGAGGCCCAAACTTCCTTTGTTGAAGAAAGTACAAAAGGGCTGCTTCGAGATTTCTTAAGAATCAACTTAGTGAAATCACATATTTTGTATATCAGAAAAAGGAATGATCTGGTGGGTTCTAGATTGATCTATGATAATGGCTCAGATCATATCAGTAAAAATCTATTTTTTATTTAATCATTAAGTTATTACTCAACAAAGTCAAATTATTAATGGGCGAGATCAATTCGGAAGCGTCTTTTTTTATTATTATTTTAGAGTATAGGAGACGGAATTCCATTGGTATAATTTTGGACCCTCAAATAGATTTTAACTCTTTCTATTCTACAACCATAGCTACTGAAAAAGGGCTTCGGCCCTTAGAATGAATCACAAGTTAATTGCAACTCCAAGTCGAATAAAACAATAAAACAAGACAGTAAAACAAGAAGAAAGTACTATCAGAAATAATAAAGATATACGTACAAGTCGAATTGGATGTCGGAGTCCTAAGATCCAAGTGTTTCCTGCTGTGAACACCGGCTAGTACTTGCCGCATCAAAGGCTAGGAGAACTCATTGATTTCTTCCGCCCATATGCTATCTCCCTAATGCATTTCCAGCTCACAATCAGACAAGCACATAAAACTGCAGGGGGGGAAATATTGTCAGCCAGAATTAGTGATTACCCTTCAATCTGCAGATTCAGTAACAAAATGGACGAGCAAGTTCAAGTAGAAAACAAGGATAACCATGTGCCATACTTAAATAGACATGCAAACGTTACTGATACAAATCTACAATAGATTTGCTTTGCAGGGGGTGGGTGTGGGGCCCTTACCTGAAGAACCCAAGTTGAATATGGGCTGAAGAGCGCTGCTACCCCCTAAACTTTAAGACTCCGCGAGCTGCCCCTGCCCAAAGGGCTCGGGGCTATTAATTAGAAATTCATAAGCGGCTCATCCCTACACTGTTTGACTTTAGTGTGTTTTGTCCCCGAAGCAAACACGTTGGGTTAACATTGCTTGCGTCAGAAAACAAGGTTTATGTGGATGATTTCAATTGCCTCCTCAACCTCCAGAACTCTGGTATTAAATCGGTGCGATTCTCCAGCTTCTTTATCTTCCCTTTCTCTATTTAGCTCCTACGTAACCTGCAATATCATGACAAATTACAAGTTAAACAAAAACCCGCAATGTCATGAAAGATAACAGAGACATAAACCATAGCTCCATAGGAAAACTACTGTAATTAAAAACGTCACCAATGCAAACAAAGTAGAGGCATGTGACTGATATTCACACATTGCAGCACAAATTCTTTCAAGAGCAGGAAAACGTCCCCCTTAAATTTTGATCTCATTTTTGGCTTTCTACATATGCAAGGATCTAAAAGCAACTGCAGTTAATAATGCTCACAGTCTATACAATTCCAAATTTTAGTCCCATTGGTAAACCAAGCGGCAAAAGATGTGATAATCTCTCTCAACTACATAACCATGGAGTTCACACCATATATCCAGCCACGCAGCAGGACTATATGATCACAGGTTTCGGAGAACACACAAAATGGACAGGATGCACCATACTTACAGCTTTTCTTGGCTACAGTTAAATTTGAAACCAGGCAGTGATGACAGAATCTTCACAAGAAGTTCAATATTCGGGAGCAGGACATTCTATATTCCAGAGTCACTTCCATAAAGCTTCCTCAATCTGGCAGTAAGATGAAGGCTTCTTTTGTCATCCTCACGGAAATCTAGTAAAGAATAAACCGACTTATCAATCTGAGAAAGAAATTTGTCTGATGGCAGCCACCTCAGAAATTCGGTCCTGAATCCTGCTCAGATTGCAGCTATAGAATTTGAATTCGAGCTTGAACTCGACGAGCCCGGCACGCTTGAATTCGAGCACCAAAGCAAAGCCCCACACGCTCCTATCATCGGCCTCAATTCATGCTTGAATTCGAGCTTCCAAAGAACCGCGCATTGCAGATTATGGTGAATTTCAGAAACAAAACGAAGAACGAATTGAAGAATTAATTCAATAATTACTTAGAATTGCGTTGCTTGAGAAATTGGTAATTCTCAAACCCTAGCTCTCTGGCTGACAATTTGGGAATACGCGGGACCATTGAAGTAGTAACGATATCAGACGGCGGCTCAAACCATAACCGGTGAATGGCAAATCATGTACCAACAATCAAAGAAAGAAACTAAAGTAAAATCTATAACTGGATCATTCAATAATCCTGAAATTGATTGTTGTACGATCATTAAATCAATTAACTTTTTACCTATCGCTCCTCAAATAATTATGCGCGTATAAAATCTGCATATCTAATTTTATCATGAAATCAGTTAAAGATCCCATCACTGATCCAATCTAAATGATACTAAACATTATCTTAATACGCATTTATGAAGATTGAATCATTACCTCAAAATACTTGTTCACTAGTAACAACCGAAAGAACAACTTTCATCTTCTTTTATCGCAAAAGATAAAAATCAAATTAACCACCCAAAATAGTTCAAGACAAAAAACACAAATAAATCCCTGAACTTTTTTATTTATCACAAATTGGTCATTAATTTTTTATCCAGCCGAATAAACTATTAAACTTTTAAAATTGTACTAATTTAACTACCAGATCTGAATTATGATTATTTTTAAGGTAACTTACAAAAACCCCATTGAGGTTAGGTGAAACCTCTAGTTTTCCCCCTCGATTTTGAGAAACCTTTAGAAAACCCCCTAAGGTACTGTAAAACCTTCAACTACCCCCTCAGTAGTTAATTCCATTTAATTTTTCATTAAATTCACGGAGAAATCACCTAATTACATCATAAATATTTTAACCCTAACAATTTTACTCTAACATTTGTGATGTAAATAGAAACTTTCTCCACGAATTTAACAGAAAATGTAACTGGATTAACTATTGAGGGGGGTAGTTAAAGGTTTTATAATACCTTAGGGGGATTTCTGCAGGTTTTCCAAAATCGAAAGGGGTTTTTGTAAGTTACCATATTTATAAATATGAAAGTTTTAACTACCTAAATTACTAAAATGTGTTTAACTTTTATTCATGGCTTCTACATCGTTTGGGTAGCTGTTTCAACTTAAAATGATTTTTTTTTTTTTTTATTCTTTTAATCTTCGCGTCCACACAAAATAAAATATTACTCAGGAGTATATTACTATATAGTAGTCCATGTTTAAAAACAGAAAAAATTGATCATTTTACCATTAATATTTGGAAATACTTTTTGCTATTAAAGTTTTTTTCGGGATCAAATTGCCACTAATGTTTGGAATACGGGGTAAATTTGTTACTGCCGTTAAATAGCTTGACCGATTCCGTTAAATTTTTTGGATTAATGTTTTATTTTCATCTTAAAATTTCTAAACATGATAGATTAACCTTTAAGCTTTAGACTTCTACATTTTGACCATTCCCTCGCCCACGAGTAGCACCCTACAACGTCGCGCCTCTGTCGTTGCACCACCGCCCTTTTTGTTACTGCACTGTCGCCCAATTACTCAAAAATGTTTTATTGAAACAAATCATATTTAATTTTTTACATAATTTTATATCACGATTCAACGTACGTTTCATTTCTTTTAAATTATATTAGACAGGTGGTGAAGAGTATACGATAAATTAAAAAAAAATTATTTATTAAAAAATAAAAAAATAATTGATTAATTGGATGACAGTACAACGACGAATGATGTGGTGGTGCAGCAGCAGATGGACAGTGGTGCATCGGCAGGGGGTGGTGCAGCTGCATGCTAAGGCTGTAGCCTCTAGGGTGCTACTCATGGGGAAGGGATAAGTTAAATTATAGAACTTTAAAATTTAAGGATTAATTTATGAGGTTTAGAAATTTTAAGATGAAAAAAAAAGTTTAACCTAAATTTTTTAACAGAATCCGTCAAACTATTTAATGGCAGTGATAAATTTAACCTCTTTTCAAATATCAGTGATAATATGATCTTATAAAAACATTTAATAATAAAATATTACCAACTTCTAAACATTAATAATAAAATGACCAATTTTCCCTTTAAAAAATAAGTTCAGTTTACCTTTATTTCCATAATATAACGCCTTTTCTCGCAGTCGAGGGGGCAGCTCCACTCCACTGTCATAAGTTCATCGAGAAAATCACTTCACAACCAAAGCCCGAAAGCAGCCAAATATCGCAGACAACAAACTACAGGGTACATACAGATACGCCAATCTCTCCCGGAAGCGGAAAGCAAACGAGACGATGGTATTCTCCGCGGCGCCTTCCGGCTCCTCGAGCCTCCTATCGCCGTCCTCATTGCCGCACAAGCTCTGTCCCTCGTCATGCCGCCTCTCCGTTCCTCTTCCTTCTCGCTCTTCTCTTCCCAGGTACTCGATATGCTAACCACTCTTCCTTGTATTCATGATTATCGAGGTTCGATTCACTAGATTTGCGAGCTTTGCATCCGAGATGTTCACATTTCTTCTCCATATTCTGTTCGGTATTGTACAGAGCTACTGTCGTGTGTCAACTAGGGAACAGGAAGCCAGCAGATGTGCATGTCTTAGCTTCCACTACAGGTTAGTTTCTAGTTATTGTTTGTAATGCTTTTTGTGCTTAATATTGTCGTTAAGCGTATGATCCGTTTCGTGAAATTAAGATAATATTTTAGATTGTTGCTTCTTCTGTCATCGAATTAGGGACAGTTGGGGAAATACATGAACCTTTCCCCCCAAATAAGTGACGCTTACTTCTATTCATATTCTTCGAATTTTGCACAAAAGAAGTTATAGAATTAGAATATCTTGTAGGCTTGAGTTGTATGTGCATGATTCGATAAAGGCAGTTCTAGAAAAAAAGATTGTATAACATGCCTATGTGACATTACATCCTTAATTTGTACAAAAAAACAGTTTTAAGTTTCAATCAGTGTAACACAGAAATCTTTTGATGTAATTTACTACTGCTAATGGATGGAACTTGACATTTGAACAGATACATCAGCAGTTATGTTAGATGAGAAGATTCATCTACCCAAGGGTGAGATGTGGTCTGTTCATAAATTTGGTGGTACTTGTGTTGGAACCTCACAGAGGATCAAGAACGTGGCGGACATTATTGCCAGTGATGTTTCTGAGAGGAAGTTGATAGTTGTATCAGCTATGTCAAAGGTGACAGATATGATGTATGACCTGATCCATCAGGCACAATCTCGGGATGATACGTATGCAGCTGCATTAGATGCTGTGTTTGAGAAACACCAGTTAACAGCACATGATTTGCTTGATGGTGATGAGCTTGCTAGTTTCTTGTCTCATTTGCATCATGATGTTAACAACCTCAAGGCCATGTTGCGTGCTATTTATATTGGTACTATTTACTTATTATGGCACTATATGTTTCTTAAGTTGATTACAGCAATGGATAATCCAATATCTTAGTTTAACTTTTTTTTTGTCTACAAGTGGATCTTGTTGTTTCACGTAGACTGTTGTTACTGTATGCGACTGCGATGATCATGTTTGTTTTCTTTCTCGTAGCTGGGCATGCAACAGAATCATTTTCCGATTTTGTTGTTGGACATGGAGAGTTGTGGTCTGCACAGATGTTGTCAGCAGTCATCAGGCAGGTAATATTATGTCTTCTAGGTATTGAAATTTGTGCTATTGCAGTCTGCTATTGCTTGGAACCTCTAAGGTTTAAGTTATAATTATGCAGAATGGAGCGGACTGCAATTGGATGGATACAAGAGATGTCATTATTGTAACTCCTACCAGCTCTAACCAAGTAGATCCTGATTTCGCAGAATCTGAAGCAAGACTTGAGAAGTGGTTCTCTCAAAATCCATCTAAAACAATAGTTGCTACTGGATTTATTGCCAGTACACCTCAGAACATTCCTACAACTTTAAAAAGGGATGGGAGTGATTTTTCAGCAGCCATAATGGGTGCTTTATTTAGAGCTCGTCAAGTCACGATTTGGACTGATGTTGATGGTGTCTACAGCGCAGACCCACGGAAAGGTTGTTTCTTAGCCTTTTTGCAAAATGCTGCATTTGATCATTAGTAAACT
Organism: Daphne laureola; assembly: GCA_038382905.1. NCBI lineage: Eukaryota > Viridiplantae > Streptophyta > Magnoliopsida > Malvales > Thymelaeaceae > Daphne > Daphne laureola. The sequence goes on along the minus strand of JBBYHH010000014.1, from coordinate 548,599 downwards.
TTAGAACTTTTCGTTGCTGCTAGGGATGCTTCACACTTTGGAGTTACAAGCCTAAATGGACATTGGCATTATTGTTACAAGTATTGTTTTTGTAGTCAATCAATAGTCATTACTGTAGTTGCAGTTTTTTCCTTCATATACAGTATCAGCTTCCATGCTGAAGAACGATGTTTTTTTTTCCCCCAGTCAGTGAAGCTGTTGTACTAGATACATTATCTTATCAAGAGGCTTGGGAAATGGTAAGCCCTATTTCTAGGCTGTTCTTGTTTTTCTCTCTTTTAGTGGGCTTTGACATAGCTTATATCTACGTGCAGTCCTATTTTGGGGCAAATGTTTTACATCCACGTACCATTATTCCAGTGATGAGATATGATATTCCAATTGTGATAAGGAATTTCTTCAATATCTCTGCACCTGGAACTATGATTTGTCGTCCTACTGAATTTGATGATGAAGATGGTCAGAGGCTGGACTCCCCAGTCAAAGGGTTTGCAACAATAGATAATTTGGCGCTAGTAAATGTTGAGGGGTGAGTCTTCTGTTCCTTGCCCATACTGTTACAGATGCCTGTATTTGTCTTTTTGATGCGAAGTTGTATTGGGGACCTATTTTGTAGAACTAGTGTTTTGGATTACAAAGTTCATCCATAACAGTCAAAATTTAGCTTATCAGGCTATACTGTAGTGCCAAGGATAACTAATTTTCCATTTTCTAACAGTACAAGGCTTCTAAAAATCTCCTTTGCACATCTTATTGAGGAGATTGTATACAGTTCTAAACCAATCTGAAAATTGTCAAGAGCAGCCACATGCTCTTCATGCCAATCTGAAAATGTGCTATTCAGGCGTCCATAGGCATGTACCTTGTAGAGAACCTCACCTTCCTCTCTTTGATCTGTTTGCAGCGCATTCCAAGGGATAGTGCTCCATTTTATACAATAATTTCCATGAATAAACATCTTTGATGAATTTCATTGGTTTTTTAAACCCAAGCAGGGGCATGGTGTGCCTTCTGTTTTGATAATGTAATGGTCCAAAAAACAAGTCTTGTGTGATTGAGCTAATTTTATGATATTTTTTACTTTCTGAGTCCTTAGATTTGGTTTCCTCTTGCAGAACCGGAATGGCTGGTGTTCCTGGCACTGCAAGTGCTATTTTCAGTGCAGTGAAGGATGTTGGGGCTAATGTTATTATGATATCACAGGTTCACTTCCCACTTAATGCGCTTACAGTTTTTGTCGACTGCCCTACTTAAGTTTTCAACATCCAACCTAGTGGTTTAATAACATGTTAAAGCATCAAACCAACAAAAACATTGTACTACGTGGAGGTTCGGGCAACATATACAATTGGACCATGTTGAGTCTAGATGTAAAAGCTATGACAATAACTTAGGAAAAAAGAGTAACAGAAAAACTTTTTCTCCCGGTTTAAAATAACCCTAGAATTGGTCCCCAAAAGAAAAAAAGTTACCCTACTTTGAGTTTTAATCATCAATGGAGGATGTGTTTCCGCTTTCCTTAATGGTTTTTGTAAATGTACATTCATTGCTAATCTGTAAGTTATTCAGGCTAGCAGTGAGCATTCTGTTTGCTTTGCTGTACCTGAGGAGGAGGTAAAAGCTGTTGCTGAGGCTTTAGAGTCCAGGTTTCGCAGCGCTTTGGATGCTGGGCGACTTTCCCAGGTGATTTGGCAATGTTATTACAGCTTCAAGGCTATCCAATACCAATATGATTGACTAACCTAGAAGTATTTCATGGATTCTCATGATTTGTTGTTGCAACTGGCGGATTGAAATCACCTCCATGCATATAAAAGGTTTTTTTGTTTTTGTTTTTTTATTATTTATTTTTCTTTTCTTTTCTTAAGACCATTAAGTTCTGGTTTTGATTATCAATCATATTGTATTCACTTAGTTCCTTACTTTAAAAAGAAAAGATCTTAGGGGTTCTCTGTACATTCAAGTTTAGAAGGCTGTACAAGAATTGTTTACTTGAGAACAGTTTTAAAACAATTCAGTTAAAGTTCATTTGGAATTGCTCATGAAGTTAACCATAATAAGCTTCCGAAGTATTTTATGGAGTCTACTTTATTTATGTTTGCTTTTGATGGTGAAGAATTCATCCTTTTAAGTCCTTAATGTGTAGGACAATCACAAGAATCAAGGAGTGTGCTGAAGAGACGTGTCTTCAATGCTTAAGTTAGTGTCATCTGAACCTAATACATGGCATGTAGTTTAAATTTAGGTTTACCTACAGGGAACTGGTCATGGCTTAATAGCTAGTCTATCCTGCTTATTGGCTCTAGTTTGAGGAGGATTGAAGGAATCGCTTCTTCATGCCATCAATTATGATGAAAGAATAATCTCTCTTTTTTTTTTATTGAATTACGTAATGTTATAAATGCTCTCTACCATGACTTTATTTAACAAAATTCCCTTTACAGGTTGCAGTTATTCCGAACTGTAGCATTCTAGCAGCAGTTGGTCAGAAAATGGCAAGTACACCTGGAGTTAGTGCCACTCTATTTAATGCTCTTGCAAAGGTGATGATTCTTGATGTGATGGAAGTATTTATTATGTTTTCCATAAGTTTAGGAGACAGATTTGGAGAAGTGTGTTAGTCTTCATTCAGAGTAGCTTACACTTACACATAGATAAGATCTATCCTACAAGTTACAAGATAATTACAGGATTTTTTTTAAAGGTTATTGGTCAACAAGTAATATTTACATGGATTAGAAGACCGAAAGTTTTGGTATCAACTTTCTCTATTACATCACCGCAAGATGGGGAACCTTAAAATGACACCAGTCTTGGACTGTAGTTGTTCCAACCGAGCGCAAGGAAGTTGTTTATTGAGTGCATCAGCCAGTGAGAAAGGAGTTTGTCATGCACCTAATTGAAGGTGATTGGAGATTCTTGTGCACTAAGGACTGCAGCAAGCTTTTTAAATATAGGCCAGCACCATTCACTAAATGGACAGTTGGATCTTCAGAAATAAGGGAATGAGCTATTGTTTGCACTTGTTCTGTACCTCAAGAAGTTGGCAATTTCTCCTTCAGCGACATAATGTGTCTGCTGGAGCGATTTACAAGGAGCGCCTGAAGCTTCAGCCAAACGTCTAAAAAATTTGAAGAGGAAACAATTAGGGGGTGGATAGCTAAGAGACAGAGGCCGGAGTTAAGGGAGTCCTGACGCTTCCAGAAGATGAAGTCAGGATTGGGTGTGTTGCTTGATTCTCTCTAAAGCAGTTAAGATTGTAGGAGCTGCTGGAGTTGAGGCATCGATAAACCCAACAGGTTAAGACGTTAGGGGAAAGTGAATTTGAGCTTTCCTAGAAGGATAATCTAGGCTTGCAACTTTGTTAGGAATATGGTGGGTTTCAAAATTTATGGTGACAGGTTTTTTCAGTAATGGTGGAGGTGGAGAAGAGAAAGAAAAAAAGTTAGCAATAATGAAGGCTGAAAGAAGAGGCAGAGAGTTTATCTGGTAATTTGGAAGAGGCTTGCTCTAATACCATAAGAGAAAGATACAGATTTGGAAGAAATTTTTTGTCGGCCTTCGTTGAGAGTAGCATGTGTGTGTGTGTGTACAGCAAAGGATAAGATAAGGCCTATCTTAGAACTTAATTTTTTTTATAGGATATTATCTACCTAAGGATAATATTTATCCTACTAACAGATAATGTTCAAGTTTACTAAAGAATATGTGTATGGAATAGAAGACCAAAAAAATTGGGATAAACTTTTCACTATTATTTTGTCTGTAACTTATTTCAACTTTGAATTTCCGTTTTATGTTCTGAAGATTGTTTGATTTCAAATTGCAGGCAAATATCAATATTCGTGCTATAGCTCAAGGTTGTTCTGAATACAATATTACTGTTGTTCTCAAGCGTGAAGACTGTGTGAGGGCTTTAAGGGCTGTGCACTCAAGGTTTTATCTTTCTAGAACCACAATAGCATTGGGAATTATTGGACCTGGATTGATTGGTGCCACATTACTTGATCAGCTTAGGGATCAGGTACAAAGCTTAAGGGATGTTCTCAAGTTTGTTTTGGATCTGCATAACATGACAGCATGCATATTGACATTCGAAAATTCACTTCTGAGTGTTTAGAGATGTCAGAATGGTTAGACTGGGATAAGAAAGGAAACAAAGCTTGAATTATTTGGAGTTAAGTGTGTATGTTGTGCTAGCCTTGTCAACAGGAATTATTACTAATTGGGCTTTGTGTCTTAGGTTTTAGGAGGTAGAAGCTCTAGAGGAATGAGATTTGTGAATTTAAACTAATTTTTTAGAAAGAGCTGATTTTGAATCTTGGCACTATATGTTCAGAACTAACAACTGCTGGTTTTGGTTACTGGGGGTCCGATGCTTGCTGTTATGTATATTATTGTGTTCTGTAGCCTACTTTGGGTTTGTTGTACTTTGCCATGATTGTTGTGAGTCATGTTTTTGGGGATTTCAAACTAGCACATGCCATGTGAAATCCAATAAGCAGTAAATTCTTGTTAAGCCTGATTAGGCTAAGCTGATTTAGAAGGTGTCATTTTCTTCCTCAGAAGCCCAATATAGGCAATTGGGATGATATTTATACTGCACTTAGTAAGGTTGCGCTAGTGCTGAATCTAGTATAGGGTTGAGAGCAACTGCATGATTTTATTCATGGTGAATTCTACTAGTGCAATTCAAGGCAATGGACTCCTTGAATAGTTGATAAAGAAAAAGGAATTAATATCCTATCATCGTTGGTGGAAAACTTTTTTTCCACGATCATCTACATCTGGAAATAAATCTTTGGGAACTTTACTATTAAAGAATATGAAAAGGTAAAGGTCCATAGATTTATTTCCAGGAACAGGTGATGGTGGGAAAAAGGTTTTCCACCAACGGTGGATAGAATCTTTACTCCCTAAAAATCTGGACTTATTATATTTTTGGTGAACTTCTGATCCTAACATTATAATTAGTGCTTGAAGTGAATAATGTCAATTAACTGTTAAAGTCATGTTTATCTTAAAAAGTTCTTTAAATGTCACAAGAGAGAAAAAACAGGAAAAAATGATAAGCTACCTTTAAGAATAAAGGAGCAATGTTCTAG
>JBBYHH010000014.1:509775-536499 GCA_038382905.1 Daphne laureola | reverse complement strand
TACATGTACTGAATCTACCCAATGGCTTGCTTCAATGGAAGAGGAGATAGAGTCATTTCATAAGAATCAGACTTGGGAATTAGCCAAGGGACCTCAAGATAGGAAAATCGTCACTTATAAATGGGTTTATAAGAAGAAGGAAGGAGAAACATATGTTAAGGGCATCAAGTATAAAGCTTAATTAGTAGCTAGAGGGTTCACTCAAAGAGAGAGAGTAGACTACAATGAGATTTTTTCACCAGTGGTCAGACACACTTCCAACAGGGATAGAAGTAAAAAGAAGCTCTTCTTGTCACAGAAGGGTTATATTTAGAAGATTTGTCAAGATTTGGCATGTATACAGCAAAGCCCATAAATACTCCTAGTGCTGCAAATGCACATCTGTCTGTTGCTTTTACACCTAAGTCAACCAAGGAGAAGGAGTACATGTCTCAAGTTCCCTATGCTAGTGCAGTAGGAAGCTTGATGTATGCAATGGTCTACACTAGACCTGATCTTGCACAGTCTATTAGTGTTGTTAGTAGGTATATGGGTGAACCTGGTAAGGAGCATTGGCAAGCTGTGAACAGGATGTTTCGGTACCTCAAAGGTATATATGATGTTGGTCTCATTTATGAAGGTGATACATAGTGTTTGGTGACAGGGTTTTCAAACTCTGATTATGATGGAGATGTTGACAGTAGAAAATCTATGACTGGTTATGTTTTCACTCTTAGTGGTTTAGTTGTCAGTTGGAAAGCTACTTTGTAGCCTACAGTGACTTTGTCTACTACAGTAGCAAAGTACATGGCATTGACAGAAGCAACTAAAGAGGGAATCTGGTTGAAAGGATTGGTAAGTGAGTTGGGTCTACATCATGATCAGGCTATAGTGTATTGTGACAGTCTCAGTGCAATTTGTTTAGCTAAGGATCAAGTCCATCATGAGAGGACCAAACACATTGATGTGAAATATCATTTCCTAAGAAATGAGAAGAGAATTAAGGTGAACAAAGTGGGTACTACCGACAACCTAACTGATATGTTCACCAAGCTGGTTCCACATAGCAAGTTCCAACATTGTTTGGACTTGCTAAATGTTAGAAGTTGTTGATTGGCCTTTGAGGGCAAAATCTGAGGTAAAAGAGTTTCTGGTACGTCTCACATTGTTATAGTGCATCTGGTACATCTGTTATTTGTGAGAGAATTCAAGTCAAGGTGGAGATTTGTTAGAATGTGCCTTGAATCTGTTTGGGCCTATTTTTTGGGCTTTTCTGCATGTGTTAGTGAGAGTACTATATAAACTCTCTAGGTCATAACCTAGCCGTATTCTCCAATCTGTATTCCTTAAGATCAATAAAGCTTTTCTCTTTTCTGTCCGTGGACGTAGCTAACACACTGTTAGCGAACCACGTTAAATTCTATGTTTGTTATTTATGTTCTTAATCATCTTTCTCGCATCCGTTACAATACGGAGAAAGTACTAAAGCTTACAAACTTAATACTCACTTTCTAAAAATAGTGAACTCTACACGGTTATTCTATCTTGGTGATGTTTTAAGAATCTGAATCATTTTCGTCATGTGAGTTATAATTGTGTGAATCGTTGGCCCTTTTATTATTTTTTCTGTTAAAATTATCGTTATAGTGGTAAAATCACAAAAATATGTGGACTAATATTTATTTTAACATTAATCTCTTAAAAAATCTACAAACCTACCCTAAATATTTCCAAAATTTACAAAGTCCACCTAACGACAGAATCCACCTTCAACCTTTGTGTATCATGCCTCTGTGATCGTGATAGTCTTCGCGGCATCCATAGCCAATCCCCGTCAAATTCCTCTGCATCCACGTCTGATGTCAACCGCCATTGTGAGGCGGAAAGCAGAGTGTTGGAGGTGTCAAAGTGTTGGAGGCCGCCGACACCAATGCTAGCTGGTTGTTAGTAGTAGTTGAGTCTGGGTCGGTAGACAACACCTTCAGCGTAGATGAAGACTGCTCCACAACCTGCTTCCCTTTGTCCATGACCTTCTCAGTAGGAAACATCCGGGAACTCACGACATCAGCAGGCACCAGACTTATTTGTACCACTCTCCTGAGCGTGCTAGAGGTAACACCACGAGGGCTCGAGCCTCTATACCGAAGCCAGTCACCATACTGATGCACCAAACCCGCCTTGGGAGCATCTGGAGACAAACACGCATTCTCAATGTGATTCAAACGCCACCAACTTCTTATACCAAGGCCCACAGCGCAACACTGCCTTGGCTTGATCTACCGCCTCAAACTCAATAAAAAACGCGTTCAAATCCGTCATTGAAGAAGCGGGATGAATCTTGAACGAGAGCTTCCCTCACCAAGCCCGACGTAACGCCGTCTCTAAGATATCAGCGCGAACAACATAGACAATGAGCACTTTGGCGACGATCGTGGAACCTGGAGTCTCCGTCACGGAACTGTCAAGTCGGATGTCCGACCATCCCTTCCTCCCTAGACAAGGTTAGGCTTGCGAGACTTAAGTCCAAAGAATCCACCACCACAACAATGTGAGGCGGACAAAAGTGAAAAGAAGTGGTTGGGGGGCATAGCAAGGAGCAACAGAGTCACCGCCAGTAACGTGCTGGACAAGGCTCAGTGTGGCGGGAGTAGGGGAAAAGAGCCAAAACCCTAGCAGAGCGAGATGCGGTTTAGGAAACTTTTACTATATGTTGCATATGATGAATCCAATTATCATTTGTATATGAAAGTTATAAAATTAAAACTTCAAATGACATAAAAATAAGAATATGGATTATATGTCAAAAATTAAATGTTGCAGAACTTAAGAACCAATATATGATGGGATTGCATCATAAAGTTGGGATATCTTTTTTTCTTTTAAAAAATACTCCATTTTTAACATTTTCATATAAGATTAAAATTATCTTTGGTTACTGACTCATTTAACATGAATTTTTATCATTATCCCCTTCCAATAAACTTATTCTCATCACCTCCCAACCTACTCTCTAGATTATATAAGTGAGTGTATATGTAAGAGTAAAAGTGGACTAAAGTAAAACACATGTGTAAAATGACCATTTCATTTGAGACAAAAATATTTTAACGTTGTGACAAAATGTTTTGGATGGAGGGAGTATGAGATTTAGTAAATTTTTTAGTCTTTCCTCTCTATTTTCGAAAATTTCCAGCTACCCCTGTGTTTTCACTTGGCGACAATCTCAACATGAATAAACGACGCAGACGGCTCATACCACTAGGACGCAAGTGAATGCATATCGCCTCTTGATTATTTTTTTAGTATAGTTAATGTAATTATTCAAATTTAAGGTTCTGGAAATTTAATAAAAATACAATTTCCATAGCCAAATGATTGTTCACCTGGACTATCTAAGTTGTGTTTAATTTTTAAGATTATGTTTGACTCAAATTACAAAAAGTTTTTTTTTTTAAAAAAAAAATAAAAAATGTATTTAGAAACTTTAATAATTTGTCTATTATATTAAGAATATTTTTTAACAATTTACTTCTTATAAGAATTTAAATCAAACACAACTTTTGAATTCAAACTAGAGCAACTTTTAAGAGCTAGAGGCAATATTAATAACGAACATTTTTTCACAAATGTAAAACAAAAAGATATATTTAGAAATTACATAGTATTTCATTTATCATTTGCATATAAAATTATCCTCCATCTTTTAAAATTGCTTTAGTTTAACTATTAAATTTGTGTTTAATTCAAGACAATTTCAAGCTGATTGGCGTTACGAAGAATGTATGATAGTTTGAGTTCGTGTTTAGTCTCTAATCATCTCCTAACTCCATTTTATTTTGCGGATGTGTATTTTCTCAGGTATTATAATAGGATGTACTTTGAATTTTTCTCTTGCTAGGTGGAACCATTTAATCTTCCATTACTTGGTTGGTAATCTTAATTATGCTCACTATTACTTAGAGCTTAAAATTAATTTGTACAAGGTTTCGTCTCTATTTTTGCTACTTTATCGGTACCGAATAATATGATATCGAATGTGATCATTTCCTTGAAAATAAAATAAAATTGTGTTTGATTTAATTTTTGATAATAAAAATTTTAATTAAAAATTTATTTAAAAATAGAAACTTAATGAATTTGTTCATATATACATAGTTTTTAAGGATTTTTTAAACAAATTATTCATTGTGATAATTCGAGTGAAACTCGAACAAGGACATGACTCCTATTCCTATATGTCAAGAAGATGAAGAAGATAAAAGGTCTAAAAATAATAGCAGTAGTACCAATTTACTTTCGATGTAAATTTATTTGAATTGATTGATATTATTCCATGGTTGTATGTTTGCTTTAAAAAATAATCTCTCAATCTAAAAAATATTGAAATATTTATTTTTAATCTATAATTTTATTTTATAATCATTTTAAAATATAAATTTAAGATTTTTATATACAAATAAAAAATTGATATGTCTATTTTATAAATATATTTTATTTATATTTTTTATACTATAGAATAATACTTCCTTCGTCCTAAAAAAATTATATCGTTTCACTTTATTGTTTCAATATTTAATGTTTGACTCAATTTTTAATAAAGATAAATAATTTAAAAAAATTAAGAAAAAATACATTTAATATCAAATAATGGTTCCCAAATAAATTTTTTAGTTTTCAATATCTAAAAATATATAAAAATAAATTATACATTAAATATAATGAAACTGTTAAAATAAATGATTTAATATTTTAAAGACGGTGAGAGTATAAATAAATTAAAATTAAATAAATATAAAAAATTAAAAATTTTAATACTTATTGGACAGAAAGAGTAAATTAGAATAAAACTTTTATTACCGGACATAAGGAGAGAATCCATTTTTCAATTGTGCAGTTGAAAGAAAAAAAGAAAAAGAAAAAGAAAAAGAAAAATGTGGGTTTTTGTCTTATGATGGAGGAATTTTATTTCTTTTCCGCTCCACCGAAAGGCAAATTATTCAACAATTACCCACCTTTGCTCTGACCTCCCATTTCATTTCTGCCTTTTCTCTTTCAGCTGAATCAGCTCTCCATTTTAACCCTCTGGTTACGTCTCCACCTTCCTCATTCCCCAACTCGATTCCTTTTTTTCTGAATTTGAATCCAATTCAACGGTTGATCTGTTGGTTCCATGGTGTCGGTAGATGAATTCGATATGATGGACACCAACGAATCCGGAGATGATGACTTCTACAGCGGCGGCGATGATGAAGCAGCTGCCTATGATGGCTCCGATGCCGATGTCGATGATTACGAGTTTAACGACAATGATTCCGATGACGCCGACGATCGTCTTTCACATCGTCACCAGGTTCTCTCATTTATTTTCCCTGTTCCTCATCTATCGGTGGTTGCTCTCTTTTGTTATAATGAAGGGTTCGCTTTCTGTTTCCCTATTTGCTTATTCGTAATGAAATTTGTGGAATTGTCTGGATATTCATGATAATGGGTTTCGCTTAGCTACGAATGAACACGATGCTGCGGTGACGTTTCGTTGAGCTATGAATTGCAAGCCTTTGTCGCCCATTTCTTAAATCTGTCTCCTTTAGAAGTTCCGTGGCAGGGCAGCCTTCTTGAGACTGCTGTCAAAGCACCAATTCCATTACCATAGCAAGCCTTTTCACGTGCAGCAACAGCATGGGCTCAGCTTGATTTTGATATGTGGCCTTGTAAATGCTGAATTAGGAAATTGTTTTCTTGCGCTAATTTAGCTAACAACAATCGGGCTCTTTTAGGACAGTGATCTCTTGTGCCGCATCAGTAGCAAATCCTTGAGTTATACCTGGGTGGCAGGAGTGACTCAAGTATCATCCGAGTTCATAAACTCGATTTATGCAGTTCAGTTTAAGCAACTTGATTTAGTTTAACCCGGATCATGTACCATCGAAAGTATTTTAGATGCATATTATTTATAGATAATTTAACTAAATGCAAAAAGAAAGAAAAAAGATAAAAAGTATATAAAATATGAAGGCAAAAGAAATCTAGGCAACAAGCAAGAGAATCAATAAAACAAATGTAATCACCAAGCAAGGTGTAGGCGTGTAGATGCTACTAGTTAAAAGAGATAACTAATTGTACCAATTAGTGAAGTAGCAGAGTTGCTGGTCTGGCGACGTGAGGCAGGCACAAGTGGAGTGTAGCTGTACGAGGTTTTGCTTTGTGAGTGTCGAGTTATGTAGGAGGCAAGAGGACTTGTCTAAAACTGTGATTGTGGGTGGGCTTGGTTTAGGAATGTAGGAGTGGGAATGAGTTGGGTCATTGTGACATCTGGGTGGATTTAGTAGAGAGGATTGTGGTGGTTCATTTGGAATTTGGCTAATTTAGAAGACGGGTTCCTAATTTAGTCCAGCTATATGGCTAATTGGGGTAGATTCAAGTGGTTAAACTAGAACTAACCCCCCAAACTAACCTTAATATATATTATCTGCTATATATCCATACCTTTTTTTAAAAGTCCATGGTCGCAGCTGCCACCCCTTGTCCCCAAAATGACTCCACCAATGAGTTGATGAATTATTAGCATGTCCAACTTTGTTATCCCTGAATTTTCTCATGAAAGATGAATTTTGAGTTTTTCTAAGTGAAGTTGATGTCACTTCTGCTGGTCGGATTTATGCTTAGTTCTTTTAATTTTTTTTTTTAATAGCAAAATTATACGATCTTGGGTGAAGCCGATATTCACCAGCATCAAGAGGATGACATTCTGAGAGTATCTACAGTGCTCTCTATCACGAAGGTCAAAGCTGGAGTCCTGCTACGCTACTATAATTGGTGAGTTTTATGCTGACACTGCATGTTCAATCATCCAAACCCTACTAGCTTTATTTTACCAGAATTATTGTACAAGTAGCTGTACTTTTGTTGTCTAAGATTTACTAATTTTGCAAGTTGGTGTACCGTTACCATTTGAACCACTTATCTTCTATGTAGGAGTGTCAATAAGGTACATGATGAATGGTTTGCAGACGAAGAAAAAGTTCGGAAGTCTGTTGGCTTGTTGGAGAAGCCTGTTGTTAAATTCCCTGATGGCAAAGAGGTGAATTTTCAGAACATGATCTAAAGGCCGCTGCTATATGTTTTGTTCTTGTGCATATAACTGTTTTTACAAACCTTATTGTGGCAGATGACATGTGGGATTTGTTTTGAAACTTACCCTTCTGATATGCTGTATGCTGCTGCCTGTGGGCATCCATTCTGTGACTTATGCTGGGCAGGTTTGTTATATGCTTTATCCGTCTGCTTCAATGATAGGTTTGACTTGAATTCTCTCTTGTGATTACAAGCGATCAGCCAGGACGCCCCCATCCTTATTTATGATTTCACATGTGTGATCTTAGTTTGATCTTGAGCTCTTTTACGAACTACTAGTATCTCTATGCTGTTGAGGGGCATTGACAGTGCCTTCCCCTTGCCACCTTGATTATATGCCTTTTTTTTAATACTATCTGAAGCATGAATGTCAGTGACTTGCAACAGGTAACTCTTTACCTTTCTTTAATATGAATGGAATACCTGACATTAGCTGATACATGAACATCATCGGCAATCCTGTTTTGTTACACTTGCAATCACTGACCTCCATGTTAGTTCAGAACCCTTCATTGTGTTTTGTAAGAAGATTCATTTAGAGGCATGAAAGTTAAAAAGAAAAAGAAAAAGAATAAAGCTCCCCCTAACACTAGCATTGCGGAGTTCTTGTTTAACTGTTTGTGATCCAAGTTATACATGATTTGTATTCTGAATTGCCTGCATCAATTTGATTTCATTAAGAATTATTTAGTCCATAGGTTTATATTTGATTATGTTTTTGCTACTATTTTTACAACTTTGGTTGTCATTGAATGACTGAAACGTGTCCTTGATCAGTATGTTCTCTGGTTAACATCTATTGTTAATTGTAGGTTATATGAGTTCTTCTATTAATGATGGTCCTGGATGTTTGATGTTGCGTTGCCCTGACCCATCTTGTGGTGCTGCTGTTGGTCAAGATATGATAAACCATTTAGCTCCACAGGAAGACGGAGAGAAGTATTATCGATATTTTGTTCGTTCCTACGTTGAGGACAATAGAAAGGTAATTTATGTTTCTTCTACTTCTTCCACTGATGTGTTGTGTGTCTGTTCAATTAACTTAAAGGTCTGTCTTGTACTCTCTGATTGTTACATTTTCTTCTAAGGAAAATTTTCTCTACCCCATTTGCCATATTATCCTTACTTCAATTCTTTCCAATCAATTCAACACAACTTTTAATAAAAAATACTGTAACTTTCTGTAATTATACATAATCTTCAATTAACTTTAGAATTTCTTTGTTATTTTTAGAAGAGTTAAATTCGAAAACTTTTGTCTTTTACTCTTCCTGATCTTCTTCTTCTTCTTCTTCTTCTTCTTCTATTTTAGTCATGCAGTCTAATTGTGTTTCTTGTGGTCTATTCTAGACTAAGTGGTGTCCTGCTCCTGGCTGTGACTATGCTGTTTATTTCGTTCTTGGTGGTGGAAGCTATGATGTAACTTGTCGCTGCTCATACAGCTTTTGCTGGAATGTAAGACCTCCCCAGTATTATATTCGCTTTAATCTATACCTTTTCTTGATCAGTTTGAGTGGACTGGATAAAAACAGCCTTAGAAGGCACATGAACATTCTTTGCGTACATGAGTAAACTCAAACTGCATTGGGCATTCATTTCATTTCCACATTTCTTCTCATCTTATATATAGGAGTATAATTTATCATGTCATGTTTTTCATTTCAGTGCTCTGAGGAGGCTCATCGACCAGTTGATTGTATCACTGTTTCAAAGTGGATTTTGAAAAACAGTGCAGAATCTGAAAATATGAACTGGTAAGATGCACTGTAGTAAGTAGAAATTAGTCATGTGCTTCACATAACATGATAAATAAAACATTGAGTATGAGGATGATGAAAAGGAGTAGTGAGGTTATATTTATTTTTGGCGGTGCCACAACTTACATGTCAAGGGATTTGGTTTCTCTCATATATACTAGAAGAGCTTTAACAGATCTTTCTTTTGTTTACTAGTTCATGGAATGTGGAAGGTGCTAAGTACACTGCACCCACATTTTGCGCTGTCTCTTGACTGAATGTTATAACCTAAAAATATAGATCTGGGAAGCAAAATATTGATTCTTTATTGCTAGAAAATGGGAATCTCTTATTCTACATCTGCTCTTAAATAGTTCAGCTGAAAAAAATTGCATGAGTGCATCGAATTGTACCTTGTGTTTAACAGTGGTATGTTAGTATTAACACCAAGTATACAATTATTTGCTTTCACTTTTTGTTTATTGTTGTCAGTACGTAAGAGTATGTTACTTTTATTTCTCATTTTTATACCTTCCTGTACTGTTCACAGTTGGTCACTATCTTACATCTTTCTCATTCTTCAGGATATTAGCTAACTCGAAGCCTTGTCCTAAGTGCAAGCGCCCTATTGAGAAGAATCAGGGCTGTATGCATATTACGTGCACTCCACCATGTAAATTTGAGTTTTGCTGGTAAACATATGCTTTCTCACTCTCCAAATATTAAGGCACCAGCATTGGAAATAGAGTTGTTGGTTATCCAACTCTTCAGGAAAAAATATTCATGTTCTCTACAACATAGAATATATAGGACTACAAGCTTTAGTAGGTTTACCATTAACCTATTTCACTGTTGGTTTTATCCATGTGGTCATAAATTGTTGGTGGTTTCCTGTTTTAATATATCAACTGCCTTCCTCCTTTAGCCATGTGTTCTGTGCATGGAAAATTAAATTGCTTTCATCCCTACTTTACTGCTGTGCATGCTGGTTTCTAGTTAATTCATTTGACTAAGGTTGCTTGTAGGCTGTGCCTTGGTGCATGGTCAGAGCATGGTGAAAAAACCGGCGGCTTTTATGCTTGTAACCGTTATGAGACTGCAAAGCAAGATGGAATGGTACGTATGTAACCTTTTTTTTATATATTAACTATAAAATGCTCTTAGAATGGATTTACCTTTTCATTTTGATGATTGCATTCGGTGGTTATGATGAATGTTACCCTTTCCAGTTTGATGATGCTGAAAAGCGAAGAGAGATGGCTAAAAACTCATTAGAAAGATATACTCATTATTATGAAAGATGGGCAACAAACCAGTCGGTACGTAACGGCACTCTGAATGCTAGTGGAACCATGTTAGTTTTGTTGTTGATGTGACTGATCTTTGTTGCAGAGCAGTTGGTCCCTGTGAATTTGATATGTCTCCCTTTTAAGAAAAGTGATACCTTGTCTGCAATGTCTAGTGTCGATGTCCCCTTTTATGTTTGTTCTGTGTTTTTATTTTATGAGATGGTTTCAGGTGCTTGTTTCGGAATCAATCTTCTAATTCTCGATTAAATGATGTTCGCATGTTATCAAACTTCCATCTGTAATAATCTCATCTGCCTGTTAGCTCCATTACAGTCTTTTGGTGAACATTGTGTTCGTATCTCTGCTGTTACAGTCTACACATGGGGTTGTTTAAATGGTATTAACAGCCTTGTACTGAATTAGACCATCTTGACTTACTTCAGTAGATTTGAGTTACAAGTCCCTTTTTTCCCCCTCATATTTGTGGTCCGTTATATTATCCAGTTTCAATGAGAATGGGTCGACTTGGGATGCTGTTCTTTTTTTAGTTTCTTGGGAGCAAATCTACAGAAACAATTGGCGGATTTTCTTTTTAATTTCACTTATTGTGAAAGTAGGCTATTGTTACAGAGAACCTTTTGGCAATTAAATCAATTCTAATGTCTGGTAGAAATTTTCTTTGCATTCACTCGTTTCATTACCATGTATATGATGCTGCATGTGGTGGAAACTAATTGAGAAAGAAAGAAATTTATGTTTATTTGCTTGTTTTTTCCCTCTAATCCTTTAACCATGTTTAGGCATCCTAGTTGCTTTGGCCTGGCTGGCACATATGTTGGCTGCATATAATTATGTTCTCTTCACCTTACGTTTGGGAAGATTCTTAGTTTGTTATATTATTCTATTCCTCTATGCAGTCCAGGCAAAAGGCAATGGTAGATCTACAGCAAATGCAGAGTGTGCATGTAAGTGAATGGTCTCACATATCTGTTTCATTTTTACGATTATTGAGTATGATTATTTATTATTTCACTAAATGCCTAGTTTATTTCTGTCACAAAGAAGAGTTTTTTTTCTTTTCTTTTCTTTTTTCAAATTGATGTGAACATTCTGATACTAGCACTTCTACTTAAAACGGGTTGCTCTAATTGTTAAAAGGAACTTATCTACAGAATCTCAAGTCTACAGCAAATCTTATTAAAAAGGAAACTCATCCTAAGAATCAGCTAGTAATTTCTTAAAGTCAGAAGCTGTACATTTCTGAACACTCCCCCCGTCAAGTTGTAATGGGTTTTCCCAGCTTGCATATGATATTCTCAAACATGGAGCTGCGCAAACCATAAGTAAGCACAGCAGCAGATTGCATTTGTGTAGGCACGTCAGATGTGCAAAGTTAGCCACTCTTCAGCTTCTTGTTGGTCAAGTGTTTTTATAATTCTTGTCCGTTCGTGTTGTGCCAAGTCCTAGGCTATACTGATTGCAGGCTTATTATTACAATAAAGTCTTAATGCACTATCCCACTTGATCTTCAAATCTTGAGCCAAAGGAGCTTACATACAGCCTGAGCCACTGGTCAAACTCTGCTTCTGCACTAGAGCAGGCAACTACAATATGCTTCTTACTTCTCCATATCATGAGATTTTCTCGAAGAAAAGTGAAATATCTCGATGTTATTCACCTATCCACAACTTTCCCTACGTAATCAGCAATTTTATAAGCTTCCCGCCTTTAAACTGTGTTCTCAGACTAGCTTAGCAACATAGTCATTTCTAGTAAAGAAGGTAGTGACAAACTGAGAATGTGCATAGACTTTACTTAAGTCAACGACGCGTGCCAAAAGACTCCTACATTCAATAAATCGGCTAGTGGATTCAACGGCAGGCTATGAAGCGCTCAGTTTTTTTGACATCTTCAGTGGGTATCACCAGATAAGGATGAACCCGGCTGAGGAAAAACTTCAATCATGGATTGAGGTTTCTGCTATATACGGATGCCTTTTGGGCTCAAGAAAGCCGGAGCAACTTGCCAGTGACTCATGGATAAACTCTTCGCCGAACAAATTGGCCGTCCAATGAGGGCTACATGGATGAGATGATTGTCAAATCATGAAACGTGGTCAACCTCTTTAAAGAACTTAAGCGTAAGCGCAGGGAACTTTTTTGGGTGTCTAAACGCGGCATCGAAGCCAACTCAGCCAAGATAAAGACCTTGATGGAAGCAGGGACCCCAACTACTGTAGAGGTTGTTAGGACGGGTTATATGTTCCTTAGCCAGTTTATCTCAAAGTATGGAGATAAATGTCGACTGATGTTCACACTTCTCACTATGGAGGGGGCAAAATAATTGTTTCTTTATTGCTAGAAAATGGGAATATCTTGAACAAGAACCTCATCCTAACAACCTTTTCACAAGGGTGAAAGTTTTCCTATTATGAGTAACAAAGATAATTCTTCCTCCATCCCATTCATGTTATCCCATTCTTTATACATTTTGTTAAGGTAAAGGGACAACATGATGGGATGGAGGGAGTACTATATAACTAAAGATTTACCAAAGGGGTGTGAATCTGTAGAAATGGCCATGGAGAAAAAAATTAAATATACAAGCTCTTCAACCTTGTATTAAAGTAAAAGCTTTCATGTCACCAGAAGGATGAGAAACTCAGCAATTTCTTTAAGAAAGGATAGAGGCCTTACTTTAGGGCAAAAGAGGAGGATTGTTTGCATATGTTGGCTGCAAGCCTGAATTAAACAATTGTCTTTTTAATTTCCACCTTTTTTGGGGACAATAAGATTCGTTTGCAGATAATGAGAGTGGTTTAATCTAGCTTCCTCCGCATCTTTGGGTTCCATTCTGAGATGTATTTGTTTTCATTTCCTTCACTTTTTTATTGTACCTCATTTTGTTTGTGTAGCTGGAGAAGCTAAGTGATATACAGTGTCAACCTGAGTCGCAGTTAAAGTTCATCACTGAGGCCTGGCAACAGGTGATTCATAATCAGCCTGGTGTTTCATTGGCTTTATACTGGTTTCACTCGTCTTATCTTTATGTGTAGATAGTTGAATGTAGGAGAGTCCTGAAATGGACGTACGCATATGGATACTATTTACCAGAGTATGAACATGCAAAAAGACAGTTTTTTGAATACTTGCAAGGTAATACTCATATTTGTTTTGGATTCTTTCGCCTTTGCTTTTTACTTCCTTTGGGTATCTGATTATGGGGAAATGGTATGAATACTTAATTATGCTTCTTTCTATGTTGCTTTAAGTCATTTGAATTCTTGACCTGCTCTCTTTATGCTCTAAATACTATTGCAGGTGAAGCTGAATCTGGACTGGAGCGGCTTCATCAGTGTGCAGAGAAGGAACTGCAAGTTTACCTCAATGCAGAGGGACAATTGAAAGACTTCAATGAGTTCCGCACAAAACTTGCTGGCCTAACCAGGTAATGCCTCTTTGACAAGAATTTACATGGTCCAACAACTTACTCCCTTCGTGCCAAAAGATTCCAGCATTTCATTTAGAGCATTTAATCTATGATTTTTTTCTTCAATATCTTGATATACAAAACTAAATTATTTATAGGCATTTGATAATTCAATGTTTCTAGTTTCCAAGTACATTTTTTGTAAAAAATTAACACGTTCTTCCTAAGAATAATTTAAGTCAAACACAACATCAAAAGTCAAACGTTCAAATCTTTTTAGGATGAAGGCAATATTACTTTTGAATTCATATGGCATTGAGCTCAGACGTTCTGCATCGGTCATGAGAGTCCTAGGTAGAGATAACTTGCAGAAAACACAGGTGATTAACAGATTACTTTGATCACTGCAGTGTCACAAGGAATTACTTTGAGAATCTAGTCCGAGCTCTTGAGAATGGTCTGTCAGACGTGGACACCCATGGTGCCTGCAGCAGGATGGTGAGCTCGAAGAGTATGGGGAGTGGAAGCAGTAGAGGGAGGGGAGGAAAAGGGAAGGCTATATCGTCCAGATCTGGTGCCTCCAGCAGAAACATTGATGATTCAAGTCATTGGTCGTGTGAACATTGCACCTTCGCAAATATGAAGTCATCCACGGTTTGCCAGATGTGTCAGCAGAGGAGATAGATCTTGTTCCCAAACTCTGATAGGCCAAGCTAAAAGGTAGAGCGTGCAGCTTTGCCTTTGTGATGTCTGCCTGAGAATGGACAAGATCAGTTAAGCACTGCAGCAGGTCCAAGTGCTGGTTTCAGGTTTCCATCCGGGTGGTACAGGCGACAAGGAAGAACGTGGGAGGAAGTGAGATTAATGGCAGTAACTTGAAAGCTGTATATAGATTCCTGGACAACTCATTCTGGAAAAGTCGGTTGGTTTGCAATGTGAGGCAAGCATGAGGTTTGAGGAGAGCCACTGTAAAAGTGAAAGACCCCTGTAATTCTTATGTAACTTTTTAGGTTACTCAATTATGCTGCCAATAGCTCCACTGCTCGAGGCTCTCGAGTTGAGGTCAGGTGCCATGTAATTTGTAATTCTACCGTCTCCTCCAGGAGTAAAATAGTAGTTTGGTTTTCTTACATATGTGATGTTTTTCAGTGATCTTCGCTTTGTAGTCTTAAAACTTCTTTATCTTCTTTATTTTCCCTTTCTTTTTATTTCTAAATAGTGACATTCACATGATTACAAGGATTTGGAATTGCATGATATGTGCTGCTTATTTTCTGGGGTGAAGTGCAGATACAGATCCCCAGAATGCAAAAAATGAGCAATTCTTACCTTCTCATTTTGTGTTACGTTTGACCTCAAATTTGTATACTAAAAATAAGCCGGCTAGATACAGTTCATTTCGACTTTACCTTGATCAACGTGTGCTGAATTTCATTGCGCAGCACGTTTTAGCAATTCGTATGCTACAAACTAGCAACAAGGACAGGATTCTACACGGAACCAATTAGAAAAAAATATAAATACCCCAGCCCTAGCGTTACAAAGCCCACAATTCTTGTAGACATGCATTTCTGCACTTCACCCCAACCGCCAACCAAATCACAGACACCATGCTCCGGGGTGCAAAATTCCAAGGCCAGTTCTGCTGCATCTCATGCCCAATGGCCACGCCCCAGCCGCCTTATTCTCGAGAGCATGGCCAGAATCCATGCAACATTTTTTCTTTCCTGATATGCTTTTCATTTTGGATCAGGAGAGATCATACAGGTAGCCTGGAAGACCAATCTTTTGCAAGTCAGCAGCCTTTGTCAGCACGCGACTTCCAACTTTCAAGCCACTCACTCAAGCAACTAAATTAGCTTGTCAAATAAGAATGCTTATCCAATCTCAGTATAATCTGGCAATGTCGTGCAATCATCAAGACCTGAAATCAAGCCAGAAGAATAATCATGTGGAACAACATCCAAAACCTCTGATTCCAGTGTGGACCCTTCATTAACAAAAGAAGTCCAGTGGTTACTAGTATCACATCCCCAGCCATCCCAGTCCAAGGTTGCTGGCAGGTCACATCTTAAGTTGGGATCGTTTGGAAAAACTGCTGCTGCAGAGATCACAGCACCCCCAAACAAGTGTTGTGCTTCATCATGCTCTACTGCAGTCTTTTTCGATTTTAATTTAGAGGGCTTTGTTGACGAGTCTGAAGAAGCAAGTTTGTGCTTCCCCAAAGATGGCAATTTTGAAGCCGACCTTGACTTGAGATCATTCGTTGGGAAAGCTGATGACGCCCAAGCTGGCCCATCATCAACACAAAATCTAACAGCCCCCCTGATTAAAAGAACACAAACAAGAAAATTGTTGAAAATGAGATAATAATTAGGGTAAACTACACTTAACCACCACCCAGGAAATTAAAGTGGATATTCCATTTACCCTCGGGTTTAGAAACACACAACTAATGCTCCAACTATACATTATTCGGAATCTTTTGAAAGCTTATTTAAACTGAGCAAAGCAATTTACCAGCGATCTCCATCAGCCCAATCCTCTCCTCACATTTGAAGTTTCAAGTATCAGTCCATAAATTCCAGAAAAAACACCACAGCGCTTGAATTTACTAGTAAAAGATTGATACCTTACAGTTTAAATTAGGATTCAGATGATTTTTCTATACTGTGAATAGGTAGTGTCTATTTCCAAAATTGAGTATTCCACTACTTATAATTCAGTGGGTAAGTATTAATCATAATAAAAACATGAAACTGAAGCCAATACCTTAATCGGTCTTCCAGCAAGGCTTTTGAAGATCTCAAACGGTTATCATTTTCACAAGCTGGAACAGTAGAATGAGGATCCCGACTGGATACTGATAAACTTATAACTGCAGGCAAGTGGCTCATCGGGTCATTGCTTTCTCCCTCAATTTCAAGTGTAATATCCAATTTCTCTTGAACTGGTGCATCTTCCAACCAAGAATCAGAAGAAACCAGATTCTCCTGCTCTCTGTTGCTAGCATCAACGAGGGCAGCTGCTACAGCCTCACTGCTTTGACCTGAAGAAGCGAACTTTAACCTCACTGTTGGTGCCTCTACAGCAATCCCAGATGAATGGTTAATAAAAGAACCAAGGGACCCCCCACTAGAAGGGAAACCGTTGCAGGATGATGTGGGGTTTTGACAACGATCACTCAGAAATCTAGTTCGCCATACAGATGAAAGAAGGGCAGTAAAATGCTTTTGAAGAAGTAATTCATGATCAGGTTTCTCAGCGGCAAAGTTCAACAATGTCTTGACGTTTTCCTGAAACAAGAGAATACTAGTGTTAGGCCCGCACTCTGTTGCAGGACTGCAGACAATTCATGTCACACTTATTAACATCAAGGGTGAAAAAATGGCATTCGATATAAGTTATACATGCACCACCCAGAACAAATTGTAACATTTAATATAAACATGGAATTGGTGAGGAAGCATTAAAAGTTACGCAAAAATTATGGAAACTAAGTAGAAACAAGACTATCAAATTTATTGGGAGACATTTCCAGATGAGGAATGTAAAATTTGTTTTGGAATAGCCCAAAAAGGGAAATGTTTTATTTTTCTGCTACAATGGAGAGTGTGTAACATAGTGCTCGCGCTTTGACTGTTCAACAAGGAGGCCAAGTAATGCCACATAAGAAATAGAGCACAATTTTGAAAAGAAATAGGATATAGAATAAAACATAAGAGAGAAAACATGAGGTAGCGGCAGCCACGATGGCGGAGACACAGACTAAAGGTATATGTCTGTAAAACAAATTAGAGAGATCTCAGATTGATTACACCTATTAGCATGTGCATATCATTTTTTTTTCAGAACAAATTAAAACTGAAGGAAGCTTCAGTTAGAAGATACAAAAAGATGAAAATGACAGTTTAAAACGTCTCAATTCAGGACTAATAGTAAAGTGATTAAAAAAAAAGAACTTAAAAAAAATACCCCCTTCACCCATAAGTTTTGCACCGTTTGACTTTTGATGTAAATTTGACTTCTCAATTTATCTTATACTCCATATTATTCTTTAAAATATAAAATTTAAAAACGAATTTCTAATGTAAAAACATCAAATTACCATTTGGATATAAAACTTCAAAGATAGCTCAAATGATAAAATAATGAAACCATGGATTAAATGTTGAAAAGTAAATGTTGCAGAACTTCTGGGAAGAAGGGACTAGGGAGTCGTACATTACAAACTAGATCTCCTTTTCAGCATGCAATCTTTCTCCACTTCTTACATACTCAAGAAGAAGTGAAGAGGTCAGACATACCTCAGTTACTTTGATAAGAGCCTTTCCGGGAGTTGAGTTGTTGTTCTTTTCATTAGCAGAATTCTCTGGTGCTGATAAAACATGTCTCTGAATTAGTTCTCGATACCTCTCACAGCAATGAACAGGATGCCGATATCTTCCTCTGTAGAAGCCACCCGCAGTCATGCCATAAAGGGTTTCACTAACCAAGCTCCAATGTGGGCCATATTCATGAACAACAGCACATAAAATAGCATCCTCCTGTGACAACCAAAAATCAGGCAACGGGAAGCAATCCTTTGACCAAATATTCCCCTTCTTTAACTTCTCAGGCTTTATCATTAAAACTCGTTTCACAGGCATTGTAGTAATGGAGATTTTTCCTCCTGCTTTACTCCTACTCAGAGATTTATGTTCAACCTCTGTAGTGGCAGCATCATTGGACAATTTAACCTCAGTAGAACCACCATTTAGCATATTACATAGACCAAAATCTACTGAACCTGGTCCAATGGGAGCCTTCTTAAGCTTTTTAGATGGCTTTCTCTTAAAGCTCTTTGTTTCTACACCATCAAGAGCAGCTTCAGCCTTCTTACGTTTTCTCTGATTACTTGAAACTGGTGAGAACTCCTCAGGATCAGAGATCTCAGGGGAAAAATCTTCCTCATCTATGGGCTCTTCTTTAACGGGCTTCAAAACAGAAGATAATGAGCCTTTCTTAAGCGATCTGAACTTTGATTTCTTTGCCTTCTTCTTCTTTGCTTTTGGTTTCACTTGGCTTGAAATTTCATCCCTGACAAGTGACAACAAGACAGCAATTGAACAGTGAGACAGACAAATATACAAACCATTTGAGCAATTCATGTTCATAGACATGAAAAGTTGCTAACAAAGAACCGAATCATATGCTTACTTGGTTAATATTAAACCTGATTTAAGTATTTGATATTCACACGTGGGGTGATAATCGGTTACTGTTAAGATAGGTTCTACAATTGCAACAGGTTGGGCATGTACAAACATATCGTTGATTAGAGAGAGAGAGAGAGCAAATGTTACTCGCGAAGATGATAGATTCATAAATTTTCAGAACTATGAAAAGGAGATGCATAGAATTGCACTGAAGAGGAAAAGAGTTAATGTGAGAAGTCAAGCAAAATGTGGTCAGAACTGCACTGAGGAAATCAGGTGTGGGTGAGATGATGCTGCAAGAATATGAAGCAAACTCATAGTGTTGAGAGGTGCCCCAAGAATTTGGATGTCATCAATTCAACTAGTAATTTGCATCATTAGAAAGTATTAAAATTGATGCAAATTTTCAATAAATTCTTTTGAGCTTTAACAGCTAAGGACAAAAATTAGCAAGCGTAAAAAGCTAAGAAAAGCTTAGATAATCTTAAATAACTAACTAAATCTTTCAGAAAAGGAGTCTAGAACTAAGTATAATCCGAAAACTGAATGCTGGTCAGCTTGACAACAACTGACCATATAAAGCCTTCAAATACGCTTGAGCTGTTGCGACAGATGTAAGAGAAAATTATCCAAGGATATTAGTCACTAGAAGAAGTAACAACAATATCTGCTTGGAGTAAAAAATAAAGTTCTTTTGTTATGACTAAGTCCTCAGTACTCTAGTCCAAACTATTTCCAACATCGTTCCATACAACCTAAAGATCAATAATCATCAGCTATTGGAGAGAAATTCAGTAACATAACTACATTAAATATCCTACAGAAAGGAAACATTTGAAACATTCTTTGAGCACTCAATCACTGATCAGCTTGCCCTGTTTCCACTTCAACAAGGATACTAAGGAACATATCCAAAGTTCGTAATACTATTGTCACAAATTTTGAAAGGCAGAAAGCGATTTAACAGCAGCAGTACTTTCAAATGAATATAGCAAATAAAAGATCTCAAATGGAAAACAGCAACGTGACAGGTAGTCGATGAATTCATGCACAAAGAAAAAGGGAAGAGGTTAAGCATTTATGTATATGCCCAAAGGCAACTCACCTCATAGAATCATAATCACCATCATCTATGTCCTTCTCATTAGCTTCACACTCCATTTCTTCCATTAACTAGAACAGACAAGAAGGCTAAAAAAATCAGTAACTCTAATCAAGAGAGATTGGGGAGAAAAAAAGGAGGATGCAGAAAGGCTCATTAATGCAACCTGATGCTGGGCTAACGCTTCAACTTGCTGTCTATACACCTCAGTTGCAAAATCAGCATCCCAGCCTGAATGTTACCAACAAAGGACCATCACTATTATGAAACAGAATGCCACAACAGGCCATATATGGGATTAAAACAATTACTACTTGCTCCTTAAATGCTTCCAAGCAACATGAAACAAAACACCAAAACATGTAGGATACATACAAATTTTAGTTTACAAAGGAAGTTAAGTTGACATGAGATAAAACCATTCAGGAGCAAAATCAAATTCTCTGAGTCACATATGTTACCAGTTGAAACTGAGCCAGGAAGGCAAGCCACATAAGATAGCTAACAAAGCCATTTGATAAAACTTACTCTCGTAGACCAAAGGTTCCTCATCATCATCAATCCCAGCCTCCATTTCTTCTTTATATTTCTCAATCCGGTCAAGCTCCCATTCTTCCTCATCAAACCTTACTTCAGAATCTGTAGCACTCTTTTCTACTATTGGATCCCATATTTCCAAAAAGCGAATAGCATAGCGATCAATTGGTCGTAATTGATTCTCAAAGGATGAGATAGCTTGCCCAGCTGCCGCTGCCGCTGCTGCCATCTGTTTAACATCATCAAGCATGTCAGTCTCGTCTTCTTTACCAGACAAAGCAAGAGTTTTCTTTTCAGTAATATCAAAACCACCCAAAACTAGCCCATTTTCTTTCTTGGTCAACAATCCACCATGATCAGCAGTCTCATCGGTCCTTGTATCATCCTCATTAATCGGCTCATCATCATCCATTTTCCCCATAGCTTCCTCCATGAATTCTTGATTATCAACTGCCTCTTCCTGTTCAACCTTCTTTAGTGCCATGTAATCTGCTTCATCTTCTGCGTGCTTCAAAGCAGCTTCCACTTCGTCATTAGATACTAAGAGATCGTTTCCATCATTCTGGGTTTTCTCCGTTTGCGTGTTCTTGGCAGGAAGAGTCCTATGACCCGAGAACAACTCCATAGGGTCAAGCTTCTTAAAAAACTCGGTGTTGTAGCCACCACTCTGAATGACTAAATCATCAAGGGCCCGCTTCTGATTAGCTTTCTTCAAAATATTCTCCTCTATAGTTCTCTCACTGATCAATCGATAGATATGTACTTCTCGTGTTTGCCCTATCCGATGACAGCGATCCTGAGCTTGCTGATCCATTGCAGGATTCCAGTCACTATCATAGAAGATAACTGTGTCAGCCCCAACAAGGTTTATACCAACACCTCCACTGCGTGTCGATAAGATAAAAAGAAATATTTTCGGATTAGTGTTAAATCGTTGCATTAATGTTTGCCTCTCCTCAGGCTGTGTGGAGCCATCCAGACGCATGTAGGTATATCCATACAAATTTATGAAAGCCTCCAATAAATCAAGCATCTTGGTCATTTGTGTAAATATTAATGCTCGGTGACCCTCAGATTTTAGTCTCCTCAGCAAAATTGCAAGCTCCTGCAACTTACCACAGTCAAACTGAATCAGGCGCCTGTCTGGAAAATACACCTGCCTCCTAACAATAGCAGGTCTTATGGGTGTAAGCAGGGGAAACAAAGTGTGTGCACATTGCTGGGAATATGTTGGGTGCAGGAAAACAGACGACCCAGATTTGCTGCACCAGCACACAGGTGATGGTGCCCGGGCTGCTGGGATCGCAAACATAAAAGACTCAACAAGATGAATCATCTTCTCAAAGCGTTCAATTGGTGAGAGAACAATATCGGCTAATACAGATGAGTACAAGTATGACCGGCGATCAGATTTATCTTGGTGTATATCAAGAACAGGATGCTTAACAGTGAGAGTTCCCCGAAGAGTAGTTGAATATAACGGTTTCTTCCGACACCTCAAAGAGTTCCACCAAGCAATTGATGCTGCTCTTTCTCTCACTTCTTTTAATCTCTCCTTCAAGACGGCTTTCCGAATCTCTTCAAAGATATTTGTACCTTGCAGAACAGGCTGACTTCCATGTAAACTTTCCACAGTATCAAAACTAATCCTGCAAAGTTGGTCTGTTATTATATTTTCCTGTACAGCCAGAGCTTTAGTTTCATCACTCTCCCAAGACGTCATGCTAAATTCCAGATCAGTGAAGATGAATCCTAAATCTCTAAGATTGACGCTGGAAAAAGGATCTGGATAAAGCATTGAGCAGATGGAGGAACTCAATTGCATGTCAATACCACTCATGTCAAAAGAACTTACAATTGGGCGACCCTCAAATAAATCAGGATGATTGCAAACTTTACGGAGCTGCATGATCACACTGATCATGCCGAAAAAGTTGGCACTATCGAGAGTGGCCTGTGTCTCTGAGCTTGCAATGAAGTCCTCATATAAGTTACGCTGCCTCCTTGAGAGCCTACAGTTTATGACATGCTCATATTTCAACGGTAGCTGTTTCTCAACATCCCTTTTCAACCGACGGAGTATAAACGGGCGAAGAACATTATGTAATCGATCAATAACTTCTTTATTGACTCTTTCTTGACCTTCTATCATTCCTGATATTGGATTACAGAACCAGTCCTTGAATTCCTGATGAGATTGAAATATATGAGGCATCAGAAAATGCATCAGTGACCAAAGTTCCATGAGATCATTCTGCAATGGTGTGCCTGTCAATAGAATACGCCTCTTGGAATTAAAGTTTAAGAGAGTTTGCCACCTCTGAGACTTCCAGTTTTTTATCAGATGAGCTTCATCCAAGATCAAGTATTTCCATTTCTTTCTCTTAAAGACTTTTGAATCTTGTATAACCAATCTGTAAGTTGTTATGCATACATGAAATGAGTTCTGCTTCAACCAGCCTTGCCGTTTTAAACGGCGCTCTTTTGCACTCCCAAAGTAGGTCAAAATTTTAAAGGCGGGACACCATCTAAGAAACTCTGTTTCCCAGTTAAGCATGACACTTGTTGGAACTATAATCAAATGTGGGCCCCATATTCCCTTCTCACAAGCTAGGTGTGCCAGCAGAGCAATTGTCATGATGGTCTTTCCAAGCCCCATTTCATCAGCCAGAATACCGTTTAATCTCTTCTCATACATTGTGACCAGCCAATCCAAGCCTATGTGTTGATACTCTCGGAGAGGGTGTTTCAGAAGAAAAGGAAATTTTGTTCGAACTTTTGTCGTAGAAAATGTATTTCCTGTAGGTTGGGCAGATCTAGCATCAGCAGCAGCATCAGCAATTCTATTCTCACCGTCCCTGCTATCATCTGATTCCCCCAGGTGGTTCGCCTCCCCCTGTTCTGCAACATCATGCCAAGCTGAGTTGTCCCCATTTTGTTCAGCACCTTTATCAACTTTATGCTTTTCAGAAAACTCAGAGGGGTCCTCTGATAAAGCTGAGGCATTCTCAAATTCATCATCTGAAACTTCATTTCCCAAATCCTGAAAAACATATAAACAATGAGGGACGGCTGCAAGGGACGAACCAGCTAAGATTAGCAAAAAGGAAGATCCTTTGGCTTACATTTCTATACTTTGCACGCAACTCGTCAATAGGAATCTCGCTTTCCCTTTGCAGTAATGCAATCTGAAACCAAAAGCCTCATTCAGTTGAAACTAGCAACAATTTGAAACTGAAATGTAAGACTCAACCACAAGGACTTGGAGTAGCACATGACAGAACAAGTTCATTACCTCGTCAAAAGTATTGGTTGAATCTGCCTTCGCTAGCTCCTCTTCCTCTGCTAATGTTGCTTCATCATCCTGTGCATTCAATTAAAGAGGATACAAATCCAAGCATGGAATCAAAACCAAAACCAAGCACCGTCAGAGAACTCACCTCGTTTAGAAAGAAGTTGCCCCCGACCAAAATTAAATGACCTATTTGACTTTCTAAGCTGTGTTTACTCAAATAATTGCTAGAAACAATTAGTTAAAAAAACAATTTCAAAATTATAGAAATTAAATCGTATTTATCATTTGCATATAAATTAATTTGACTTTACACATCAAAATGTTGAAACAAATCATAAATTAGATGGTGAAAACGAAACGGGTCATTAAGTTTGGTTGGGTCAGTTATGCTTAACTCAGATAAGAAACCTCTATTAGGTGGCTATAGCATTTTTTCCTAAACCACTCCCATCACATCATTAGACCACACGGTGGACCTACCGTAATACATAGGTATTTACATAAACTAGGAATTTCCAAACGTTACAACATTTCCAGCTTTTAAGAATTCGTGTTACTTGTTAGTCCACCAATCCTGATTATAATTTCATTACTCTGGTATGTTTGTAGTTAGATAAATTGTAGACTCAAGAAAACTCACAAATCACAACAATCATACAATACATAAATTTGATTCAAGACTAACACCAACAGAAGATAACAAAACTCAAAGAACAGAAACTACTCTATAAAGAAAGAAAAATATAGTTTGAGTTACGTACCTTCTCTTCATCAGAGAAAGTATAATCACAATCCTCCTGCAAACAATAGAAGCAGCAAGGTATCCCATCATTAGATGCAATAATACTCTATCCTCTGTCCCATAATTATTATACATTTTGACTAGGGGCAGAGATTATATCAGTAGTTGAAATTCTGTTTTTACAATTTTACCCCACTTGAGAGAGAGAGACCCAAGTTTAATAAGAGCTCAATGATAAGAAAAAATCGATGGACCCCAACTTTAAGATAAAAGGATAAAGCGTTAAAACAGTAGTAGAAAGTTTTCTTATAAGGAAAGCTTATGATTTGGGACAACTCAAAACGGCAAAAGCTAAAAATTTTGTGGGGGATGGGGTATATATATTGAATAATAGAAGAAAATAAACTGAAACATACAAATCTTAAGTTAATTAACAAGGTGCGAGCTGTACTGAAAAACATTTGGGATGTGACATGCAAAAGTAAAGAGAAGCATCCTATTGGGGTTCCCCTTTGTTCTTTTGTATGTCTTCCTTAGGGAAGATGACAAAGACATTCCCAACACAACTATTTTAAGGCTTTAGACCAACATACAAGCTAGTTTTACATGTCCAACAGACACGTAAAAACATCTTATTCAGGTCACATGATGTTTCATTTCCTCTTTCTAGGTCACTTAGCTGATATTCCAACACAAGAGATTCTGTATATCCCTATCGGAACCGCTAAAGTTCTCTTCCTCTCAATTAAATATGTAAAGCAACATTTCATGAAATGTGTGCCTGTTACATAGTAGCAGGCAATGTGAAGTTGCTCAAAAGTCGGCCAACTATTGTGTCTGCCAATACCATATTGCAAAGACACAATGCACAATCCGAGGAATAGAACTCCAAGAATTTTATATCTTCACTAAAGAACAGAAAGTAGTTTGCTAGACAATCAGTTTAAACTAGTAACCTTTTTGGGAGAGATGAAAAGAAGCCCCAGTTATACACCTATTATCCAACTTGACAGTGAATTGCAATTGGCTACTCACATTTTTATGTGTTAAAAAATAATGCTAATATGTTCTTAGCACCGCTTTCACTTAATTAGCAGAAAATCCATACAGAAGACTAAATGATTCAAAGAGCAAAGTTAACCTGTTCATCATTAAAGTCATATAGAGTGTCCTGGTTGGTTGGGTCTTTAGAATTATCAGAAGCATTTCTGCCAAGGCATGTCTCAGATTCTACAGAATTATCTAATGGCAAGGGTGACCCGCCTTTCTTCTCACTCTGAAAAAAGATGCTCAGCTTCAACTTGAATCCTCCAAATGATTCACAATTCAAGAACAGAAACAATAAACACATACAACTTACAGAACGACGAACAAGAGAGCTGCTTCCATCAACTTTATTTGAGAGGGGAAGCGCTTTTCCTTTACCTGCATAAAATTGGAGAATACTTTTAGTGGATATTGTGTGACTCCCATTCAAATAAAAAAAAAAACACGAATTCTAAATTCTAACCTTTGTTGAGATCATGTTCCTCCATCTCATTTGGAATTTCATCTTCAACCTCTTCAATCTGTTTACAATCTGAAGAAACAAAAGGTTATCACATATGCATACTATATAAAGAAAAATCAAAGTGAGGAGTACAACAATGGAACAGTTAAAACACAGACAAACAAGCACAGGAACTAGGATACAGACAAAAAATTTGCATCAGCTGATGGAGTTTGAGATTCAAATTTTGTAATTTCAACTTGATGATAAAAAAATTGGACACCGTTATGTGCTATCATGAATATTTGCTTCCTGAGGACATAATAAAGGCTTTTGGTAGCGAAACTAGCCTTTCCCTTCATAGCGTTCCACCAGCTCCTTGATTGGAAGTTCAGCCTCGCCTTGAAGGGCTGCAATTTCTTCTTGCCTCTCCTCCTCAGTTATAAGAGACTCATCAACCTCAATAGTCTGTTCATCATCTTCCTACAACACCATAACATCATGAATGAAAATAAAATGTCATTTCGGAGAAATATTCTTGTCCCACCCAAACCGAAACCCTATCACTCTATCGACTATCTTCTCATAATATATATATGGAAAACTCACTAACTCATCTTCAGACTGGAAGTCAAAGTCTTCATCAGCATCTGCAATATCCAAAAACAGTTTTACGAGATGAACTTTATGTTTAGCTCCAGAGACCACTGGCAATTTTAAAACACTTAAAGTTCATCATACCAGCATCCAAACCTAAATGTTCGTTGGCTTCTCCGTTAGCTTTAAATGGAGTAGTC
>JBBYHH010000014.1:495214-509675 GCA_038382905.1 Daphne laureola | reverse complement strand
ACACTCTTTACAAGCAAATGGTTGGAAGCCTAATGTACCTAACAGCAACTAGGCCTGATCTAATGTACTCAGTCTGTTTAGCCAGTAGATACATGTCAAGGCCAACCGAGATGCATATGCAAATTGCAAAGAGGATCCTGAGATATGTCAAGGGTACTCTAAGCTTTGGGAAACAATACAGAAGGAAGCATGAAGAGAATTTGCTGGAATATTCTGATAGTGACTATGCAGGTGATGTTGATGATCGAAAGAGCACTAGTGGATACTTGTTTGTGTTGAGTGGAGGTGATGTAGCTTGGTGCTCCAAGAAACAACCAATAGTCACACTCTCAACTACTGAAGCAGAATTTGTGGTTGCAGCAGTGTGTGCTTGTCAGGTGGTGTGGATGAAGAGAATCCTAGAAGAACTCTGAACAAGAAAAATTGGATGTATAAGCATTATGTGTGACAATAGCTCAACTCTCAAGCTTTCAAAGAATCCTGTTTTGGATGGGAGGAGCAAGCACATAGATGTACGCTACCACTTCCTTAGAGATCTATCAAGGGAAGGTGAGATTGAGTTGAAATTCTGTAGAAGTGAGGAGCAGCTAGCAGTTCTGATGACCAAACCGTTAAAGACTGAAGCTTTTGTCAAACTCAGGTTCTAGATGGGTCTCAAGGTTGTAAGTCGGTAAACTCAGTTGTAAACTACAACTTAGTTTAAGGGAAGGAATGTTACGATAATTATCTATCTATTAGCTAGGTGTTTAAGTAATTTGCTTGTCCTGCAAGTCAACTAAGTGTTAATCTTATCCTTATCAGTTTAGCTAAGTTTTAGCCTCAGGTTTGTTTCCTGATTGTTCACTGCTTTCGTATTAGTATGCTATTAGGATTATGTTTGCTTTAACTATAAGTATTGGTTCCTTCCCATTAATAAAGTCAGAGTTGCACGATTCCAGGGTTAAGTACTTTCATTATACTTTAACATATATATATATATATATATATATATATATATATGTATATATGTATATATATATATATATAGTCCATCAATAATTTATGGAGGAAATCCTTCAAGAAATTAATTATAGCAATTCATCTATTAACGATTTTACAAAGAAGATTGTGGACATGGAGCCAAGAAATGAAAAAGAAAAGAGTATTGAGATTGACGAAGACCTCGTGTGGATTGGATTTCTTCAATGGTTGAACAATTTTTTATCAAAGGACAGAGGAGGGTACTGGATCGGTGACGGTGTTGAACAAGCAGACCGGCATCGTTTTTTAGCAAACTTAGCAATTAGATGAATATTTTAGTTAGGGAAATGCAAAAATTATTAGAAATTGTCAAGCAAAAGAAAAAGCGTTTAATCTATGTTCAAGAAGATTGACGAGCGAATCATCTAACTTTCGAGCAAAAGCATCAGAATTCGTAGTATTCGGGATGATGAAGATTTTCAGCTTTTTCCCTTTCGATCCATGTCCATGATCTTCTTAGTCAAACCCTTCGCTAAAGTTAACTTCCTTTGAGGACTTTCTTGTTATTCATCATGGACTGCTTCTAGAAATATGACATATACACACTTTAAAAAAAGGTTTACAAGATTATTTTTTAGATTTTCTTGATTACCACCCAAGTCATCTCTTCCCGGTAAAACTTGTTTTCAATAACAAACGGATGTAAGGAGTAAAATTCGTTAACAAATACCATTTAAATTTTTGAAATAGATCTTGTTAATCAATGACTGAAATTTTTAAAAATTTAACTGCACCACTTCTAACAAATATGAAAAGGACGAAACTAGAAAAAAGGGAGAGGTGAAGAGTGGTCAATTTATAATCATTCAAGATGTGGCAAAAAATATGACTTTGAAATATATGATCCTCCTCAGATTGTTATAAGTTTATATTTTTAGTATTAATATAACTGAGTGTAATATATTTTCATTATTAGTTCTTTATTCTCATTGTTACTTTATATTTTATTTGAGTTAAATTTGATATTGAAACCATGTTTAGACATTTAAACATCCAAACTGCACTTTGATTAAAGATTTGGTGGCTTATTTCATGTTTAAGAATTATATCGATAGATTCCTCGAGTTCATCCGGTAAAAATTGTCGATCTCATCTGAGAAATTTACCCCCCACTATCATGTGCAGCCATTGAAGAAACAAATAAAAGATTAAATGCTTAAGAGCAATTCAACACAATCAAATCATCAAACCTCCACAACTAAAAAAGAATAAAAAATGTAAAAGTGGGTCGATTATTGCAGGAAATAAGAATCCAGAAACAGCTTGCGAAGCAATATAGTACAATCTAACAGCCACACTGGAAATATAAAGACGGATCATCATGAGTTGATATCTCGTGAACAAGATTGATTGATGCAAACGAAACAAGCAGCAGCAGCATATACTTCTCCTTATTCCTTTTCATATAATCAATCATCATCATCTTCTTATTCCTCTTCTTCAGCTTCCTCCAGCCAATTCACAAAGGGCTCCAAAGCCTTCACAAATGTTTGCCTGAAACAATCACAATGAATTCTTCCATTATTATTACAACCCAGAAAAAGATACTGATCACATTCACTAAGATAGTGCCCCTTTTCCAAAAAATCTTCACACCCCAAAGTTCCCTTTTCTTTTTTTGCCAAACCAAGTCAGAAACTAAAATTGGTTCGTTTTATATCAGAACTATTTGCTCTCATCTAAAACTATCATGGCTCGAAATGATGCATACAAAAACACAACAGCCACCTAAGTTTCTAATTTTCCTTGCAAGTAAATATACATCAAGGGAGGGTTTACTACAAAATTCTTAAAATCCTAGCATAAATGAAAAAACTATAATGTAATAATTCAGATAAGTCAATTTCCTTAATTCCTTTGAGTAGAAGATGACAATCCACTAATAATTGAATGAAAAGTTACTCCATTTGTTTAGTTTGAATTAGCAAAATTATTACTGGGGTTGTCGCAATAAAAAAGAGTGAACTGATTCACAATAGAAGCAAAGCAACTTCCCCATATTAACCATTCTCCGGAATTTTTGGATGAATACTGTCTTGCACAGATAAAAAATTCTAGAAAATTATTTTGCTTGTCCAATCAAAACACAATAATTCCTTAAAATCTACTCCTCCTATCCCAAAACAAAACTATTTTATTTTAGGTTGTCCACAAAACTTGAAACGTTTTCTTTCAAGGAAACTTTTTAAAACACTTTTACCTTTTTACACACGATTTCCCTTCACACGAAAGTTACTTTTTTCTTCTACACTCCTTAATCTCAGTCAAATGTTTCAACATTGACAGAGGGAGTATATCGAAGTACAAAACTATTTTTCTAAAAGTCCAAAAACCTTCTGACAACAACCCTCCTCTCTCTCCTCCCTGCTTTTGTTTGGCTATTGATATAGTCAAATATCACATACCTCCCCTTCGGATTTGTTCCTTTGCGGAACCAAAACATAATTGTGTCTTCAGCAAGCACATCCTGGTCATAGAGGGACCTCACGATCTCAGGAAATAACTTCATCAGTTTAGCATCCTCATAGCATTGCATCTGAACTTTATATATGAGTTCCAGTTCAAGCTTCCCGCTGGTACAGAAGGTATTCAAAAGCTTTGCCCATGTTTTCACCTGCCACATCGACACAAAATCAAACAAACTTTTTATGTCATACTTCACAAGACAAGTTGAACGAGCATTATTACATGCAAAAGTGTAATTAAGAGTCATACAACATCCAATGGAAAGGTTTTAAAGTGGCTCAGAAGATGCAACAAGGTTTGTATGCAAAATGCAATCTACTCTCAGCTTTCAGGAAAAGAAAAGATGATCTCTACTATGGTAATGTCAAAATGAACGACGTCTCCCATCATTTCCTCTCCTATTTTTAAAATATAATGATCCTATTATCACTCTCTCCTATTTTTAAAATACTTTCAGGCTGTTGGATTATCAAATAAAAATTAAAACATGCTCCAAGTTAGGAAAACATGCACTCACATTAAGCAAGCGAAACAAAGTTGCATGCAAGGAGACACACAGTTCACTTACTTGTCGTAAAGCAGCATTCGAATTCTGCTGCTGATTCTTTCCTGACCACTGAACAGCATCCATTAATATATCCCACAAAATTCTGACAACCTCAATATCGGGTAGGTTAGCATCTTTCACCCGCTGCTTCACATTCTCTATCACTTCAGAAATATCAGTTTCCTCTGCTATCTGAGTCGTTAAAGTAGTTTTCATTTCTCTTAGCTTCACCTCAAATATCTTTTTCTGGTTGTACTCAACCAAAGCTGTCAATCCTGCCTTACTGGGGAGAGAAAAATTAGGATTGAATCAGTCTCAAGTTACAATCACAAAAATCAAACAACAATAGCCACTTCATACACGGGCAATCTAAAATTAGATGTTGACCAAGGTCTTGGACTAGAGGTGAAGACTTCTAACTGGGCACCATTCAAATCCTCTAATACGCCCAACGGCCCCAACCTCCCTTTCATGTACCAGAAAAAGGAAGATGACAGTACTGGATTATACCTATCTACATAAAACTTCCAAGAAAGAAATATCATACATACAAAGTTCAATCACACTCAGGAATAAAGCAATCAATAATGGTAGATAATGACTTGTCACAGGAAGGTGAATTATCAAAGCATCCAGTTACTAAAAAACAGCCATATTGTTGTTTTCTAAAACAATATAAAACCTTTTCTTCTTTAAACGAATCTAAAACACATGACTCATTATTAGCCCAGTATGTAACATTAGAAACGCTATAGGCTCCAGTCTGCATATCATTAGCATAAATAGCCGATCACATCAATAAGATGTCCATAAAAATAAAAAATAAAAACTTACACTCCGTCTGTCCCATGAAAATCGCATTGTTTGGCTTTCATATTTCAAGTTGCGGTGTTTCACTCAATTATTTACTAATATAAATCGTGAAATAAGTTTAAAAATATATCTATAAAATTTAGGACTTCAAACTATTATAAACTTATGAATTATTTAACTTCATACATCTAAACATTCATGAAAAAACTATAGATTAAATACTGTAAAACAACATAAAGCAACAAAAAACAAAAGTTGAACTTTTTATGGGATAGAGGGAGTATTTACTATCTACCAGCTATCTCAGCAATATCAATGAGTGAAACCAGGATAGAGCAATGGAAGGAACTTTTCGCAACAGCATTTGACATGGAGACTTTAGGCATTGGACCTCAGGCCCCAAGACCAGGATTTCACTAGCAAATTTTCCAACTTAACCACTTGAAGAGATACTGAACGCTTTAGGTCTAAATCAACCAGGCAAACAAGCACTAAAAAGATTACAGGGTTACAACTGAAGAAACTAGATTTTATGCAATTCGAAGATAAATCATGTTACTAGATGAAGAACACTCTGCATCGGCAAGACCAGTTCTAAGTCATGCACTCATAGATGTGGATTAGAATTGGACAAAAAAGAATACTTATGCACATAATTACTTTCTAGCACCAGTCATAAAGCTCACTTGAAATGGTCTGCAAAATTCTCAGCAGTTCGCTTTGCAGATGGGAAGACATCCATAAGGTTTTCCTCCATTTTCCCGCGCTTAAGGATGGCAATTAAGTCATCAAGACTATTGTCAACAAGATACTCCCTGAAGAAGTCAGTGACAAATGCAAGAACTAGCCCCTTCGCCACAAGATTATCTTTAAGCAATGGCTGGAACACGGTTTCTGGTGGCAATCCCGATAGTTTCTGTGAAAATGCAAGTGCTGTGAAAATTGCAAGTTTCCTCCTCTCATTTTCCTCAAATAGCTCCAAGGACTGAAGGAATTTCCGCATGACATTTTCAAGGTTCTTTATGAGAAAAGGTCTCCGTCTCAGAATTTTCTGAATGTAGATTACAGAGGCCAAAATGACTTCACGCTTAGGCTCACAATCTAAAACAGAGTAAGGGTGTCGCTCCCCCTCATCAGGCTTAGTAGTGCCCGGCTGAGTACGACCTCCAATGAAAACTACCTGCAGGAGCAAATAAAATTCCGTCAAAATCAGCAAGCTAATTGGTTAGTGAAGGGAAGGAACTCCAAATTCTCAACCATTATCAACAGAAGAATTAATACAAGTTCAAAACATCAAGATTCATTGCCCATAACGGCAGTATATTGTCAGACCTAAAACAGTTAACACTAACAAGACAATGACAAACAATCACTGGGAAAAACTTCTTGCACTCTTTGTTTACAATTTTAAATACACCAACCAAAAACAGGGATCATACATACAAAATAATAACTGCAAGAAATATACTAGTGACAAATTTAGGTAAATAATGCCCAATTTTAATTACATAAGGATCTCTTAAATTAAACACCCTAAAATTATTAAGCACTAATAAGGCATTTAGTCAATCAATTGATTTATTAATTAATGGGGTCAGGCGCAGAGAAAAAAACTGCACATTCTCCATACAAGTTTTCTAACTGAGGTAGGATCCACCGCATACAAATGATGATACACACTTCTACACTTTAAGATCCCGGAAACCTAAAAGACTTTCAGTAAAATCAAGAAGAGAAGAAGATTTTTTTACAAAAAGTGCTTGCCTCAAAGAAAGTATCACCGTATCGTGAGAAATTAAGCTCTGAAGACTCAATGTTTTTTGCAACAAGTTCCTGCATGAAATATAAGTTTGATTACAAATACCAAATACTGCAATTTTCTAAAGAACTGTCATACATCAACCCAAAGAGCACTCATTTTCACAATATAAAATACCAGATCACCAGCATTATCCAGATATATCTGGACCACTGCATCAGAAAATGCTGCAGGGTCCAGAGGAGCTGCAATATTCCTCTTGCGGGTCTTAATCCGCGTACCACTGCAATTGAGATTAGATGGAACATAATCAGAAACACACCAAGGAGACAAAGCCCTACTTCAAATGTTCCAAATTCTAGCAGACTACAATGACATGGATATAACAGAAAACTGAACCAAATGCTTACCCAAGAGTGGGTTTCTCCTTCGAGCTGAAAACATCCGCACCCAAAAAGAAAATGAGCGAAGTCAATTAGAAATCAATCAAGTGAGTAAATATATAGCAATGAAATTAGAAACAACATCAAAAACTTCTTGCTTTCCAGATCTGGGGCGAGTTTTGACGCACAAATGTGCCGTGCAAAACCAAACATTGGTAAATGTAACCGTGCACATCTATCACCTAGACACTTTGAAATAAAATGAACGATTTTTTTTTTCAGAAATGACAAAACGAAAAACATCGTCAAATAAAACCCAATGGACAAGAGATGCATTAACTGTATATTTGCGCTGGTCATAGCCATTTGAGAATCTTGACAACAAAGTGTAACTTTTAAACAAAACCCATGAAAAGAAAACGAGAACAAAGATCCCAAGAGTCTACCAAATGAAACGATAATATACCCTCATAAGCACAAAATTCCTCTCATCTCTAATTACCAACCCCTCATAAGAACAAAATCATGAAAACACAACGAATTAATAACCCCTTCCTGGTTGATTTTCCCAAAACAAAGGATAACAGATCATGGCGGTAGAAAAATCAGATCAGCTAAAACAATCCGGAGAACGGATCATGGAGGTAGAAAAATCAGATCAGCTAAAACAAAGGATAACAGATCATGAAGAGGGGAACGATATCGGTACCTCATAAACTACGACGAGGAAAAGAGAGGCGTCTGGGTGATCTGAGAGACTGCTTGGGATGAGAGAGAGAGAAAGGGAGAGAGATAGGTTTTGGGTACCAATTATGTGATGCGCATACGCACCTACACAGAGGAAAGTTATTTTACTATTATAACCCTCCTTAAATCATTAATTCTCTTTGTTTCGCACCTGTTGCAGAGAGCCGTGCTATCAGTGGAGAGCAAGGATCGGTGAATCGGCGAGCTCCAACACGAGAAGCAACGATCCACGAATGTCAACGGTGAGCAGCGATGAACAGAGATCTCTAATGGCGAGCAACGGCAATCGGCGATTGCGAATAGTGAGCACTGACGATGGGCGATCGCGAACAGCGAGCACCGACGATTGGCGCGCAACGTGCAGCGACGATCAACGAGTAGCAACGACCAGCGATGCTCGGCGATCAACGTGCAGCGACAGAAAAGGAGCGAGTAGGGAGACGATCTGGTATATGTGTTCTTCAAATTTGCTTTAAAAACTTCTATTTGAGTTTGATGGCCAGTTCTCTCATTGCTTGAAGTGAAATTGTAGTGCCTTTGTACAATTTCCCCTTGGAATAGTTGATCAGGCAAAACGCTAAAGCCAGCACGGTAGACAATGATCTTATAAAATTCAAAAGTCTTTGTTTATCAATCTGGCCTAACTTATTCAGTTCCATCCGTCCATAAAGATTGTAATATTATATTTTTAATATTTAATTTATAATTTTTTTTTAATATATTAATATATAATATTAAATAATTTATATATATATGTTAAATAAATATGTTTAATTTTTAAATATATTTTTTAAAATTATTTTAAATAAATTAAAATTAAACCAAACATAAAATAAAAAGTTAAATATCTCATTCTTCGTGAGATGGAGGGAGTAATACTAATGGATCAATGGCTTTGTAGGAAACAATATAGACTAAAAAAACTTCATTCACGTGAAAAGATCTCTGACATGCATATAGGGATGGGCATTGGAGCGGGTCGACCCGTTTTATGGATTGATCTGCACTAATTTGCATTGTAGTGGATCGTTTCATGACCTGCTCCATTCCATTGGTGGATCGATCCATATAGATCCGATCTGCTCCACCCACTGTGATTAAATTGTAATTTTTTAAAGTTTTGGTCATTTTTTATTTTTTTAATAAAGTTCAAGACTAAAAATGTAAATACTTTGATGCCAAAATGCAAAAATTTTAAAAGTTTGAGATCTAATTTATATTTTTTTTCAAAAGTTAGAGGACCATTTTGTAATTTTTCTGAAAGTTCAAGAACTATATTGTAAATATTATTTTTATTGGTGGAGTTTCATGGAACTCCACTGAATATCCACAACCCATCATAAAATTGACCTGCTCCATGATGAAGCGATCCGCTAGAGCGTGGAGTGATGTCATGGATAGAAAGCGTGGAGTGATGTCATGGATATTTCTATCCCTACCTTCATATAAGTATCCATGACTATCCCTACCTGCATATAAGTATAGCTGCTGTCAACAGCATCACAGGTTGGATGTAAGATGTCCACAGCATCAAAGGTTGGATGTAAGATGTCACAACAATATTGGGAGAGGGAGAAGAAGTTTCAGAAGAAGCATTTGAAGTTTTATCATGTGGTTATGGTATAAATATAATATGTTCCATTCTGTTGTTGCTTCCTTGTGTGGACTTGTGTTTATTCGTGATTCTCATTCAGGATGATGGAGTTGATGTCAGATATGGAGGACTTGAGCTTAGGCAGCTTGGAATAGCAGCAACGCATTGTAAGCTTGATCCAATGGTTGCCAACTTCATGAAGATTCTGTGCAGCCAGGAGGTCTGCAGGTTGACATATTTCTTTGCATTTCTCAGTTGAGATCATCTCAGTTTATAATTTACTTGCTAGTAGTATTTGAGCTTCAGTGTTGAAATTTGGGCAGGTATGCTCTGATGGAAATGGGACTAGACTCACCAAACTTGTTTGTGGCAATGCTGAGTAGCATTCACCTGAGAAGATGTGAAATTGATTTGGACATTTTTTTTAATCTTCCTTGAGACACTTTGTATTAACTTAGTAAAGATATCGACACTTCTTGAGATTATTATAGACACTTATGACATTTATGAAAAACTATATGTACATATAGCAAGAGTATGAATAACTTGTAGTTTAAAATAAGAATTTAATTTGTAAAAGAAAAACAAATGCCAAGAGATAAACAAAATATATGCATATTTTTCATACCTTAGATGTGATTTACAGTGAGCAATTGACAGCAATCAATCGGATCCGGTGGGCTTAATCTTTCTGACATTGAATATTTTTCATATATTTTTATAAATTTTTTCAGATATTTTAATCTATTATTTTAAATATTTCTATGTCATCTTTCAGATATTATTTTAGATATTTATATCTATTATTTTAGATACTTCTGCATGCATATTTCTCATATTTTCATAAATTTTTTCAGATATTTTAATATATTATTTTAGACACTTCTACGTCATCTTTCAGACATTTATATCTATTATTTTAGACACTTATATTTATTAATTTAGACATGAATAAAGTGCACCGATGATTCCATAATTTTAAGGGGTCGTTTGATATACAAGAAGTTTTCGGATATCTAGGAATGTAAGATTCCCAACACTATTTTCCCACGTTTGGTACCCGTTTTAGTTTTTATGAGCGGTAATCTAATTTGAACACAATTTTGCTCCAATCCGGGATGGAGGGAACTCTTCCTTCCTGTATACGTGGCATGACGTTATTAGTTCGTGCTATCATTATTAATTATGGGGTTACTACTATTTATTATGGAGTGTGGCAATCCGTAATTAATTAGGGTATCAACAACCAATAACATTATGTCACGTATACCGAAAGGAGGAGTTGCGTCCGCCCCAGATTGAAACAAAATTTTATTCATCTAATTTGCATGGGAATGAAAGATTCCCAGGATTTATGAGAAAGTGATTCCCATAAAAAATGGGATGAATCTTACTTCCCCACCTTCATCTACTCAATCGTCAGACCAAAGCACCATTGTGTCTTCTCTTACCATGAAAAATGATGAAGAGTCAATCCACCGTCCTCCTCCATCTTTGAAAACATCTTCAATTTTTTTTTTGATACACAAAAAAATATCAGTCCACTGTGTGTCACCGTCCTCTGAGAACTCGTCACCCAACATCACTCACAATCGTTCATGGCCCCTTTCAGACGAGAAGCAGCGCCACAACATATCATGAGCGAGTTGGCGTTGGACGGAAGCAAAACAAAGGTTGCTTCTTCCCAGTTTACAAGTTGAAATCGACTTCAAAAAACTGATTCTGATCATGGCGAGCGCTTGACGGGGTTGCATGGAGAAAGAGAGCGAGCAGCGAAGGATGCCATTCTAGGGTGGGAGGGATAGAGAAGATGAAGAAACTTTAAGCCATTGAGATTTGTTCCCTTCAATATCAACGATCATGTCAAATCTCACCGATCCAATAGCTCTGACCATGGTTCCTTTAAAAAACCAGCAGTTCATGACGGATCTCACCGATCCAGGATGATCGATCGCCATCATGGGCCAATTTCCTTGTACCCATTAAGAACATCGATTGATCCATCAAGTATGAGTTGTTCTGTGAAGAATTTTTGCAGCTTTAATGGTGAGGGATGAGTCATAGATTGGGTAGACAAGAGTGAAGCTAGTACCACTCTTCATCCTTTTTCCTGTATTAAAAAAATAGTATATTAATTATTTTTTCCCCTAAAATTTTTAATGCGGATTTTTCCATTAACTTGTTTGTACCAAACGTATCAATCTCAGATTCGTGTGTATTTGATTACTCAGTAATCCTATTCCAAGTGAAACGGGATTCCCCTTAATTACTCATCTCGTGTACCAATCACGAATTGTCATCCTATGAGGTCCCATGTTAAGTTTTTGTCCTTTTTAAGTCCCGTTTTAAAATTTAAGTTGCATCTGTAGTCATTCTGCCCAAATTTCTGTTATTTCTCATGGATGACGTTGAGGTGACGCCTGGTCAGCTAAATTAGGACGAAATCACCCCGCTGATTTGGAAACTTTCCACGTTGGATTCAATAAAGTGTAAAACTTTATTGAATTATCTTCTTTAAGGCGCGAAACCAAACTGGATAAGATCTACCTTTCTGAGCTCGGATTCGCGATTCTGGAGGCTGGATCTGGTTCAATCTGTTGACTCAGGCGTGATTTCTTGAGGATGTCGTCTTCAACCTTCGTTTCAGTCGAAGATATGAGATTGGATGACGTACCCAGTTGCAGATGCGGGCTGAAAGCAGTTCTGAGGATGTCGTGGTCATGAGACAACGCTGACGAGCATTTTTTTGGTTGTTCGAACTATGGGGTAAGTGAATTTTTTGTGGTTAGGTTGGTGTTTATATTAAATTTGAAGATCTGATATGAATTTTGTTAACAGAGAGCTGGGTATTGTGGATATCGGTGTTGGTATGATCCACCAACACCTGAGTGTTTAAGAGTTGTGATCTGTGGGTTGCTAAGGAAGTTAGAGACAGGAAGACTGAGGCAAAATGGACTTGCAGAGGAAGGTGGACATAGAGTTGTTGAAGATGAAGAGAAAGAGTTGGTTGTGAAGAGGATTGAGATGGTGGAGGCAAAATTGGTTGCTGTTAGAAGAGAGAACAAGATTTGGAAGACATGTGTGGTGTTTTTTTTTGTTGATATGGTACATGTATGGGTAATGGGTTAGGCGAGGATTGAGTGAGTGAGTGAGGATTTAGTGGAAGATATGTTTGTTGTTGATGTGGGTAGTACTCCATATTAAATATGGTGGTTGTGTGTTGGTGGGTAATAAATGTGTCAATATCCACCTTATTTAGGCGTTTCTAAGTATTGAACAAATGTAATCTCTAAGTTTTATCGTTCTATTGAAGTCCTGTTGTTAACTTTTGCGTCCTATTGAAGTCCCATTTTTTACTTTTCATCCTGTTGTGGTCCTAAGAACAAGTTTGTCGTCCAATTGAAGTCTAATTTTTAACTTTTTCGTCCTATTGAAATCTCATTTCATTATAACCGATTAAAAATGGGTCCCTTATAAGTCACTCTCCTCCACCCTGCCAGACCAGATTATTGAACATAAGCAACATTCAGAATAGTCAAGT
Organism: Daphne laureola; assembly: GCA_038382905.1. NCBI lineage: Eukaryota > Viridiplantae > Streptophyta > Magnoliopsida > Malvales > Thymelaeaceae > Daphne > Daphne laureola. The sequence continues at coordinate 496,805 of JBBYHH010000014.1, read as the reverse complement.
AACAGACATAACATTCTTTTGCCTAAGCAACATTCAAATACTTATATATCCTAACATTATCAATTTAGAACATTCAATTAACTTTACAATAAATCCTACTTGGGAATCATCCATGGAATCATATCCTTGTTTTTTCTAACTTAACAGAATATAAGTTAACAAAATATTTCAATCCAATCCAGCTTAAGCTTTACAAAATAACCATATCAAACACTTAAATTCAGGAATGACAACACTCAGTTTTAATTCTTCTTCTTGGGCCGACCTCTCTTCTTTGAACCAGATGCCTTGGATGAAGAACATGTCCTCCTTTGAGCAACAAATGCGTTGCTAGTTGGAGCAGTTACAGCTTGCATATTTGCTACAACACCCCTTCTTCCCTGCATGCATCAACATAGTTAAGACATAATTAGGACGTTCTTCATATTATTCCACTTAATTTAAAAGAGTATTTACTCTAAGAAACTCACCACTCTTCTTGTCTCCACAAAAGCATTTGTAGAGTGATACCTTGCTGAAACATTTGGTGTTTTTTGCTGAGTTGGTACCTAGAACCGCACCAATAGTTGTGTTAGTATTTGACTAAAACAATGTAAAATAGTATTTTAAAATCCCAACCTTCTTCTTGGATGCCACCTTTCTGCCTTCTTCATCCCTCTTTCTCTTCTGCCTAGCCACTTTACTTGAGGACGGTGCCTTGCATGTCTTTTTATTATGGCCAGGTCATTTGCAGTTTCTGCAATTAATAGACCCACAAGCCCTTCTCATCCTTTTCGGTCCCTAAACCTCTCCAGCCTCAGGTTTCCTTTTCTTGTGTGGCCTGCCCTTTTTTTACCTCAGTTTTAAGGGTAACTTAACTTCAACAAAACCCTCTTCATTCCATTGTTCAATGCTCCTAAGTGGTTTGATGGTGTGGGCATAAATCTTTCTATGTGTATCAGTCCAATAACATTCATCCACGTAGTCTTCAAGTTTGCTCATGTTAAGAGTAAGACATGCACAAACATGCTTACAAGGAATTCCTGTTAAATCCCACTTGTGGCATGAACAAGTTTTGGCTTGAATGTCTACTAAATATCTTGCATGTAGGGTGATGACTTCAAACTCTACTATCCCTTCATACATTGGAGTAAAATCATTATTGACCTCAACATTCTTGTTCATCTTGGCTAGAATATTTGGACAAAGGTTGCTGTCCATTTAGCCTGCATTTCCCTTTTTTAGCAATCCCAACCATCATCTTGCATCTAATCATCTCTAACATGGTGAGCACTGGCTTATCCCTTGCCTCTAATATGAATTTGTTAAAGCACTCACACATGTTATTCAACAAGATATCACACTTGGGAAATTCAGTGAAGTGTGATCTGGTCCAATGGGCGGGTGGCACATTCATCAACCAGGTGTATGCATCTGGTTCTACAGCCTTTATCAATTCCAGCTGACTTTTCCATTCAGCCTTGTAGGATGCCCTTGCTGCCCCCCACACCAAATTCCTCAAGTATTCAGATGGAAAAAGTTTCTTGAAATTGGTGTACAAGTGTCGCACACAGAATCTGTGAGCACTTTGAGGGAAGTGCTCATCAACAGC
>JBBYHH010000014.1:450030-463832 GCA_038382905.1 Daphne laureola | reverse complement strand
TTACAGGAACTAAAGTGATGAACAGGGACATGCTATTTTAAGCGATGGGTTAAAGAATACGTGGCCGCCATGTGAAAGGGATCTTCAATTGACTCAGCCGTCACACGCCGGCCAGTTTCGATGATGATCTCTGGTGGAAAGTTAAGAAGGCTTCTATCCAACTCCATTTCAGCAATCACAGGTGAATAGGGGAGCAAAGAAAACAGAAATCGCTTCGACAATTAGAGTTAGGTTTGAAGAGTTCGATCACCTTCGAAGACAGACAGTTAGGTTTCAAGAGTTCGATTAGAGTTTCTGGGAAGGAGTTAGATTTAGAAATGATTTCTGGGGTGTGATGGGTTAGACAGAGGATATTAATCCTGTCACTAACGCCGTTTTTTAGGTGTCATAAAATTGTTCTTCATGCACAAAATTAATAAAAAAAATATTTCATTAACTGGATTTCCCTTTCCACCCATTAATTCATAACAACAATAATCATCATAGTAAATATAACTAATAATACTATATCAAAACACAAAAAGAATGGTTCACTTATTCCGTTTGCATCAAATTAACAATGACATACAACAAATCGACTCACTTATCCTTTTACTGATAACACAAGGATTTCAAACTTGTTCTTGCCTAATTCAAAGTTGTCAATGCATAAAATTCATAACATAAATTTTTCATTGACTTAATTTTCTCTTCCATTTCCATTTCCAGCCATCAAAATGTTGAAGCCGTTATTAGTTTGACGCCGATCTGGAAAGAAGGCTAACACGATTTAGTTTGAAAAAGATAGGGGTATATGCAGGGCACAAATAAACCACGTTCCTCACAGATATAATGGCGTTATGATAATAACAAAAGGCGTTGCTCAAATGCTTTTTATACTTCTTTGACGGGAAGCACCTAAAAATCGTAAATCATTTTTAACGTTTAAAAAATGTGATTTTTTTGGTGAAAACTATATATTACAAACTGAAAATGATCATTGTCACTTTTTTAACGAATGCAACTTTTTTTTTCCATTAAATTAACTGTAATACAAAAAAAATACATAAATTAAACAATAAGGACTAAACTGTACAAAAGTACAAAGCTTAATGGTCAGTACCTCAACTACCTCAGATTAGTGGGTACCTAGGAATAAAACTATCTTTAAGGAACTTCATTTACTGTGGTTCTATGTGCAGCTGGGACCGCAATAACATTTGTCAGGTGTGTCACAGATTGCAGCTCAAGTTGTAAAAGGCCGCGGTAATTACTGTGACTTGGTGCGTAGTAACCAGTTTACCGCGGTATTTATAGCGGTCGTCCCCACATTTGTTATTGTGGCTCTACCGCGGGGATGGCCGCAGTAAACGTCCTCCTCCCCACGTAGTGATATAATGTTATTAGTAATAGTAATGACTTAAAAAATGTAGTTATACACTTAGCGGGTGTTCGGCACGTTTCGGAAATTAGAAAGGTTAATTTGAGTATGTTTTCCAGCATTTCTGTTAGATTGTAACAGAATTAACAACAATGTATAGTTTAGATATAGATTTCCAATATGATCATATTTTAAAATCATTTTTACAACGAGCTATGTAGTATATCTGGTGCAATTTAGTCCATGTCAAACTACACAACTACTCTATTTAGGAATTAACGGAGCTAGTTAAAATGTAATATTTTGATCCTAAATGGGTATTTTCAATGTCCACGGTGTAAACATTTTATTGGTGAAAGTAAAATGAGCAAGTATACAAATAAAATACAAATAGATGTCATGAAATGAGGAAATGCAACAAACACAAACGAAAAACTCCCAATTAAACTCCATCAAAAGAAAAAAAAACAAGCACCACATCAGCAATGAGATTTATTTTTCAGTTTAGGCTATGCATGATCCTTCTTCAGTTGCTCTCACTTCCCAAATTCATCTTGAAGTTGCTTCACTAAATTCTGCTCTAGTTGAAATGCCTTGGCCAACACGTAAGGGTTGATCGGTGGGTTTGAGCCAAATACCGCATTTGCAATGGTGATGACCCCGGGATTCTGGCTGCTCAACCCAGCAAATGCAAGAGCTGGCGTTTTACCAACATTGAACTGGAAATGCACAAGTCCAATGGGGAAAACAAACACATCCCCCGAGTAGAGAACTTTTGAAATGAGACGATTATCTGGGTTTGATGTGACAAATCCTACATAGAGCGAGCCTTCAACAACTACTAGAATCTCAGTGGCACGAGGATGGGTGTGCGGAGGGTTCTGGCCCCCGTTGGGTGCATAGTCAATGCGAGCTAATGAGATGCCAAGAGTATTTAGACCTGGAATTTTGTCGACATTAAGGAGCGTCACGTTTGATCCAACCGTGTTGGTTGTGCTTGCAGGGATGTTCAGTCCTGAGGCTGAGAAGTCTTCTGCTTTTGCAAGCTTTGGGTCCTTGCACACTTTGCCATTCACAAACACTGCAACCATGGAACCAAAGGGTGAATACAATATTCATAACGAAAACATATAGTAGGGATCCATAAATATTTATATATGATAAATGTTATGGACATTCACTTTGCACACTCACTTGAATACTCACGATCTCATTTAAATTTGACCATATAATATAACAACTTTTACGGATCTACTTGATTTTGAGTCCACCAAATAAATACATGGCAACTGTTTATTGAAAGAGTGCATAAAAGAGTCTAAAATGACTATTCATAACATTTATCATATTCATATACCAAAATATGAAACATTTAACTCCGTAAGAAGATCAACTAAGAAGTGTTGAAAGAAATGGAGCAGTTCGATAAGAGACGTACCGGCATTTTTTGGGTCGTTTATGGCAACACAAAAATCTTGAAGGGGACTTGGGTCATAGGCTAAAGCTAATGAGACCAGCAACTGCAAAGTCAAGACAAGTGAAGCTAGATTGAGTCGTTCCATTGCCCTTGAACTTAATTTGTGAGGAACCTTGCACGCCAAGGAAATCTATTTATAGGCTAGCTACTGGCATGGAAAGAATATTTTCTAGGTTGTCCTTCATATAGTATTGTGAATTTGTATTAATATAATTGTTTGTTACAAGTTTCAACGCTTCACCACAACTATCTGAAGTTTTCATCGTTTTTCTATTTTGGTCACCCCTAATCGCATGCTTAATGCCATTGAAGGGGTACTCATAATTAAGTTAATATATGGATTTAGTAATAGTTGTTGAGCCACTAAGAATATGCTGCTGAGTTTATCCTTCACGCCAAATATGAAGCAGTTACTAGCTAGTAGCTAGGTTGTTGATTACGCACATTAAATCATGTTAAATATGAGGCTTTATAGTTATGGGACTTAGTTTTCATTTGAAATTCTCTCGTCAATTATTATTATCATTATTACTAGGGTGTAAATAAAAAAGGCTCTTATAGGATAGTTTGAACTCGAATTGAACATTATCAAACCGATTTCTATGGAACTCGAGTTTGACCCGAAATAAATGCTCATTTAACTAAGATCAAATAGCTATTTGGTATCATGAACTATTATTTCTGGGTAATTAAGGGTTTGAACTAAAAATAGAGTAAAGAGAACCTTCAACTATTACTTTCGGGCAAAGAAGAGTCTTGACCCCGTTGACATGCCTTCACTTGCTAAATCAACGGGGTCAAGATCATTATTTGCCAAAAAAAAATAGTTTAAGACCTTCCTTACTCCATTTTTAGTCTATATCATTAATTGTTCATCAAATAATAATTCAGAGTATCAAATAACTATTTGGCCTTTAACTAATAGGCTGACTTCGAATCTTATGAGAGACGACCTTTATTGACATGGGCACTTATCAAGCCTTCAGCTTGATAGTCATTAACTGGGCTTAGTCACTACTCACTGGGGCTGGTACTCCAATGTAACCCACACTTCTTTTTGAAACAATGTAACCCACACTTCCATCACTTTCTTATTGTTATTATTATAATTATGATTCATTGTTGCTGTTCCATTCCTTAAAAAAAAAAACAGAAAAATAATAATTAGAAGAATTTTTTTCTTGTGATTTATTTTTATCCCTAAATTTTAGAAATGTTTTTTCCTCAAACATTTAATTTATAATTGTATTTCTATACTACTCTAAAATATAAATTCAGTTTTCTATATACATATTCTCCATTTTGATATGTCTATTTAATGAGCTGGAAGCTCTTTCATCGGACGGCCCAAAGGGTGGAAATCAGGGCCCAACGTTTTAAAGGAGCATATAATGAACCCGTAAAGCCCAATAATCAAAGCCCATATGCAACTCAGTTCAGATGGTGAGCAGAACCAGCCGCCCCTCCTTTCTCAGAGTCATCTTCTCCGATTCTCTCTTCCTCCTGCGCCGGCGGTGCGTAATCGGTGGAAACTGAGAGATACTGACCGAAACCAGTGGTTTCCATGATTAGCAGGTGAAGATGTAAACTTTATGCTGAATAAGCTTCAAATAAAGATCAGATGAAGCACTTGAGGAAGCTATTTGTGCAGAACGGGGCAGCAGCAGCAGCAGCAGCTAAAACCCTAATCTCCTCACTCAGAACCCAATCCTCCATTAATGTTGTGGCGTATTCATCTGTTGCGCAAAAGCCTTCCATCTCCAGAGATGATTATTTCGCTGCGATCCATCACATTTCCAACATTGTTCGTCACGAGATTCATCCGGAGCGAACGCTCAATCGCATGGCCATTTACGTGACATCTGAGCTTGTTTTCCGCGTGCTCCGTGCTTGCTCTCATTCGCCTTCCGAATCGCTTCGTTTCTTCGCTTGGGCTCGATCGCACTACCAGCCAACCTCGGTTGAATTCGAGGAGTTGGTCAGGACCCTCCATCGCCACAGGAAATACGAGTCAATGTGGAAAACTATTCAGCAAATGCAGAAGCAGAATCTTAGTCTTTCTGGTGATACTTTGTCTTATATGATTGAGGAGTATGGGAAACATGGGCTTGTTGATCAGGCTGTTGAGGTGTTTAACAGATGCTCCGCTTTTGGCTGCAAACAGACTGTCGGTGTTTACAACTCGTTGCTAGTGGCATTGTGTGAGGTCAAGAATTTTCATGGTGCGTATTCTTTAATCAGGAGGATGGTCAGGAAGGGTGTGATACCTGATAAGCGAACATACGCTGTTCTTGTTAATGGGTGGTGTTCTGCAGGTAAAATGAGGGAAGCTCAGGAATTCCTGGAGGAAATGAGTAGGAAAGGGTTCAATCCTCCGGTTCGGGGTAGGGATCTTTTAATTGAAGGGCTGCTGAATGCTGGTTATCTTGAATCAGCAAAGGAGCTGACAAGGAAGATGACTAAGGAAGGTTTTGTTCCAGATCCTGAAACGTTTAATGCATTGATCGCAACAATATGTAAATCAGTGGAGGTTGATTTTTGCATTGACATGTATCATTGTGTGTGCAAACTTGGTTTTTGCCCTGACATTAATACTTTCAAGATTCTGATTCCAGCAGCCTCTAAGATAGGTAGGATTGATGAGGCATTTCGCATTCTAAGCAGTTCGATCGAAGCTGGGCATAAGCCATTTCCAAGTTTGTATGCCCCTATTATTAAAGGGATGTGTAGGATAGGCCAGTTTGATGATGCCTTTAGCTTTTTTGGTGAGATGAAGGCCAAGGGACATCCACCAAATAGGCCAGTATACACAATGTTGATAACCATGTGCAGACGAGGAGGAAGGTTTATAGAGGCAGCAAATTATTTGGTTGAAATGACTGAATTTGGCCTGAAACCTATCTCACGGTGTTTTGATATGGTTTCTGATGGTCTAAAGAATTGTGGGAAGCATGATTTAGCAAAAAGAATCGAGCATTTGGAGGTGTCCATTCGTGGTGTTTGAGTCGAGCACAATGTTTCTGTGGATACTTCATTTCTGATGCAATTGTTATATGCCTGGAAAGTGGATTCCTTCTCTATTCTCTGCTCACTGCTGGATGTCTCCTGGAAAATCCGGAACCAGAAGAATGACATCAGCTGTACAGGTACTTCAACTTCCAGAAATCTGCCCAGTGATCTTATTTCACCTAGTATATTCTGGATCCTTCTTGTTTGTGCTGCAAATGTTGCACTGTAGAGTATCTAGAAATGGGTTTTTTTTAGCTATTTCTGTTCTGCAAAGTAATACATGAATGAATTTGGTGCAACAATGTGACATGCTGGTCCATGGAAGATGTGTTATGAGTGAAACATCCAGAGTTTGTAAATTAATTGTGTCAGATAGCTTTAGTTGTTCGTTTAGGTAAGGAAGTAGGATGAGATGTGCAAGGTATGTTCAGCTCCATTCAATCGAATCACTAAATCGTTTTCTTTATGTACTTCGTAAGATAGACACATGGATATCATCATACAGCACAAACTAGGGAAACACAAGAGTGACTGATAATATCACGCATCTTATATTGATATTATAAGTAGAATATACATATAGCCCTATATTTACTGCAAGTAATACCATCAAATTGGTATCCTTGCTCATCAAAAATTATTTACCAATGTTATCAGAATCATCTTCAATCTGTTTCAGTACTGGAGGAAAAATCAAATTGGCATTCTCGCCTATTCGACTCGATAAGCATCAACACGACTTCACGCATAGTTGGTCGATCAAAAGGGGAAAGGCTTGTGCACAACAAAGCAATTTTCAAGACCGTTACCATGTGTGAGATAGTATTCCCATCTTGCAGGTTCACTCGAGAATCAAGTATGTCAGATGACATGGAGTGTTTTCGGATGTAATTTTTTACCCAGGTTACAAGGTCCCCACCTTGATCTAGCGGCTGAACTGGTCCTTTGCCAGTAAGCAATTCCAACAATACCACTCCATAGCTGTAGATGTCACATTTTTCTGTCACTTTCATAGTGTATGCGTACTCTGCATTTACAGCCATCAAAGCAGTTAGTAGCAAGTTGGGTGATTTGGCTTCAGAGACATCCTTAAGATACTGTAAATGTCTATTTGCAGAAAAACTTGTTGGTTAAAAAATGATTTCTCGACACTGCTTTTGTATTCCAGATTATGAAATGATGTTATCAGTTATTAGCTTATGACTCAGCCATCATGTTGTGAATCTACCTACATGTCTTAAGGTAGGATGAGAAGAATCAGGGTGATCTCGAATACTAGTAAAAGGTGCTGTAAAAGAAGCTTCAGGAGAAAACTTACCAGGTGCAATGTAGCCATATGAACCTGCAATAGCAGACATGGATTTTGATTGCGGCATGTCAATCACTTTTGCCAATCCAAAATCTCCCACATGAGCTTCAAACTTATCATCAAGCAGTATGTTGTTCGACTTTATGTCGCGGTGAAAGATCCTAGGCTTGCAATCATGATGCAGGTAAGCAAGGCCTTGAGCAGCTCCGAGGGCGATCATGAATCGTGTCCGCCAATCAAGATTGCAGGATGCTCCATGAAGTAGCTCCCCCAAACTACCCCTTGGCATGTACTCATAAAGAAGAAGATTCGAACCTTGGTGATAGCAGAAGCCATATAGCTTTACAATGTTACGGTGCCTGATATTTCCTAAGGTCAGAATCTCTGCACGGAAACTGCAATCCACACTGCTACTGCCCTCTCTGTTGGAGGAGAGTTTCTTCACAGCAATTGTTTGTCCACCAGGCAAGAGAGCTTTATACACTGTGCCGCAAGCTCCCCTTCCGATCTCGAAGCTGTCATCGAAATTGTCGGTGGCCACAACCAAGTCATTGAAAGTGAAGCCATGCTTTGGGCAGAAGTAAATGTCTGAAACTGGACTTGCTGGTTTTTCTTGCAACGGAGCCACCATCTCAACTGGCCGGCTCATTAAGGAGGCTATAACTAGAATCAGAACAAGTGAAACGCCCCCAACAACTGCTGCAGCTATAGCTACAATCTTGCCTTGACGGCTACCTTTCTCTTCTGTATCCATCTGAGGCCTGACTGCAGATGGTTGATCACAATCACCAAGTGGTTCACCACACAGCCCCGGGTTTCCAACAAAGCTACTGACCGACATGTTCTGGAAGAGAGAGACAGAAGGAATCGCTCCAGTTAAGTCATTGTATGAAAAGTTGCAACCAAATAAGCTCGTCAACTTTCCAAAAGAAGCCGGAATTTCACCAGAGAGATAATTGTTGTTCAGGAGTAGGTATTCCAGCATAACAATATCACTAAGCTGCGAAGGGATTGGTCCTGTTAGATTGTTATAACTGAGATTCAGTGCAATCTGAAGGCCAGTGAGAGAACCGAATTCAGCAGGTATTTTACCATTAAATGAGTTTCCTCCCATTTGCAGTTCAGTCAAATGCAAGAGATTCCCTAGAGTCACAGGGATACTGCCTGAAAGATTGTTATCCGAGAGTACCAGACGCTCCAAGTGAGAGAGTGCTCCAACCTCACTAGGCAAAGTACCATAGAAATGGTTTTGGCTGAGGTCAAGTTGTTGAAGCATTGTGCAGCTAAAGATTTCCTGGGGTATCTTTCCGTTGAGCAGATTGGAGGAGATGTTAAATACAACCAGCTGAGAGAGATTGCCTATTTCTGTCGGCAACTCTGATGTGAAGTAGTTTTTCGAAAGCTGCAGCCTTTGCAACGCTTTGCATTTGCCAATCTCCGGAGGGATAGGTCCGCTGAACTGATTCTGGTCCAGTTCAACTGTAGACAAGTTCACCGGTTTGCATAGATTAAGTGGAATGCCTCCTGTGAGACTGTTTCCAGCTACACGAAGTTGAACCAGTGTCCTGCAGTTGGTAATCTCAGGTGGAATGCTGCTGATGAGCCTGTTTGAACCCAGGTTCAAGATGATGAGGTTGGAGTTTTTGCATAGATAAGGTGGAACCTTCCCTGTCAGCATATTCTCCGACAAGTCCAGAACCCAAAGAAGGCTATACTTGCCAAGTTTGTGGGGAATGCTTCCACTTAGTGAGTTGCCAAAGAGCTGCAACATGATCAACCGTGTCAAATACTGAAACCCCATTGGGATAGGACCTGAGAGCAGATTTATGGATAAATCAAGCTTTGTCAAGTTCTTCAGATTGGTGAGCTCTATTGGGATCAAACCAGTAAGGTGATTCTCAAACAGATGCAGCAAAGACAAGCCGGTAATTTTACTAAACTCAATAGGTATGTCTCCAGTCAGATTGTTCTCAGAGAAGTCTATTTCTAATGCAGCAGAAAGATTGCCAACCTCCTTTGGAATAGTTCCATTCAACTCGTTTCTGTAAATGTATAATCTTTCCAGTAGCACAAGGTCTCCGATCTCCTTTGGTATTCCTCCAACAAGTTTGTTATCATATAGAGCAAGAGTCCTCAAACTTGTGCAGTTGCTTAGCTCTTTTGGGATATAGCCAGAAAGCTGATTACTCCAGAGGATCAAATCTTTCAAATACTTCAGATTTCCAATCTCCTTTGGTATCTCACCAGTTAAACCATTTTGTGCAAGACCAAGGTACTCCAAGCTCCGGCACCAACCAATCTCAGGAGGTAAACTTCCTGATATCAAATTCTGTCCAATTCGTATGCTCCTCAATCTCTTAAGATTGCCAATGGAACAAGGCAAGGATCCGCTGATGTTGTTGCTATAAGCCAGCAACTGAGACAAAGAAGATAGGTTCCCAATCTCAATGGGGAAAGGCCCTGATATTCTATTGTTGTATATATTCAGAGCTGTCAAAGAAGCAAGTTGACCGATTTCTTTGGGAATTTGAGCCTCGAATTCATTGTTGTTGAGGTTGAGGATCTCCAAGCTTGAGCAGTTGCCAATCTCCTTTGGTATATTCCGAGACAAGGCATTGAAAGAAAGATCTAGGGAAGTCAAATGGAGCAACTTGCCAATGCTGGGTGATAGAGAACCGGAAAGGTTCATGTAACTCAAAGCAAGAGAGGTGACAACTGGGTTGAGATCATCATCTTTGGTGCAGTTCACACCTTTCCATACACAAGGAGTGGAATCATTAGGGTTCCAGTCAGCCAGAAGATTGAGTTTGTCAACAAGCTTGTCCTTGATTTCCAGAAGGTATTGACCCTCAGCATTCAGCCCTTTTGATTGAACAGCAGAGAGGCCAATTACTGTGAAGAAAATACAAAGAAACCTACATGATAGCCCCTCCATAGCCATCAGATGAAACTAAAGAGGGAACCTTGGAGTTGTATGGTCAAATTTCATTACAAGGGAGCTCCTCCAACCCAGATGAAAATAACTTCCAAAATCACATCAAATTCAACGAAAAGTGAAGTTTGAAGAAGACTTTTGACAGACAGTGAAACTAGAATGATGGAGAAGGAAGAGGGTTGTTTTCAGGAACAAGAAAAGGGAAGGACTTTGACATACCTCAGACAGTAGTAGTATAGAGTTCATGACCAATCAGGAAGAAATTAAGAGTAGAAGAAGCCAGTAATAAATGAAACTTTCTGGGAAATCTTCTTACCCAGGGAAGTGTTGGTTTTTATCAGAGAGATGCTCAACAAGGTCTGAAAATGAAAGGAATTGAGAAGAGAGGGAGACTGGTAGGGGAGTATATAATGTCGTAGGGGGTCTCTTAATGAGTACTACTTTTGAGTTGAGAGGTGATTATCGGGAAAGGACATGTGTTCCGTCCGTTGGGTTTCTTATCTTATATTGAAGGTGTGAATGAATGAATGATTATGTTAAGATAATAATGTTGCTTCCGGCGACTGGTAAGGGTAGGCACGTTAACAGTGCGAAGAGATGGCCGACAAAGTGAAAGAGCATGCCCCTCCCTCTCTCTCTCTCTCTCTCTCTCTCTCTATTATTATTATTATTATTATTATTATTATTATTATTATTATTATTATTATTATTATTAAATCCCAGTAATCAACTTCCATTATTTTCATTCTATCTGATTTTCCCCCCTCACACTCCGAAAGATCATTGGGATTCACCTTTTAATATGTGCTTCACCTCTATTTTGGATATCTTATACTCCCTTTATCTTGAATTAATTAAATAATTTTATTTTACTATTTTATAATATTTAATTTATTATTTTTTTTCATAGATATTTAGATGTTTAAAGTTAAAAAAATTACATGTCAATCATAATTTGTAACATATTTTTTCTACGTATATTTTTTTGAGAATTTTTTTTATTCTTTATTTTTATGAAAATTTAGATCAAATATTGAATTAATATGATCTAATTAATTCAGGACAGAGGGAGTATGTGATTTGTATTTTGCAGTCTCTCCCTCCTATGTTAGATTTCATTGGGAGGGTTTTAGTATTGTCTTTTCTAGTTTTTTTTTTTATCTTTTTGTTTCTTCGTTGCAACATGATCCTTCATTGTTTTTTGGGTTTTTTTCATTGGATTTTTTCTGTTTTGTTTTGTTGTTTTGGATGCTGCTATGGTTGTTTGCTACGCTTATCATTATCACTGTAGTTGGTGCTCCTCTTAGCTCATTATGGGATACCGGTACTATATAACTCAGTTTGGGCGTGCAGGGGTACTGGATGCGGGATTCAATATCGTTTATCCGTCATAGAGATCACGACTTTTATCATGAATTTACTTTACCTTTATAGGTCAGTACGGGTGAGCATGATCTCAATGGTTTTGATTTTTCGTAGTTATGTTATTTATGTGGTATTTCACCCTTAATCGGCTGGATTGTTTGTGTCTATTTTAAGTATTTGGGTCTTTCGTCGTTCTCGATTTATTTTGTAATGATTCTTTATTAATAAAGTGAGTCTTCCGTCTTTAAAAATAAAAAATAAAAATATTACATCCATGGACGATAGAATGAAAAACAGTAATGATGAGTTGATCTGCAATTAATCTATATAATTAGTAAGAAATCGCTATAACAAACGATAATAACAGACATATTCGTTATTAGTGATCATCCAAGCATTTCTTTTTCAGGCTATCTCAGGAAAACTTGTCACTTTCCTTAAGAAAACCTCTTAAATTCAAAATTACTAAATTATCTCTATTTTATCTTTATTTTTTTATCTTATTTTTTATGTACTTTCAATCAAAAAATAAATAAATAAGCATAAACAGAAGTTTTACATTTACCTTAACCTCCAATAAAACTCTTTAATCTTTTCGAGACGAGGAGTACATATTTGCACTCGAAATTTGGTTCAAGTTAGTATTTAGTATTAACGTACGTACTATAGACTGGATATGCTACCAGTACTTCTAATGTCCTAAAAAAATTATATATGATATTTGCTTGGGTCTTTGACCGACCTATAAAAAATTTATCGGTCTTGACATTACATCGTTCTAAATATTAAATAAATATTAAATATGTCCACAACGTCTGTGACAACCCTCTTCCCAAATATAATCACACTAATAACACAATTTCAATGATCATGTCCTTCATAATTGACTTCGCCACCATCCTATATATTGAGTGGTGCATATCATACAAAAAGTACTTACTACACATTCATTCTCTATGTTATTCTCTACGCTTGAATAGTCTTTTTGTCTCTCTTTACATGTCATCAATTCTCTCTCTCTCGGTATCTCTTGGGTCTCGGATTAGTAGTTTACTATCAATATATAAATGATAAATGAACACTAATTTCTAAATATGTTTTTGGCAAAAAGCTCAAATAATCCCTGAACTATTTGAATCGTCACGACTCCATCATCGAACTATTTAACCGGCTAAATAAACCACTCAACTCCTCAAATTGTACTGATATGGGCCTTGGCCATTACATTGAGGGCATCTATAGGAAATATTTTGTTTCCTATTCTGACCTGGTTAACGGTGCACGGATGGATGGTGAGATGGAATTTTTTCAGGCTAAATAGGATGTCCAACTCTGATTATTTTGGAGATTCTACACATCTAGGATTTCGATCAAATACGGGTTGAGTGAATCAAGCTTCCGAGCGAGTCAAGAACATGGTGAATTACAAAATTAATGATCGATTAGGTGGGAAGAGAGTGAAACTTGCTCCAAGTAACACGTAGAGTTGCTCGAGCGCGAGTTTGTGCAGTCCAGAGAGATCAGTTCACAGCACCAGTAGCAATCAAAATGGTGGTGCTGAAATCCTCTCCTACTGCAACCACCATGTTGGGAAGTGGACAATATGGACGTGAAAAAACCCTGGAAGAAGTTTCTACAATTGCGTTGAGAAGGTAAGTTTGAATTAGTTGCATTCATTACCCCATCAACCAAAATGAATATGCTACCAAACAAGAGACATGTGGGTGGAAGTAATACAAAACAGATAAACTACTCACATCAATGTCTAGGATTCACCAATTAAAGACTCACTCCATCAACACAATAAAAAAAAAAATGAGATTCCATACCTTTCTTCCATGCGCACAGCTTCAGATTAATTCAGCTTGATTAATTCAGCTTTTGTAGGGGTAGAGAATCGATTTGATTCTTCTCCAAAACACATAAATTCATTTTCCTCTTCCCTCACTCTCTTGCTTCACTGTGTGCACTTCACTCTCTCACGTGCAATTTAGGTAGAATTTAGGTTTAATTCCCATGATTATAACCATTTACCTCTATAATTCCCGCCACCTCACGTCTACGTGTACAAATACGTCAAACACATCAATAAGAAATAGATGGAAGGGCCAAATCGGTACAATTTAAGGAATTGGGTGGTTTATTTGGCCGGTTAAATAATTCAGGAATTTATTTGAGCTGTTTTGAAGGGAGGGAGTATATGTTAATTTGTTAATGGAAAATTTCTTTTCAATAATGTTTTACACAACATGCATGACCTCATTCCCTTCAATTTTCTGTTTTACTTAACGAATTATTTTTATCTTACATACTCACCTTACCTTATTACCATCAAGTTTTCAGAAAT
>JBBYHH010000014.1:425940-449930 GCA_038382905.1 Daphne laureola | reverse complement strand
ACGTCATCGAGTCCGATGGAAAGCTTCGCCGGAGGCACAGTGACATGTTTTGATGGTGGTTTGCTTGTTGAGTTGTGCTTCATAGTGGTTTCGGAGCTGGAGAGACGGAGTGAAAGCTCCGCCGGATGTTACGGCGACCGTTGCCGGCGAGATGGACGCGCGGTGGCATAAGATGTAATTATTATTACATCTTATGCGTAGAGTCTACACAGTGCGTATCGTATAGTTACTCATATATATATGTATATTGTGTGTGTGTGTGCAAATCAACCAAATGGACACATAAATACCTGTATGCACAACCCAAGCAATGGGGATATTTCTTTCTTCAGGTTATCTCTAATCATCCCGTAGATCTTTTCTACATAAGCTGTAAGTTGTTGCTTGAATAGCAGGGCTGGGTACTTTGCTTCAACTTGTCGTAAAGTGTCTACTCTTCCATCAACGCCACCATTTATTAAGGACATATTGACACCTTGTGGCGCTCCACGGAAACTCTAATTGTATTTTTCAATATTAAAGATAAAAAACACACAATGAGACAGTGACAACAGCAACACCTATGCTAAGGAAATTGAACTTTCATGGAAGCATTGTTGCTAATAATGATAAAAAGTTTACTTGTGTCATTCTTCCAAATAGAGTAGCTGATGATGATCTACGCCGTTGTGGAGCCATTCCTGCTGCACCACTGGCTTTCAGTGTGCGTTGGAGTAGCAAAAGAAGGGTTGATGCGTTGGATAACCAATAAGCCAAAATATCATTATTATCTTGCGTCTGCAATTAAAATTGAAAAATTTAAATTTTATGGTACTTTTTTATTCAAAGAGAATAGATGAGATCATAATAAACTATTTTGACCTCAATAGCATGCCCTATGGTCTGAATGATGCGATCAAAAACACTAGTCCGCTCAACTTCAAATGATCTCCATTGCAAAAGACATTTGTATATGATACAGGCTGCAACAGGTCTGTTCCCTGCAAAGCCCAAGTGTTGTGCAATACATCTAACGAGCAATTCCTGATGCTCGAGCTGCTTCTCATTAAGTGATTTTTGTGGCCTGTCCTCCACCTCAGAAAAGGTTCTGGACATTGTAGGAGTATGCAAATCCTGTTGCAATATATAAAGTTGCAGAATTATGAGAAGCGCATAAGAATATCAATCAACAAAATAGATCAGACAAAATATTTCAATGGTAACAAGAAGCAAAAAGAAAATTGTGATTTACTTACCGTGCCCAACCTTCCCTCCAAATGCCCACTTTCACCACCCCTCTGTCAACCATAAGGTGATAACTTGTGAGATCAGGCAAAGGAAAGTTACCTACTCAACGATTCTATGACCGTACCTGAAGAACTGATCTCGACCTTCCTGACAGAAATTTACTAGGAGCCATGGACACAGCCTGTTGCCGCAATACTTGATTCTCTGATTCCACATTGGTCAGCTTCTCTTCTTGTCTGATCAGACAGTGCAAATTCAGTTTGCATAAAGTTTGAAGCACCAATTTTTTTCTCAAAGTGTTATTCTAAGCTACATGTATAACATATTTCCATATAAGAGAGGCATGCACAAATTTATTTCCTCAAGAAAAAGCATTTATTTTTTACCTGGTGAAGGATTCCTGGAGCTGCTGATTCTTTTTCTCCAATTCTTCCAGTCTTTTATCTTTCTGTTCAATTGATTCCTGCACTTCCCTGTATTTTCTCTCAACTTCTTCAGCTTGTTTCTTTTCAGACTCCAGTGAGGCCTGTGGGAGAATGGCACCAACTTAACATGAGCTGAAAGCAAAGATGGCAAAATACTAACGTGCACTTGAAAATATGAGTTTTGCAGTATAAGAAATTTATGAACATGGGCAACAATCGCATTTAACCTACACAAGAGGATGTTATCCTTTAACCAACTACTTGAACATAAAATAAAGGATCGGTCTTATAAACTAGGATTCTATCTTTCTCACCATATGTGGAATTATAAACATCTAGCAAGAAAAGGTGTCGGGTTCTAGTAGTAAGGTTGTCAAAGAGAGCAGGCTGGATCAAGTGGCTCAAGAAAATTACACTACTTGTTAAAGGTTTCACTTTCAACATCATACAGTATGTCAGAACATGTCCCCTGATAATTTCTTAGAAGACCACTATCTTAATCAACAATATTATCTTCAAGCATACATTAAAAAAGAAAAAACAGCCAAATACAGCGAGTTCGAAAATTCATTTTTGTAACACCACCATCATCATACTACATCTTAATCTTATCAATGTTGGGGTCGGTGACAAGAAGTTTATAGTTTCGATTAATTATCAATATTAGTTAACACTATAAATTTATACAAGAAGCATATTGAAAAGTTTTACATTGGATGCTCTTCTCTTAGGAAGGAATAATGAGAAGAAATTCTAAAACCATCATCATCACATGTTTTATTCCACTTGCATGTCCCTTGATTCTCAGAAACCATTATCTTAATCAATATTACAAACATACATAAACAAAACAGGCAAATACAGCATGTGAATATAAAAATTCATTCTTATAACATCATCGTCATATTAATGATTCAGTTATTAGAATGATCTCATATACCTTTAGACCCTCTATTTCTGCTGACAGGGATTCAACTTTTTCTGAATCTTGAACAACAACTTCTGTCTCTTTGACAACAGCTGGAGCTTCTTCAATAGCTTTCTTGGCAGCTTCTCGTTCTTTGACAAGCAACGCATTTACCTCATCTCCTTTAGCTTTCAATTCCTGTATTATGTTCTGCATTTTTGTTGCTTCCTTTGCCTTTTCTTCTTCTTGGTCCGTCTGTGAACAACAGTTATAGGACACATATGACCTTATCGCTCTAAACAGCAGAACAAATAAAACACAACATGATTTGCAAAGAAAACAATTAATACCCGTAGACGCTTTTCTAGTTGTAAACGCCAGGTGAGTTCCTCTACATTTTTCTCCAGTTTATCCTTTGCCTCTTTCAGTGCACCTGTTTCTTTTGAAGCCTGCAGACCAACATTCACAAAAGAAGGTGCTGGAATGAATCAGGTTTTGAATGCTTCATTGAAAGGAAGAACACAGAGGTTGGATATAACAGTATCCGATGTGGCATAATTCAATAAAAAACCATACAGATATTACATGTGAAAGATCATTCAACATAATATCCATTTGGATCAATCTAGTAAGGTCTCATCCCGTAGATTGAACAGGATAGCCTACTGAAGTTTCTATTTGTGCATCTTATAGTTTATGTGTTCAAGCTAAGATAGTTGCACAACGCAAATAATTTCTAATGTTCTTTCCATATGTTATATTTGTGGATCTACAGAGGATAACCTGAAAATATATCGATTGGAAAAGCATTTCAAAAAACTTATAAAATTATTTAGCAGCCTCAGGATAATCTTAATTTGTATCTGCAGTTGCAGTCAAAGTCTTCATCAAGCGAGCTGTAAAGACTCGGTTACGCAACTGTAAGATAATTTACACAACGAAGAAACCAAGCTTGGGCATGGAAATTTTCTTTAAAACAAGGAAGAAATAAATGGGTTGTAAAGTATCCACTTAGTGGCATCAGAGGAAATCTTTACTCCATCACTAATATAAACGTATGAATGTGCGAAGCATCATGAAAATTTTGTTCTGACCATTTTGAGCTTTCTAAGTTCTTTCCTCGCAATTTTCCCTCTCCACCTAGTTTGTGCGAGAACGGATCCTCTCTTGAGCCTCTTATAGTAGGAGGCAGCTTTATGGCAACGCCATCGAGCCTGCACTTTTTTAGTTTATTTAGGTAGAAGGATATTTACACTTAAAATTGAGAGGGAAAAAAATGTTTTGAATGTCATAATAACAAAACCTGAATAATTATTGCTGCTTTACTTCTCTTTGCGAATCTAAACTCTTTACGAGCAGCCATTGATCTTAAACCTGTCTGTAAGACGAGGGCCGAAAAGTGGAGTTTCTTATAGGACTTCTTAGTCTGGTACCTACGTGTGTGCTTCTGGATTTTCACTGTAGCCGCTTCTCTTCTCATGTGCACATAAACTTGGCAAGCCAATCTTCCTACATATATCCACAAGTTGTTAGACATAAGCAAACTAGAACATGCACATCAGTTGCTGGCTAACATTACACATCTGTAATTCTATTCCTGTGATATACATGTCCTGCTTATTTCCTTTTCATGTGGCACACCTCTGCATAGAGACTGTAATTTGACAGACGCCTTCTGCAATGCGAGGAATCGCTTGCGAGTGATATGAGTCCGTATACGCCTCTGTATAGTTCTGGCAGCATTGCTGAGTACCTCTGCCCTCCGTGCATCTAGCTCAGCCATTTGGCCTGCTCTTAAGAATACTTTGGTTTTACCTATCTGCAAAGTCAACCTCAGGGCCAGTGAAACAGAAACCTCCCAACACATTAATGCATGCAGGGTTTTCTAACTATGGCAGGTATAATAAGCACACAAGTGAAGAAACAGAAAAATTAACTTAACCTGAAAGCCTTGCAATCCCTTCTTTTCCAATATTTTTTTGCATGCAGCCTTTTCCTCGTAGCTGGCATCATAGAATTCAAGAAGAAAATGTTTAAGAGGTTGTAAAAATGAGCATTGTCAAAGAAAAATAATAAGATCGTTCTGGCCCTTTTACAACCAAACAGATTACAGTAGTTTCTCCACTAGATAACTTGGTTGTGTAAAATAAGAGTCTACCTACCTTCCTTCCAAAACCTCTGGAGCAAGAAGTCCAAATCTATTAATGAACTCGAAAAAAGGTTTCCGTGTAGGATATCCAGCACAACTGATTCTAATTGCCTCTAAAACACCCTATAGATTCAGTTGTAAGTTAATTGGAATCCCTAAAAGATAATCACGTAATGAATAATTCAAAACTGAGAATTTGAAAAAACAAACATAAATCTCTACTCACACCACAACGTAGTTGTTGCATAATATTGACATTCTCAAATATAGCAGGTTTTAGTTGGCTGTTCGGCTTCACACATCTTATGTAATGGGGTTCTGTAGAATTTAATGTCTCCATGAGCGACTGCAATTGTAGCTGCATAGTTCACCAAGGAATTTGTTAGTTTACTAGCCTTTATCATAAAAGAAAAAGAAACTCAGGAATTGCAGCTTCGAATAAGCATACGAAAACCTACTAATCTGTCCTCTGAGGACATCTGATAGAATAGGTTGCTACCGCTTTGCAGATTATACAGAAATGAACCAACCTTAAAGCGGGAACCGATTGAAGAAAATTTGGATGATTTAGAAGTTTCTTCAGGTAAAGCGGGGAAAAGTCCAGCTACGAAAGAACAATCGGAAGCACTCAACAAATCTTGATGCTCAGGCACAACATAGTCCTTGTTTTTGTCTAAAAAAAAATTGGATTGGTAGAGGACCTGAAAAAACATGCGAGTAAGATGTAAAAGGAATTAAGCACCATCTCTCAAAATCAATTATGCATCAGAAAGTGATATACTTCTCCAGCATAATGAGAGATCGTGAAATCTGTGCGCGAAAGTTTCGGCTTAATGAACCGCTTGTTATTCTTAAATGTCTGATAAAGCTTGTTCGCGAAGGTTTCATGCGTTGACTTGGGAAACATACTGCAAAAAAGAACTTACGGTTTCAGAATAAGAGGGTATCTGATATTTCACTAGTAATCGAGTGACTTTGTTTATCTCTATTTCCTGCACCTAAGAAGCTGAAATTTGAAATGTGTGAAGGGCAAGTATTACAGCACAAACGAGAAAAGACATTAATAAAATAAAAAAAAATTAGGCAAATTTCCTTGACTGTAATTTGGATTGAAAATCAGTTATTCACTTAGTCTTAACCAGTAGAGAGAGGGATTGAGATAATTTAATAGTATTGATTGATTTCTGTCCCTATCTCTACTACTAACCACCATGGAATCGCAATCCAATTGAAAGAGGTTATGTAAATGTGGGTTAAGATTCCTTGTTCATTTCTGCTTATAACTTAAGAAATTGAACAGTCAGTTACAATTCTGAAAGCCAAAGATAAAAACGTCATACCAAGCTTCATCGAGGAGAGCAACAATTCCTCCAGGTTTCTGCAAACAAAAAGCAAATGACAGTACGTCAAATAAAAGATGAGTGCATACAAATCTTCGCAAGCCAGGGATAAATGTCTTTGACGTAAATCAGTCTATAACCAAGCCTTGATCGTAAGCAGTTGGGATTGGCTATATGAATCTAGAGTCCCTGTTCTAGTCAGTTTAAGACAAATTTTCCTTTAAGGACTTAAAAGGCAAGATCCACTTTCTCTACTGCCAACCAAGTATATGTCACCAACTGCCTCCTATCCCCACCTAATCAAGATCAAGCATATGACATGCATACCAGTGTATCCTTTTTTCTGCATTGAATGTGAAAACCCGAAACAAATAGTGAAAAAAATTAAAATAAACTACTTCCTATTTGGTAAATAGCTCATCATCCTTGTTTTTGGCAGAGCAGAGAAAACTACTAATACTATCCGATTGTTGAAAATTCAAATAAGAACCATTCGATATGTTTTATCTAGTTTCTCAGCATGTCAATTCACAAACATTTTTTAAGAATGTAAGAGTCAATCAACTTTTTTTTTGGTCAAAATAGGCTTTCCCTTCTCAACAATTCTGAAAACTCCCCACTTCATTGATCCTTGAATTTTTAAAATCTGGTTCCGACTGTTCTTAACTTCTTATGACCTATCAAAAAGCTAAAGTTATTGTCATGATGTCGGTGTTTGGAGAACATAGATCACTAATATGTTCACTGGATTAACCTTTTCAATAAGATCCAGGACATCTTGATTGTCGACAAATTCAATATAGCTCCAATCAATCTTCTCCTTTGTATACTCTTCTTGCTCCATCTTAAATACATGCTGAAAAACACAGCAGAAACTCATAATTCAAATTAAGTTTGACTGAAAAATACAGATAAACTAGTATGCTTGAGTCATTACCTGATTGAAATGCTGTTGCAATTTCTCATTAGTGAAATTAATGCAGAACTGCTCAAAACTGCAAGAAAGATGTCATGAAATTTTGCCAAATGGATAAAAAATGCTTAGGCATAGTTACCGAATGTTTCCCCTACCTCGATATATTAATTTTAATTTATATTTTTCATTTGATATAGATACTGCACGTACCTATTAGTCTTAAAGCTTTCAAAGCCATAAATGTCTAGGACCCCAATCAGAGATTTTGAATTAGCATCTTGTCCAATTGATTTGTTTATTTTATCTACCAACCTGTGCAAAATCAAGAACCCTCAGCTGTAAATTGCTATTCAACATCTTAACTTAGAAACTACTCCAGTGTTACACAATTAACACAAAATGATTTACGATTGTTTACCAATCAAATAATCGTGAATATAGAGTCTTAGCGAAACCATCCCTACTCACAGTTGCACTCTCCGGGTCAAGGCTTCGCTTAATTACTTCTTCAGGAGTGATCATTACACGCTTACATAACGCATCTTCTAGGGCCTGGGCATCACACCTAAACCAATCACATTTAAGTAACTCCATAGAACTATAGTGAGTATAATAGAATGAAAGCATAAGTTATTAGGAAACAAGACATACTTCAGAAGTTCTGCTGTTGTTTTAAGATGAAACTTTGCCTGATCATCTTTTGGTATAGATGAATCTACCTCTTTCCCCTTGCTAAAATTTATGTTTCCAAGATGAAGAATTGATGCAACAACTCTAAAGATTGCTTCCTGAGAAAGGAAATAGTGGAGGGAGGGAGAAATGCAATCAGAAGTTTACTAAAACAGATCCTTCATAACGGGAATTTTGGTACGTAAGAAGCAAACAGCACAATGACTTTTCAGAAAACAGCACCTGCTCTTCCTTACTAATTCCAACAACATCCATCGCTCTCCTTGTTGCTAGATAATCATGTGCATCATTTATACCAACCAGCTCATAACACTTTGACTGATTCAGATAGTGATATGTTTTGGGATGTGCCAACTTGTACTTGTCAATTTCCTGGTGTTACTTTCATGTTAAGCCAGAATTTATGACAAGTAAAATGTACACATGGCCTCTGAATGGAAGACTATATTTTCCAACAAATATACCTCCTGAGGTGCAGCACAAAGCAGGTAAAAACAATGATAGTTGCGCTCAGGATCAGAAACCTGACAAACCCGTGACCTCTCTAAAAGGTAGGTTCTAATGGCAGCCCCTGAGATTCTACCATGTTTATCAAACTGAATCTCGACAAATTTACCAAAACGGCTGCACCAGTATCAATTTAAAAGTATATCAATATTAAAAACATCAAAACAAAACAAAGGTTTTAAAGGGAAAAACGCATCATAAGTTCTTGTCAGGAAAAAAAAAAAAAAAAAAAAACCTCATACTCAAACCATGATAACTAGAGGGATTGGGGTAGTAATTATATCGATAAACAAGACTGGTTCACCCAGTAAGTACCTAATAAGAAGAGTTTTCACCTGGAATTGTTATTTCTAACAGTTTTAGCATTGCCAAATGCTTCAAGAACTGGATTAGACTGCATTCAATCAATTGAAAAGGTCAATTAGCAACAAAGCAGAAATTAAGCATCACACTTCTACATACATTATCGCATGAGCTGTTAATTTCTTAGGTATAAATTCATACTTCAAGAACTTGTTGCTCAACAGTTCTCCCTTCAGTAGCAGCCCGACCACCCAAAAAGGCAAGGTATTGCATGAGCATTTTTGTGGTCTCAGTTTTACCAGCCCCACTTTCACCACTCACCAGAATTGAATTGCTTTTCTTTTCATTAATCATGGCCCTGGCAGGAGGTTCAGAATTTCATCAACATTATTGTATAGCTAATAACAAAGAAAATTACAGCATGTTTGTCAATTAAACAATAAGAACCTGTATGCAACATCAGCAACGGCAAAAACATGGGGACTTAATTCTCCAAATGGAGCACCCTTGTATTGTTGCATCATGTGAGAATCATAGATATGAGGAAGTTTTTGGAATGGATTGATTGCAATAAGAATGTTTCCAGTATAAGTCTGCCACAGCATTAGAACTTCAGAAATGTTTACCACATAGGCAATTAGATAAGAGCAAAGCAGAAAAGCTTACATAGATTTCATTTAGTTCATATCTAGCTTTTAAATTCTGCAGCACTCCAGGCTCATGTAAGTATGATAACTTTGTCATGTCATCAACTCCGCCGGCAGGAGCTTCCATATCTTTTGGATATATTTTTGGTATACTCGCAACAACCTTTAAGTCACAAAGATAACTAATAAAAAACAAACAGAAGGGAAGATGGAAGAACTAGGTATGCCTCAATTACTAGCCAAATCAATCACGAAAACTTCAAACACATGCAAATGGAATGTAAGAAGAAATCCTTCGTATTCTAAATAATGGTTTTAATTCTCCTTTGTGTGAATAGGTGTGTCCCGCTCACAGTGTGTGAATAAAGAATTTTTTAAAAATTTGTAAAATCTATCAATTAACAGAAATGCCAAAAGCTGTATCACTTGGTGGCATTTCCCATAGGCAGTATATGAGAAAGCAAAGCCAACTCCTTGGTGAAAATATAGCACACTCCAGAAAGAACTATAAGTACAAGACAATTCTGCAAGATACCCCTTGTTAATGTTTGGTTGAAAATAGAATAACTGATAATTAAAAAAAAAATTGCAACACATAATGTCAAATTACCTTCTTCCCATTTGTAGTCTCAATTTCAGCTTCATTCCCTTTAATCTTTGAAACTTCGCCATCAATCCAAGATTCGTCTGGATCTTCAGTCCAGACATGAGAGCCAACGGCGATGTTAACCGAAGTTGTCTGTAGCAAAATATATTCGAAAACATTTAATATATGAATTGCTACAACAGAATATGAAAGCGTCGGGTTCATTAAGAATCTGCCTATGTAATCACATTGAATTAATGCTCTGACACTTCTAAGTCACAGAATAGAGTCTCTCAAATAGTAATAGCAATTCCATTCATCCATCAACGTTTCAGTCCTGATATTCTAGTGGAAACATGCAAACAGGTAAACGCTTTCACTTCAACCATGAACATTTCTAATGCACACCTTTCAGAAAACTGTTCTACATTTAACTGAGTTTTCCCAAGCGGCTAGAACACTACATCCCGGGTTACAGGGTTCCATCCAAAAAGCTTCCCTTCCATACGGACAAACGTGTTCTGATCATCTTAGTGTATCCGTAACCTTAGACGTATAACATGGAAAACTAGTATTGCCACCACAACCTAAAATTTGTTCAGTTCTACAGAAAAAACCCTGTGCATGGATTTTACAATGAATGTAAACGCATATCTGCTGCAATACAAAGAAACATTCGGAAACATAAAAAATAATTGAAGATCCTAAAGTTTCCTCCAACTTTCCACATTGCATTTGAGGCCATTCAATACAAAAATTAAACACATATAGCATACCATTCCACCGCGCTCAACAGAAAGCTCTACTGCGCATCATGTCCGTGGCCAGCAGCCGGAGCAGCGGCCCTAATTTCGTAACTCGTTAAAACTTGCGAAACACTCTCCCCAGCAAGCAACAACAGATCTGAAATTCCAGAATGTATCTCTGTGTAATCGATAACCTCCGATGGATGAAACGGAAGACGGCGAGTTCCGGCGAAGTAAGAAGAAACGGAAGGGAGGGGTAAAAGAGAGAAAAGTTTGGATGGCGCTTTGTGTGTAAGGAAGTGAATTTTGGAGAGGACTGGGAATCGAGAGATCGACATTGTTTCAGAGCTTCCTTTGAGTTCGGTTCCTCTGGCCTTTCGTTTCGCGCCAATTCGTGGCTACCAGCCAAGTTTCCTTCTCTCTCTCTCTCTCATGTATTTCTGAGTCTGTCTTTCTGATTAAGGTACAGCCGATTCCATGAAAGAGCCGATTGCAACTTAGCGCTTCGTGTGACAGCTGTATCACCCGCGACAGTTATTGCCACCTTACCCTCCATCTTAGTAAACAGGTTCATATTTGTCACTGATCTTAGTTTTTATCCAAATTAGGCACTGTTTCAGTGTTTTGGCCTTTCAGTACTGGGGCTGTAAAGGAGCTGAGCCCAGACTCGTTACGCTTGAACTCGAGCTCGAGCTCGAGCTCGGCCCCGTTTGCTTTAGCTTGAGCCCAGACTCGAGTTTGTTGAGCTTGGTAAATGACGACTTGAGTTCGACTCATGAGACTCATGATACGCTCGAGCTTTCTCAAAGAATCGATAGATTCTAATAGATTCTAATTTCTGTGATACTAGTAGAATTCCAATTACGCAAGTTCAAGGGGTTCATCTCGTTTAACTCATAAACTCTAATAAGTACTTTGAAACGTTATAGGAATTAGAAGACGATATCTCAATTCAAAAAACTCAACTCATTTGGCTTGAAAGGTTCGACTTATTAAGGCTTGAGGAAGAGCCGAGGTCAAGAGGGTCGAGCTCAACTAGTTTAATTCAGCTCGAGCTCAGTTTATTTGACCTTAAACAAGCTCGAGCCGACCCTGTTCCCTTTACGCCCCATTGCCCGAAAAAAATTCGGAACACACCATTGCCTGAAAAATTGTAGGCAGGGAGAGGGAAGGACAGGATTTCAGAATCTGAACTACATAAAGACGTGAAAAAGTTGGCCTAAAAATATACATGATACATTTTCATCCAAGTCCAGCATTATCACCGCAAAACATAAAGCTAGACGACCTAGACTTTTCCTAAGATGACAAATTATCTAGACCATTAAAGCTTTAACCAAATTCTAGTCCCTCAAGTTCCATCTTCCTACCATAATTATCCTAAACTCAGGTATCACCGCAGACCACTCAGTTACCATCATCTGATGCTTTCAAGTAGAGTCCAGCACCACCATCACCACTCTCTCCTCCGGAGCTTCCACCACCGCGCCCCCCTTCCGTCCCGAGATCCTGCTTTGTCATCCCTCTGCCACCTCCATGCATTCCCTCTCCAGAAGAGCCGCGCCCGAAATCAGGAAACCCGTTGCCTCCACCACCGGTGCTGACCTCACTTTGCAGCATGTGCAGTCCACTGCTTCCACCGGAGGTCATGCCGAGCTGGCTGTGCATAGCCTGCTGCTGTTGCAGAGCTGATAGCTGCTGCTGAGTGTACAGCATGGAGGAACGAGCAGCCATGACCGATTGCGGAATCATCTGTTGAGCTTGCTGGTGTTGCATGTAGGTTCCTGGCTGTATCATGCCGCTCTGAGAGAACTACAAGCAAGTGCCAACAATCATCCATCATCAGGGAATCATGCATACAACATGTAACTTCATATAGTAACATAAAGTTCAGGACTTTGTGCTTCATGCCTGCTATCAGAATCCTACCCTTTCCCCAAAGATCAAAGGTGATAACTTTGAAAAATGAAAAGATTGTACCTGAGAATGCATTGCTGGTGGCTGGGGTTGAGAATCTGCAATTGCAGCCAAGTACATGAGATTCCTTTGCAACCTTGCTTGGTTCCTGAGATCATAGCCACAGGAGGATGTTACTGGACTTTTAGGCTCTTAATTGCAAGCAAATAAGCTTTCAAGTTCTACAAATTCAACAAAATCCTATCTGTCTGCTACAAGTTCATCTGTGCTGGTTTTAATCCATGCTTCACCATCAGTTGAGGATTTCAATATTGTTCAATATCAATCATAGACAAAGTCCCAATTTTGTATCAATATCTATATCCAAGAATCAACATCTTTGGAAGTGCACAGAAAAGGCTCCTAAATACAAGCCTTTGTGCATTCACCCAGTAATACCAGTACCAATATTGATAGTACATTGCAAGTGAAGCAGCAAAATCTTGAACATAAAGCTCAAACTGAGAATGAAAAGGCAGAAGGTCTTACTCTGCACATTCACTCAGCTTCCCCGAGTTCTGGCTTTCGACAATTTTCAAGATCAAGGACTTGTTTTCATCCAGGTACTGCATGAACACACAATGGAACAATACCACAATTAGGAACAAGAAATGTGACTTTTACAGAAGAATAGCTTATGGTAAAGTTTATGGCAATGGCATGTGCAGTTTCCAACATAGATGGGACTTGGGAGGCAAACATTTGCATGGCAGGAAAAAGTAGGCACAGTCTGAAGCAAAACTAAACAGGCAGGTTTAAAAGAGGACCACCATTCACTGGATGTTATGAACCGGACCACCACATATGCATGCAAAGTGAACCATATGCCACAAAAGTAAATAAAATTAAGGACCACTATGGGAAAAGCGTTTAGGACAATGCCTCTGGAGTAATGTGTACTAAGAATCAAATCAAGAATTCTCTTCTCAAACCATAGAGAGAGCATCAACAGTAATACTGTTACTGTCTATATCACCATCCAAAGGAAAAAGTGGGAAACTTATGGAGTAACCAACCACAGCTATGTGATAACCTTTGACTGAAGGATCTCCTGCCCACTTTGAAAGTGAAACCCTTTAGTTTAATCAAGCTCATTAGAAATGAAGAAGACTGGAGGTCAAAAATCTTGGAGCAACGGACCCCATGAAATTGAATTTCTTTATCCAAAAACTCAGGTCCCCAGGTCATAAAGTTCCTTTTTTTTTTCCCTCATAACGTTGAAAGTTTCAATTATTCTAAGCCTCTTAGTGACTTGTTCGTGTAGGAACATGAAACCTGTCAAGAAGAATGATGAGATCATCAACACAAACCACGCATATAACTGGAGGGAAGGCATCTAATCTAACACCTTGTTCTTATGCTCAGTTTCTCCAATCAAAACTGGGATAGTAAGAAAACAAACCAAAAGCAAAACCAGAGCATGTCAGTAATAGTACTACTGATGTTTGTCATTACCAAATCAGATACCAGCAGCATTTAAGAGCAGATAAACACTCAACGACTTCCAAGCAGTAACGAAACCCTCCAAAAGAAATGTACTGCTACTTTGAAGAACTCAGCGTTTCAGATGACAGTTCATGCCTTCTAATTGGATGATGATGATGGCATTGATGACAAGAAAAACCCATTTCCGAGAAAAATCACAATCACTCTTTGAAACCAAATGGGATGTTACAGGGTGATAACCTACAAACAAACCCCACAAAAAAAGTTTCCAGCTTTTTCCAGAAATCATGCAGTAAAGAAAAGAGAAAACGGGAAGAAATAAAGGACAAAAGTCTGTAAGAGAAGGAAGAGAAGATTGAAGCATATGGATTGGGCGATGTTCATTGAGCTAGTAAAAGGGAAAAGCAGAGAGGTTTAAAGTATGAGTTGAAAATAGAGGGGGGAACCTGTTGAATGTGATCAGTTGTGACGTTGTTGGGATAATAAGCCGCCATCATGGGCTGCATCTGCATCAGGTGCTGCTGCATTTTCTTATAAGCACTCAGCAGAAAGATACAAACTTTATGTTTGTGGGTGGGATAGGATACGAGTATTTTTCTTTCTTTTCTTTCTTGATGAGAACACAGGGCTTTGAAAGAGAAGGGTCGCTGCACCTGCAAATACAAAGATACACAGATGCCCCCTTCTCTCTGCTTTAAAGCAGATGGAGAGAGAAAAGAGACACGCACCCCCCAGAGAGAAGACAAAGAAAAGCCACAGGTGAACCTCAAACCACTCTCTCTCTCTATAATACTCCCTCTCTCTTTCAATAAATATGACATTTAAATTAAAAATTTGAGAGAATGAAAAAAATTGATCAAAAATATTCTCATTATTAACACTTTTCCCCTTCTTAAATAATTTTGATAAAAAAAATGAAATATTAAATAATAGAATATTATGAGTATTTAAATAAAATAATTTAATTAAAGTTTCTAAAACCAGAAATACAGCTAATAACATAATAGAAGGAGGGGCATTTTTGCCTTGTGGGTTTTGTAGGTTTCTTTCTATGAGCTTCCTCTCCATTTGTGATTTATAGTGTTCATCAAATAAATTTCTCAAAAGACTTCTTTTAATATAAAATTTAGATTTTTTTGTTCATTGTTATCTGAATATAGAATTGAGTGTTATGTGATCCGAAACACTTAATCTAGTAATTAATATTTTTGTGAATATTTATAAGAGGTTTTAAGTGTTAGGATTTTGTCAAAAAGAAGAAAAGGAAAAAAGAATTGAGGAAGATGAGACGCGATGCAAGTAGTGATATTTTTTGGGGGGTGTCTAATCCACGAAGCAAATAATGAAACAAGACATGTCTGTAGGTCATAGACCGCTCGGTCCAAAGCTTTCTGGTCGCTTTTATTGCTGCTCTCTTTTATGAGTTTTTGGTGACGTTAAGAGATTCCACTTCTGTCCCAAACTAGCGCGTGCAACGTCCACTCCTGTTTCTTTTTCTACCATGGCTGTCTTTTTTTCAAAAAACAATTTGGGAAGAAAAAAAAAAAAAAAATTGATACGCTCTCCCTTCTAAAAATAATAAAATATTTTTTTATTATTTTTACAGTATTTAATCTATGATTTATTTTTATAAAATTATAGGTATATGATATTAAATAATTCATATGTTTCTCATAATTTACAATCTAATTTTTTTAAATATATTTTTTTTTTCTTTCACTATTTTTCTTAATTAAATTTTAAGTCAAACACTATAACTTGAAACAGTAAAAAAAATATTTCATTATTTTGTAAAGTACAATTTTTAAAAATATAAACATTTTATCACTAATTTTACACTTTTACTCTCCGTTTATGTTACTATTAAAAATGTTAGTTTTATCTTACATATCTACTTTATTTTGAGAGACGTTACCTCTTTGTTATCTGGTGTACTAATCTTACAATGTTGCCTCTTTTTAATCTCAGCAAATGTGATATTCTATTAGAGAGCATCGAGATATTATGGGGTTTTAAATTTTAAAAATGGAACGGTTGATTTGAGTGAGTGGTGAAAAAATATAAAATTGATGTTAAAATTTAATATTTTTATTTAAAAGTTTCAATCAACTCATTAACACCCTTGTCACCGTCGGGCCGCCACCCTCATTGCCGGACCGCCGACCATCGTCGAAAATTTCAAAAAAAAAAAAGCGTTGGGGCATAGATTAGGGTCTAGGGCCGCCTAATCCTGGTCTAGGACTGTCGAATCGTGGCCAAAGGCCGGAGAATCGCGACCCAATTTTTAAAAGTATTATTTACAACATAGTCCTCTAACTTAAAAAAATACAAAATGGTCCTCTGACTTTTTAAAAAATTACAAATTGATCTTCAAACTTTTCAAAAATTTACATTTTTGCCCAAAATTATTTACATTTTTTATCCCGAAACTTAATTAAAAAATAAAAAAAAATGATCAAAACTTTAATAAGTTACACTTTAGTCACTGTGGTGGAGCGAGTCGGATCAATCAATGTGGATCGATTTACCAATAGAGTGGAGCGGATTATGGAGCGATCCACCATAATGCGGATCAGTGCGGATCGATTCATGGAGTGGGTCGACCAGCTCCAATGCCCATCCCTTGTCCTAGGCTGGGATTCGGCGGCCCTAGGCCCCGATTTATGCCCGACGTTTTTTTTTCTCGTTTCGAAATTTTTAGCGGTGGTCCAGCAACAACGGTGGCGGCCCAGCAATGGCTGAGGTGTTAATGAGTTGATTGAAACTTGGTAGTTTCTAATGCATAAAGAAGAAAAGTTCTAAGTTTGGGTGTGGTGAGTTTCACGCTTAAATCACCGTGAATTAGATAAATTCACTCTTCCAAAATTCAAGTTAGGTCCGATTTAGTTTAGGTGAAATAATGACTTATTCACTAGTGAATAAAATGAGTGAAAATTTGATTAATTCACTTTAAAAGTGTTAAGTTTGAAACCTCCCTATTGTCAATTACTAATAATATGCACATTCACAACTTTCTTTCCATACAATAATGTAAATAGGGGAGTAAAACTAGACATTCTAACTCTATTTCTCAAGAAATATTTGGCTGAAGTATTTTAAGACCGTCAAGTGATCGGTTTAATTTGAGAAGAGTGAGAGGTCATATATTGTGAATGATGTTTGATTATCGGACGCATATTTCTTTTTTCCTGAAAATAGCTACTGAATGATTATGTATGTGTTTGACAACAACTTTTACAAGTAACTGTTTACATTTTGAAAAAGTTATCAACGGTAGCTTTTTAAGGTTAGTTGTAGATGTTTCGATCTCAACCATTAAACAATTATTCAAAACATTACAGCTAATTAAAATATTTATTTCCCAAACATACTCTATATAAACGGGCTTCTCCTCTAAGAAACAGGAGAGAGCCATAGAACAAAGAATTCGGACAGAGTAAGAATTTAAGTATTGTCACTAATGTAGCAATAGGGTGGAGAAACCATTCACACCAAGAGAGGTTGTTGGATTTCCACCTCTTAAAAGATCCACAAAAATGACAAAAATTGTATAGACTCAAAGACTCGAGTGCTTGATGATGTCGGATTACTATGCACGACTGCATTTCGCTCCTTTCAGATGCGCCAAGCCACAATGTAATGGATAGCTAGCCAACCTTGGGTTTTGGTCTCCTTTCGTCATATTACCACTACTTTGAACCATTATCGTTATGGTTTCTCGTCCCATTTCGTCTTCGTCATCTCTATTTGCCAGTGTGGCGTTATTTTTTGTTGATAGAGTATATTTGTGATGACATGTCGTTTATTACAATGGTGAATTGCATCGGACCACCGTCAAAAAATCTGGAACGAAGAAAGAAATATGTCGGGTCGTAGATCGGGCCTAGGGCCGTCGTGGTCTAAGGCCGCCGGTGAATCGCGAGCCCAAGCTGCAAATCAGCGGCCCTAGGTCAGGATCCAGCAAATCTAGGCCCCGATATACGACCTTAAACTGTGAATGGTGAGTTCTGGCGTGGTTGGCGACTGCAGTCACCCCACTGCGGAAGGAATGTCTCTTTTTACCAACAAAGATGTCACGTATTACACGACAACATACTTGACACAATGTTAATGGTAAAAAGTCACAATTTACTTAAGTGATGACAAAACGGGACTAACAAGTTTGTTTTAGTGGCAAACTTCGATCCTTAAATTAAGGAGACTCATAGAATGAGATTTTTCTCAAAGATAAGTAGAATGGGTCCAATAGCCAAACGTTAGTAGCAATATGGAACATACAAGTTTTCTAGTATATTACAAAACTCCTATATAAATGTTTGAGTAAATAATTTGTGTTTATAGCTAGGTGGTTAAATCTTATTATTATAAACTTCAAAAAATCCTTTGTTACAATGGAAAACCTTAGTTTAAAAGTTTTCCATTTTAATACCTAAATGTTCTAAAATTTAGAAAATAATGTATTCCACTCCTAAAATAGTGTTACATTCAAACATTTATAAAAATCGACATTTA
Organism: Daphne laureola; assembly: GCA_038382905.1. Lineage (NCBI taxonomy): Eukaryota > Viridiplantae > Streptophyta > Magnoliopsida > Malvales > Thymelaeaceae > Daphne > Daphne laureola. The sequence goes on along the minus strand of JBBYHH010000014.1, from coordinate 431,573 downwards.
CCTCTGAAGTTAGGTTTTATTATCAGATAGTCTACTGAATTATGCTGACTCAATCACTTTAGTTCATGAGTTATAAAACATGATAACTCAGTCCCTCAACTATGCACTATCAAACATTTTACCCCTTTGACCATATGAATGTTAGTTGATCTTAGAGAAAATGTCTCTTTTGATCCTATTTCTTTATAATATATGCCCAAAGTCCATAAAACTATCAAATCTAATAAAAATATCGTCTCACTGGATTTTCTGGGTGGGTGGGTCAGGTTGAACAGAGGAGCAGGACTGACCACTACAATCCCTTGAAGTTTTGAACTTAAATATTTGCAACCTAATACTTTAAATTCTTACAAATAGGTCACCCGTTTGTTAAAAAACTAACAACATTAGAGTCTCATTGAACGAGTTACCGAGTTGAATGACTGAAGTGTTTGAACTTACATAATTCAGAGATTGAGTTGTCATGTTTTATAGTTCAGGGACTAACGTGCACAAATTAACATAGTTTAAGGAACTATTTGATAATAAAATCCTGAAATTATATACGATTTACCATTTTTCCTCTACTTCTAGAAACCTACAAAATTTTCAATATGCCCACTAATTAGTCACTAACTGAGTGAGTTGACTGTCAAAATTTAGGATTAATATCTAAATTGCACACATCCTTAATCTCTGAACCTTAACAATTCTAGCACTAAATTTAATGCTTTACGGAGTACATTTTAACCCCTCCATCCGTCCCTCATTCACCATCATCCGGCCGCTACCCTAACATTGTCGTCTGCCCCATGCATGCTGCTACTAATGCTCCACCCTGGCCCTCACCCTCGCCAGACCGCGGCCACACAGCGCAAAGAGTCGCACAGGGTGGCAAGTACTTGACTCCTAGTCCTAAGTTTGAATGTTTTACCCTTAACAATTCGCATAATTACTTAAGAGGTAATTAAGGGAGGCGGGGCCCAAGAATCTGAAATGCAATATTCTGCACAGTGTTATCCGGTTCATCTCTAACTGGACTGTTGTTTTGTTCCTAATGGAGATCAACCTTTTTCCTAGTACGATCAATACTCTGCGTTTTGGGGGGGTACACACTATACTGTACTGTACTGTTCTGTTCTTTTCAGCCCCTTTCACCTTTTAATTTGCATGCCCATGAAGAAAAATAAAATAAAATGACTTTATTAAAAAAACAAAACAAAAGATAAACCAACATATATATCATCATTTTGATTGGTCAACAGAACATGATGAAGTTGCTCCCATCTTCACCAACATGATGGGTGGTTAGGGTGTCTTATTCATTACTGTACTCTAAATTCCAATCCTCCCTGTGTTCTTCTCTTCTGTTGCTCAATTTTTAACAAATTTTTTACAACTATTTAAAATTTCCTCTATTTTTCACTCTCACATTATTTGATTTAAAATTCAAATATGTGTTTTGTCTTCTCTTTGCTGCTGCTTCTTCTGTTGGCATGTACCTACTTGATCAAATTGTAAGTCTTTTACTTTCACAGTCCTTTACACTCCTCCTTTTATCCCAAATGGAAATAATGAATATCTGAAACGGATACCTTAATTAATTCAAAATTATGGAGTAATAATGAATATCTCAAGATTGTAAAATAAAGTAGGTAGTGTATTATAAGATAAAACTTACTCTTTTATTGGTTAAGAAAAATTTAGGGTCTGTTTAGTTGTAGAAATTTTTTAAAATTTTCATCTCCAATTTTACTTTGTAAATATTTGATCATATAACTAACTTTCAAGTGATGAAAAATCTTATTTTTTAAATTTTAAAAAACTCTAGGGAGTATTAAATTAAGAACATTCAAACAAGATTCTCTTTCTTTATTTGGGAAACAAAGTTTTCCTTCATTTAAAAATATGTTATACAATCAAACATTTACAAAGAAAAATTAGAAATGAAAACTGAAAAAAATTTCTACAACTAACGGACGTTTAGGTTGTGTTCGTTCCACTTATCAAATATCTTATTTTTTCTTCTTCAAAATTTACAATTTTATCCATATGTTTAATGTGTATCTTTTCCAATTTTCTCACTTAATATAAGATATTCTATTATTTTATATTAATTAAACATTGGACTAAGTACATAGAAGGGCAAAAAGTAAAATAGGTACAAAAACAATACTCTCTCCACCTCTTTTTAGATAATGTATAATTTTAACTAGTACGTGGATTAAGAATATGTGTTGATTTGAGAATAAAGAGATAAAATTTAAATACAAGATAAAAGTACGTTTTTTGAGTGGATAAAAATACATTTTCCGAGTGCAAAGATAAAATATGATAACAAATTAAAATTAGTGTATTTTTTTTCTTCCCATAAATCAAAATGTATCATTTTTTATCTGGACAACCTAAAAAAAAAATTATAACAACTTTTAAAAGATGTAGAAATAATAATTTGGTGGGACACCTAGAAAGAAATATCGATTGTTTTTGTGGTGTGTGTGGATTCGGCTTCTCTCCAGTACTATATTTTATCAGTACTAGATTTATAAATATTAAATGATGATTTGATATTATTATAGATTAAATTTATATTAATTAATCTATTGATTAGAGTTAAATCCAGCACTAATAGAATCCAGTATTGGAGAGAAGCCGAATCCGGTGTGTGTATATACTTTGTCCGGCAAAAGGGAGTATCAAGTTCTATAATTACCGAAAGGACATTCTTTAAATCTAAAGAATGTTAGAGATTTGATGATAATAAGGTAAAGTTGTCAATTAAAATAAAAGTACTTAAACATTTAGGTAGAAATGACAAATTGGGGGTCATGATATAAAAATGATATTACAAAAACTCGTAATATTTATAAGTGTGTTTGGTAACAATATTTTAAAAGTAGCTTTTGCGTTTTGAAAAGGTATCTACGAGTAGCTTTTCACGATTAACTGTAACAGTTTGATCTTGACCATTGAAAAATTATCCAAAACGCTATAGTTAGTTGAAACAGCTATTCTCAAACGGTATGTTTCAAATTTCTCAATGATGGCGATATTTATTAAAAATAAATAAATTTAAAAGTAAAATCGTGTATAGAACAAATATAGGTAGAAGACATAAATAAATCTCTAAACTTTTTAGTTTATCACGAATCTGCCAATAAACTTTTTATCCAGTTGAATAAATCACTGAATTTTTAAAATTGTACCAACTTAGCCACTGTGTTTGATTTCTCATGTTGTTTCACGCGAAAAAAGGACGCGGATTGAACATAAAGTTAAACCTAAAGTGTCTCTAACTGTTTGATTAAAAAAAAACACGTGCACCTTAAAATAATATTACATCGTTTTTCTTTACCTTAACTGCGTTTGGCTTTCTCGGTGATATTCTTTTAATGTGTTTTTTTAATTGGATAGTTAGAGACACTTTATGTTGAAGTTGTCGGTCAATCTGCATCGTTCTTCTGAGTGAAAAAACATTAGAATTCAAACCCAATGATTAAATTGTTACAATTGTGAAAGTTCAGTGATTTATTCAACTTGATAAAAAGTTTAGTAGTCGATTTGTGATAAATTGAAAAATTCAAGGTTTTTTTTGTGCTTTTTGAAAAAAAATATATGTTGTTTATTCACAAGGCAAAAAGGAACATGCATATATCATGTGCGGAATTAAAATTCGTTAAATTGTGGCATTGTTATTTTTTTTTTTGAAATGCTGTATATTAAAACGAGAAAAATTAAGAGATTTGCGGCTCTCCAAGGAGGAGAGCCGAGAAGTTACAATGCTACAGGATTAGGGGGAGATAGAACCTAGTCTAGTAAGGCTAAGTGAAGAGGGTTACAAATTGCCAATGCCGCGTAGAGGATTTATTAATTAATCAATCCGGTCAATTAATCTTGAGTTTCTCCTATCTGCTGGAGAGCCAAAGGAAGGAGAGAAATTGAATTGACAAGATTATGGTCTTCGTTGTTGGGTCGTGGTTGGAGAAGACCACTCTATTTCGTTCACGCCAAATGCTCCAAGCAGTAATTACCCGGATTGCGAGCCAAATTGTGGCATTGTTAAGCAAAAATCATACATGCATTCAGAAATCTGACTTTGACTAAAATGTTCAAAATTAACTGAACTAATTTCCTTAAAGTGTGCATGTAAACCCATGAAAACAACACTAAGTGCATCTAAGCCACTGATAAATAAACGCAAAGAGTGGAACATCTGGAGACACTATGTAGTTGTGTTAAGTTTTGTGATGGAAATATGAGGGCGATGACCGTCTGTCATAGTGTTTCAAATTAGAATTTTATGAGGGCAACATGATGAACATGGTTGTCATAGAGTATTATGTATAAATATACAATCGTTATGACGGATTTATGAGGGCTACTGCCCTCATAACTCAATATAAAGCTCTACCATCCCCATCTTCTCGCCATTTTCTTTCCAACACTTACAAAAAAAAAAAATACTCTCCAACTTCAAAACCACCGTCCCCTCTACATTGCCTCCAACTTCAACTTCAACATTTCTTTGGTGAAATTCTCTTATTTTGGTTGTCTTCAAACGAGAAGCGCTCTTTAACAACAAAGAAGACATTGTTGATTCAAGTATGTAAAATTTCATCTGTTTTATTTAAATTTTAATGCGTACTTAGTAGATCTATTAGCTAGTGTAATGTGAAGTTATATTTTATAGTTGAGTCATAGTTCCTATTTGTGAATACTCTTTAGAAGATGAACCTATGTTATACAACTGCTTCCAAGTTATATTTGGAAATAGTGTTGTTAAAGATTACTTCTATTAAGTTTTCATGAATTGTCCAGGTTGGACAGTTCATAAAAATGCAATCAATAATTAGGTTGACTTTTGGATTTGTGTGTTGTTCATAGTTAAGTGTATTTCGTTAGCATTTTGTCTTGTTCCTTATTATACCAGATTTTCGAATTAAAAGTAAATTAAAAAAATGGGTATAATGGAAAACTGAGACGAAGTGCTGCCGAAATTTACGTAAACAGTGAACAATATATATATCGAAAAGCTTAGCATTTATTGTGTTTTTATCAATAGGATATGATCCATGTACCCTTTAGGTGATTAATCTAGTTTTGTATGTAACTCATTATTGTTTGTCTTTAATGTTCATTAATAGGAGTAACTATGGCTGAAGGGCGTGCTTGGATGCACCAACGTAAAAATCGGAAGAATGGTCAACTAAATTCGGAGTTTTGTGATGGGGTATTGATGTTTTGTGAATTCACTTTTAATATTGCCGAGGAGATTGGAGAAAACATGGTTAAATGTCCGTGTAAGAAATGCAAAAATATGAAGTTTTCTGATAAAACTATTATTGAGAACCATTTACTAAGATTTGGATTTAAAGAAAATTATTATGTGTGAAATCTTCATGGTGAGGAATCACGTATCAATCCGATCATTTATCGAGGTTACAATCTTGATAATGAACCTTCGTCATCGAACAACGTACCTTCATCTGAAAATGAGGACTCAAGTAATGATGGTAATCAAATATGGGGGTGCGAGCAAATGATTTAAGACGCTTTGTTTCCTTCAAGTAGTTTTTATTAGCCTTATCCCACATGGAGGATTTATCAAGGAGGTTTGGGTCTCTAACTTATATAAAGAGACTCTTACTCCTCTT
>JBBYHH010000014.1:412244-425840 GCA_038382905.1 Daphne laureola | reverse complement strand
AGTATTGAAAGTTGGTTTATTGTACTAATTAATCCCTCACCATCAAATTAAGACTTGTGTGTGCAGCATGCATCGTGCCTCTCCTCCAATTGGGTCAGTGTATCTGTGGCCTATGTGGTTTGAATTTTGATTCAATCAATAATTAATAAATTATTAATTACTAGGATTAAGAAGGAGTTGGGTTTAGATGTGTTTTGCTTTGGTGGGCTAGGGTAGTGACAGTAAGATAGTTTTAATGGATTAATAAGAAATTGTCGCATTCGATTTAACTGAATTGGGTTTCGTGATTAGCGGGTATCCACTATCCGTGATGCGGATACCCCTAAAGTAGTACAAACATTACCGCGACGGTCGCGATTTTCTGTAGCCACCCAGATCCGTGAAACTGCGAATAAAACCACCAATTACAAAACAGATATCGACGATTTACGGTTTTAACCAACTCATTATCATCCCTAACTACAACTAAATCATTATACTTGAGTTGTCCTTAATTACAACCAAGTATTGAAAGTTGGTTTATTGTACTAATTAATCCCTCACCATCAAATTAAGACTTGTGTGTGCAGCATGCATCGTGACTCTCCTCCAATTGGGTCAGTGTATCTGTGGCCTAAAACCCTACTTGGGCATGCAGCCAGCATCTTGCATGCCTGTTTAATCTTCTGCTTACAATTATCCTAATCATTCCAGAAAGACTAGCAAACAATTCAAGAGAAAAGTCCAAAAAAAGTGCTAGATTACATGTTTTCTACCGAGTCTATATATAGCTGGTCCCATTGCATCTTTAATTCACATCCTCATTCATCCTTAATTAGTTCTCAGAATTCCTCTTCCTCTGTTCGAGAGCTCCAGTTAATTCTGTCTTCCTCATTACAAACAGGTACATTGTAAAATTTTGAAGATCATTTTGTTTACTGTTAAGTTTTTAAAAACTATAAGTTCTTTAAAAAAGATCTATATACATACTGTAAGTTTTTGTACACTGTAAAATTTTGAAGATCATTCGTTTTGTATACTGTCTTCAAGTTTTGTATACTGTAAAAAAGATCTATATACATATAGTACTGTAAGTTTTTGTGCACTGTAAAATTTTGAAGATCGTTTTGTATACTGTAAAAAATATCTAAACTGTAAGGTTTTAAAAAGTTTCAACATCATTTTTGTAAAAAAAAAACAAATCCTCAAGGACTATTTTTTAACAATTTAAAAATGAACTTTTAGAGCAGACAGATCCTTTATCAATAGTAGTTCAACCATTTAATTAACATGCCCTTAAGCTATATACCATTTCTCTAAAAGGTTACTCACCTTTTAAATTTTGCAGAATGGCAACCACTGAACATGGAGCCTACACCTACAATGAACTTGAGCGAGAACCTTATTGGCCATCATCAGACAAACTTCGGATTTCAATCACCGGAGCGGGTGGCTTCATCGCTTCACACATCGCCCGTCGCCTGAAAAACGAAGGGCATTACATCATTGCTTCAGACTGGAAGAGGAATGAACACATGACAGAGGACATGTTCTGCCATGAATTCCATCTTGTTGACCTTAGGGACATGGATAATTGCTTGACAGTTACCATGGGAGTGGACCATGTTTTTAACCTTGCTGCTGATATGGGTGGAATGGGGTTTATTCAGTCTAATCATTCTGTGATTATGTACAACAATACTATGATCAGTTTCAGCATGCTTGAGGCTGCAAGAATTAATGGAGTTAAGAGGTATGTTTGTTTACAATCAATAGCAAGTTGTGTATGTATGAGGAAACTTTTACACAGTCTTTACCTTTTTACCATCTAGTCCCTAGTTCTTTCATATATATTGAATTTGTTTTCACTATTAATCTTAATCTTTTCTTTTGCGTCAAGTAGGATCAAATGTGTCAACTAAAATGGGATAACGGGAGTATATATTTCAAACAATTTTTTTAACGGGTTTCCCGTGAAAATTTAAATCAAACACAAGTTCGAAAGTCTATTTTTACAATCTTTATGAGATGGAGTTAGTATCAGCTTGAGAGTATTAACCCATTAACTTGCAACTTTCTGTTTGTGGTTCTGCAGGTTTTTCTATGCATCCAGTGCTTGTATCTATCCTGAGTTCAAGCAATTGGAGACTAACGTGAGCTTGAAGGAATGTGATGCTTGGCCTGCAGAGGTTAATTTTCACTTTTCACAGTACTTAATTACACCATTATTAATGAGGACATTGATCAGTATCATAAACGTATATATGTTTTTGTCTGTGATCAGCCTCAAGATGCTTATGGTTTGGAGAAACTTGCAACAGAGGAGTTGTGCAAGCACTATACAAAAGATTTTGGAATTGAGTGTAGAATTGGGAGGTTCCATAACATATATGGTCCTTTTGGTACATGGAAGGGTAATTAAGATTGTTAGACAAAGAAAAATGGGTTGTTTAATTTGGTTTTGTTTTTGTCTCAGAAATTAAGTGATACTACTATTTTGCAGGTGGGAGGGAGAAGGCTCCAGCTGCTTTTTGCAGAAAGGTTATTACTTCTACTGATAAGTTTGAGATGTGGGGAGATGGTCTTCAAACACGATCTTTCACTTTCATTGATGAATGTGTGGAAGGTGTACTAAGGTAAATCTACTACTCCCATTGTTCCATATTAAATGATAAGTTTACTGTGATGGATTAAACATTAGTTGAGGTTAGAAATGTAAAGTATGCATCAAATTAAAAATTTTGGTTTGGAAGGAAAACTGAGAGTAATAATGATATTTCCCGGTCCAAGATGAGTTCAAATATATCAATGTCCGAGTATCACCTAAAAAAGAGAGTAGAGGAGAATTCATGACCAAATAAAGGAGAGAAGATGTAACTTGAAACCTATCTTTTTTAGGAATGCACCACTCTGTGCTCCCATAAAAGGGTTATTGGCGGGACTGGAAATGGAATGCCTTGATTAGCCCGTCCAATGCAGATACGGCCCATTAAATGCTCAGATAAATATATCACCAAATAAAGTAAAATAGATAATTAAAAAAAATTCTTAAAAGGGAACGTATCATTTTTTATTGAATATCCTAAAAATGAATACATGTCACTTTTTATGGACAACTGAAGCACTACGCTTTTGATGCCTAATATGTTACTCCCTCTTTGAGTTGGTAAAAGAAACTGATACGATTTATTTTACGGAATACTTTTTACACCAATTTTACTTCCTCTTCCCACTAAAATTATTACTTTTGGTTTATATTCATTTTTATCTTTTATTTCTCAAATCAATACATATTCTTACTATACGTGAATTCGATGCATTTTAATTTGATGGAGGTAGTAGTCATATATGTTTATGTGCGGTGGCCTGCGCATGATTTTTGATTTGTGGGACATATTTTTTATTTTTTACTATTTAGTAATTAATCTTTTTCTTGAAATGAATTTGATTTCAAAACTTGAGATTATATATTCATAGTTCATAAAAATTAATATTATAAATTTTTTTGTAATAACAAGTAAAAACTATAAAGAAAAGTAAGCAAGGAGTAGATGGTGTTACACTAGATAATATTTAATTAATTAATTATTTAATTTTAAGTATAAATTCCGTAACTTAAATAAAACTGAAAGTGTAATTACTTATTAAAACAATATAAATTAAATAATGAATTATTTTAACTATTTTTAATCTATTATTAAATATTATGATAGGATATTCCGATTTTATAAAATACTAACACTCTTATCTATTCCGATTAATTTAAGTAGTTGGTTAGCAACATTATAAATGTATAAGAACAATAATTAAAGTATATAGACCATTTTAAAAGAAAGTACATTATGGATCCGCCCCTGTTTGTTTATGTATAAAAACTTATTAAAATTTTAATGGGACACGTGTCCGCGTGCCTCCATTGTCGACCGCCCCTGTTTATGTCATATAAATTGATGTCAGGTTGACAAAGTCAGACTTTCGTGAGCCAGTGAATATTGGAAGCGATGAGATGGTTAGCATGAATGAAATGGCTGAGATTGTTCTCAGCTTTGACAATAAGAAGCTTCCAATCCATCACATTCCTGGTCCAGAAGGAGTTCGTGGCCGTAATTCCGACAATACCCTCATCAAAGAGAAACTCGGTTGGGCTCCTACGATGAAATTGAAGGTAATTATCTACTTTTAAATTCTCTAACAAATTTATTACCGTCTAATTTTTTTTCTACGGTAATTAATTCACTTAAGCGGATCGATTCTGAGCAAATTGATCCATGGATCCATTCAATATTAGTTCATATTTTCATATTCCATTCCTCCCAATAAAATTCATGTGTATTTTTTTTTTATCGTCTCAAGAAAATTAAATTGATTCATTTTTTAAAAAATAAACTTTTTTACATTAATTTTATTTTATTACCCATCATTTATCTTTTCATTAAAAAAATCTATTTTAGTCTTATACGCTATACAGTGACTAAAGTGTCGATCACAAACTGTTGGTCCTCTTTTAACCTTTTTTAATAAACTTTTGTCATTTTATAATTATTTAAAAAAGTTTGATGATGAAACTATAATTTTTTAAAAATTCAAGGATAACGGTGTACTAAATATTCATGAATTTCCGATGGGTATGGTATTGTTCCGTTTATACCGTCAGTCAACTAAATATATACTCTCTCTCTCTGTCAATTATTAATTACATTTTTTTAACTTTTAATATTATTTTTTATTTAAATTTTAATAAAGAATAAATTTTTAGAATTTTTAAAAAAAATACTTGTATGTATATATATATTCTTAAAATTTTGAAATATATATATTAAAAAAAAAAGATTTATTTTTGTGAAAATTTAAGTGAAAAATAATTTTAAGAATTAAAGAAATGTAACTAATAAAGGTGGAGGAAGTATTTAACAATTGTCCTCATCACTCGTTTAGTTTAATACCAGCTGGTTATTTGGAATGGCTAATGTGGTGTTGTTGCAGGATGGACTTAGAGTCACATACATGTGGATCAAGGAGCAGATTGAGAAAGAGAAAGGTAAAGGCATTGACTTGACGGTCTATTGTTCATCAAAGGTTGTGGGAACTCAGGCTCCGGTTCAACTGGGATCACTCCGTGCTGCAGATGGAAAGGAATGAAAGATTTGGACTCAAATGAACGGAACCTGATAATTAAGGCTTCATTTCAATAATAATTGTGCAAATCACAGTTTAATGTTCCTCCATTCCTATTGTCTGGGTTTTGAGGGAAGAGTTGTAAGGACCGCCTTTTGTATTAGGGATGTGTAGACTGTAACGGTATAAGTTACAAGAAGTCAAAATGCAATAAAGGTTGTGTGTATTATTTGCTCAAATTGTTCCATTTTTTTTTTTTTTTAAAATACAAAGAGATAAGGGATTGAGAATATGGAAATTTGAATTCAAGATTACTATAAATGATCACTAAATCAAATGTTTAGGATTTATTTTGATTATTTTATTACAAAGATTGTGGTATAATTGAAACTGCCTATGGGGGTTAGTGTCCGAAAACCGGACTAAACGATCACATTAGTTGAACAATGAATCGGTCGGGTGACCGGTACGACTTCCGGTTATAATTGGTGAAATGAAGAAACCGTCGGTTCCTTTTTCCTGATTCATTTTTGTTTTTTACTTTCTTAAAATCTGATAGTACTACTTGTGGTTTCCCTCAAATTTGTAATAAGTTTACATTTTACTCCCTCTATTTCACATGTACTATGAAACCATTGGCTTCTTAAATTTATTAATTATATTATAATTTGTTAGGTATAATAGTATTTTATTATTAGTAATCATTATAATTAATAGAAAATTATCAATTTAGGTATTTAAATTGCATAAATTTTGATGATATATTATATATATTTTTTTTTATTAATTATAATATAGTTTATAAAATTTTAAAACGGACCTATCGAACTATTCAAGTCGAACTCGAATTTAACATATTGAGCTCGAGCAATTTAAACTCGAACCCGAGTAATACCGATAGACTAATAGACCGAGTTCGAGCTTAAAAGACTCGGTTTGACCCGGTCCATTCACACCCTTACTTCGCAGTAAACTGATGCATTTTGCCAAGTTTCTTGAGCTTTATTGTCTGGTTTGACCATGTTTAGAAATAGTTTTCCGGTTCAATAAGTTTTCTTCCGTTCATACCAATTTCACGGTTGTCAAAACACATTTTTTTCTTCATGTATTTGTGTGAGTTTTCTGGGAGTTTCGAAAGGCTTATGACTCTCGTTGTTTCGTGTTGGTCTGCTGAGAGTTGAAGACTTAAAATATCTTTGTTCATCATTAACCCCTTTCATCAATTATACACATATATATATATATATATATATATGCGCGCGCTAATACTAAATATTAACATAATAATAATAATTGACAAAGTGAGGGATGGTGAGACTAACTCTTGGTTCTTCTAGTGGGTGAGAGGGGAGGTGTCCGTCTCGGTCCGAGAGGGTAGAGCGAACCCGGTTGGAAGGGGCGTCACGTCCGTGAAGCTCCGAGCTGATGGGGGGAGTCCGATCATTGCGAGTGTCACGTCGTCGGGACTCTGAGAGGCTGTTGGGAGTTTTATGATCAGGAGCATCACGTCAGGGAGACTGGGATCCATAGTCCTACGAGCCACTTAGTTGGGTCAGCCCGGGTCCAAGGTGTGAGATTCGAGGAATGCCTAGAGGTACTGTAGCATTAATGGTAGTGAACTTGGTCATTCTGATATTGAAAGGGGTATTTATAGTATGAGGGGTGTCGTACGGACAAAAGGCGATCCGTTGAGATCGTGTCACGTGTCATGTCAGTGAAGAGTTCCAAGCGGGGGCGGACACGTAAGGAAAATTTCATCACGTGCGAAGTACGACCATCCGACCGACGCGCATGAGAGCCGGTCGGCCGCTACCGGTCCGGTTTGGTCCTCGAGCGGCGTCTCATATTGAGACGCCAGTGTTGAGGTTCGCTCGCGACGTCTTGCGTCCCCGAGGTTCTCATCTCAATAGCTTGCCATCTCAGCCGCGGAGCGCGGTTCGTGACCCGAGATCTCAGCTGCAGGGCGTTGAGGCCTAGCGCCGAGACACTAGAGCCAAGGTTTTCCAAGGACGATCCTCGCTCACGGTGTGTTCTGTGTCTCAGACCGAGGTGCGGTGGTTGGCTTCAAAGGGTTGCGATCGAGAGTCGGCCCGTGGCTTGGGGTCTCGGTCGCTGGGCTCAAGGGCCTACCAATATATACTCCTTCCATGACTCTATTTTTAAATAATTTTACACATTTCATTTTTGGGTTGTTCCTAAAAAATTATACATTTTCCTTAAACGAAAATTTCTCTCCTCTAAATTAAAGTTATCAATCTATCCCTATTTTATTTTTATTTTTTTTATTTCATTTTTTTTGCAACCTCTACCTAAGCATAATTATATTAAATTACATGAATTTTTACTTTCACTTTAATCTCTGTCACAATCAAAGTGTTATATCTTTTGGGATATAAAAGAATGTTACAATAATTAAGAAATGTTACACGGATGATTAATCTTGTTAATTAATTATAGCCAATGAAGCAGATGCCTTACAAAACGTGTGTATGTTCTTTCAAACATAAATAATACGTCGCCCGTTTTATGATTGACCAAAGAAATTATTGGGTAGTGGAATTTGAGGGTCTATATATTTGAATATGGTAAATTTCACCATAGTTCTCTAATTATAATTATTATTTTACTAGAGTTCTGTTTTAATTTTTTATTCTATTAAATCGTATTTTAAAAGAATTTTTTAATTCGTGATCTTTTTTTATCTATTTGTCATTAAATTTAATGAATTTAGGGAGAAAGTGATAATTTTGGAAACTCTAATTTTTTCAAAGAAATTTATTTACAAGCTTTAAACGTAACTCTTTATTTATGTACACTCCCAATAATTATAAACTTAACATTTTTACCCAATTTTTTTGTGATCCACCTATGGTATAGCGGGTCATAGATATCCATTGGAGCTTCGTGGAGCTCCACCGATAAAAATATTACTCTCCCCGTCCCTATTTAATAATTACGTTTGACTTTTGAATTTTTATTTGACTCAATTTTTCACTAGAAAGAATTTGTTAAAAAAAATTAAAAATAATATTTTTAAAAACTAGACACATTGATTTATCTTATCTATAGAAATTACTTAACTTTATATATCAAAATGTTGAAGAAAAATATATATAGATTAGATGTTGTAAAAGAACGTAATTATTAAAAATTGATGGAGAGAGTATTATTTACAATATAGTCTTTAAACTTTAAAAAAAAAAACAAAGGTCCTCCAACTTAAAAAAAATTATAAATTGGTCCTCAAACTTTTCAACAATTTACATTTTGACAAAAACATATTTACATTTTTAGTCCCTGAACTTTATTAAAAAAAATAAAAAATGGTCAAAACTTTTAAAAGTTACACTTTAGTCACTGTAGATGGAACGGATCGGATCAATGCAGATCGATCCATGGAGCGGGTCGACCCACTCCAATACCCATCCCTAGCCCTGGGGCTGTGATCCGGCAGCCCTAAGTCGAGATCCAACGGCCCTAGATCCCGATCTACGTTCCAGTATCATTTTTTTCATTTTAGATTTTTTGGTGTCGGTCGGCGGAGGTCTTACGGCGGCGATGACGATCCGGAGGTGACAGGATAGTGGAAGGAATTGATAGAAACTTTTGGATAAAAGTGTTAAATTTATAATCATTGAAAAATATGCATAAATGATTAAGTTTAAAACTTATAATATAAATAAATTATTTAAAAAAATAGAATTATCAAAATTAATATTTTTTCCTCAATCCGTTAAGTTTTACCTATGTGCATGCAATTTTCAACCCATGCAATGATGAGGATATTTCTTTCGAAAAAATTAAAGAGGTAAAAAGCACAAAAAAAACACACTAAACTTTCCACATCTTCATGATTCAATTATTAAACTTTTTATTCAACTAAATAAATCATTAAATTTTTAAAATTATACCATTTTAGCCGATATATCTAATTTTTTATGATATTTGGGCCGAAAGAATAACGTGGATTGAGAAAGAAGTTAAACCTAAAGAGTCTCTAAGTGTCCAATTTAAAAACAAAAAACAAAAACACGCATTAACAGAATATCACATTATTTTTCCTTACCCTAACCTGACTTTCTCTTTGATATTCTTATAACATGGTTTTTTATCGAACATTTAAAGACATTTTATGTTTAATTTCCCGCATAATCTGCATCGCTCTTCCAACTGGAACATCATCGAAAATTATACACAGTGATTAAATTAATACAATTTTAAAAGTTCAGTGATTTATTCAGCCTGATAAAAAGTTTAGCGGCCAATTCATGATAAATTGAAAAGTTGAACGGTTTTATGATCTTTTTTTCCAATTAAAGAATACCCCATTTCAATTCCTTAATTTGAAAATATTTTTCCAGTAACAGAGTATGTACACTACCGTATGGTTTCAACTTTCAATTCAAGACAAGACTTTTTAGACACGCATATCGGTCCCCTTGAAAACTTGAAGTACGCACTGGGATGCATGCTTGTTTGGTTCTTTTTCTTTTCCTTTTGTTCATCTCTTTGACTATTCATTTTGAATTGTATTACTCCCATTTCAGACCTATACTACACATATATATGCTCTGTAATGGTTGTGAATTGTTCATATATCCTCTCCAATATTAATCACTTATTATCTGTAATCTGCAGAGTATTAAAATGGGAGATGGAGTGATTATGTTGATGAGTGAAACACAGATTTTAGAGTTCCAAGAAGCCTTCTGTCTTCTAGACAAAGATGGTGATGGTAAGCTGTTAATTTATTTAATTTGATGAATTAATTATTAGTGCATGTATTTATATATATAAACATATACATACTGTTGTGTGTAGGGTACATAACCGTTGAAGAGCTGGGGAATGCAGTGAAGTGGTTGGTTAAGAATCCAACAGATGAGGAGGTGGAGAGCATGATGAGGCAAGTTGATGAAGTTGGGAAAGGAAGAATCGGTTTCGATAAGTTCATCGGTATAATGGCAAGGAAGGTGAAGGAGGCCGAAGGGGGTGAAGAGGAAATGAAGCAAGCTTTTAGGGTTTTTGACAGTGATGAAGATGGTCTCATTTCACCTGATGAGGTGAGGTCTCTCTTACTCTTAGTCTTGATCTATATATCACTGATTCAATTTAATTAAGAGAAAAAAATGCTAGCAACGCTTACTTGAACATTTAATTCTGCGTTATTAGTTCATTGTCGTCATGAGTTAACTACTAGTGACTGTTGTTAGCATTCCTCCTCGATCGGATCATCAAATTAGTAAATACGTCTTATTTTTATCTATAACTACTACTAATGTTGGATGCAGTTAAGGAGTGGGATGATGAAAATTGGTGTGAAACTGAGGGATGAAGAGTTAGAGCAGATGATTGGAGTGGCGGATTTGGATGGTGATGGCAAAGTGAATTACAATGAATTTCTCACCATCATGATCAAGTTCGCACTCTGAATCTCTTTATGCTTCTCTACTGTACGCAATCTGGGCTTTGTGCTTATAGCCCTCAGCAGGCCCAATAAATTTTGCAGTCTACTCTTTATACCTCTTCTAGATTATCGGCCTCATTCAATGGGCCACACCGTTTCTGTACTCCTAACATCGTCCCATATGTTTTTTAATAGGCAGAAGGTTCGATTTTATCATTGATGTATATTCGATAGCTCGATTTTATCACTTAATAATTTTTTAGCACTTTTTTGTCATTAACATTATCAAATAGGTTCGATTTTGTCACCGGCGTTAAATATTTTATAAAAACTACAAAATTTACCTAAAATATTATAATTTTACAAATCCACCCAACTCCCTCATTCGCTTTATTTATGCAAGCTACATCTGCGATTACCTATGAATTCAAGAATACTTTCTCTGTTTCCGTCATCATAAACCAGAAGAGAGTTCAAATTACTGAAATTCTTCGGCTTTCTCCTTCTTTTCTCGGCCCTCAGCTGCGTATGCTCCCTCTATTTGTAAAAGATTATATCATTTGTTCTAACAGTTTCACAGTATTTAATCTATGGTTTATTTTATTTTATTTTTAGACATTGAAAACTAAAAAATTAATATATGAATTATAATATGATATCTAAGTTTTCTAAATATATTTTTTCTTAATTTCCTTATACTGGTTATCTTTATTTAAAATTGAGGTAAACATTAAATTTTGAAACAACAGAGTTAAAAGATATATTTTTTACCGGACGAAGAAAGTATTAGATTGATCCAAGCTTTTGGTGAAGGGGTAGTGGAGATAAATCTGGGTAGATAGGTGGTCAATTTGTAAACTTTGAAAAAGTTAATAGTTAATTTGTTAATTTTTAAAAGTTTGAGGTCAAATTGATTATTAGAACATTGTGTTTTAACGGAACATGACGGAATATTCCATCTGTTAACGGAGCGAGTGATAAAATCACTCCTGAAACAAACTTTAGTGACAAACGTCCTCCCATTTAAAAATATTAGTGACAAAAAAGTGTTCAAAAATTATTGAGTGACAAAATCGAGTCGCCAGGTATACATCAATGGTAAAATCGAACCTTCTGCCTATTAAAAAACATATGGGACGATGTTACGAGTAAACTCTATTATTAGTCCTTTAACATTGACCGTTGTTATAAACAATTTCCGTTTTTGAAATTTCTCTCTTCAAATATCTTAACTTACACTTTTCCTCTAAAAACAATCATTATAAGTTTGTATTGTTTTAAGATTATCAATTTATTTTGGCATAAGATTGTTTTCTTGGTGAGTAAGTTTAGGAGTTTCAGTTTAAGTAGAATTATGTTTCCTAATTAGAATGTGATTAGATTTATATGTAACCTATATAAAGGTAAATTGTGTTAGAGTTTTGGGTATTAGAGAAATGCCAATGTAATATAGAGAGACAAGATGTGATGATGAAAAAAGAAAATAGTGGTTTGGAAGTATGATGGCTAGCTAGGACGGGAAAGTCTTTCATAATTCTAATATCATATATGTCGAAGATTTCGAGTGGATTTTAGCTCATCCGTTGATGTATGTTAGTTAAGAGCTGAACCAAGTTAAATTGTTGTGTGCATGTTTTAATCAAGATTATTTATTTTTGCTACGCGTGATGGGTATTAGGGAAAGAAAAATGTTTATTTGCCTTTTTTCCAACATACAGATCCTTAGGCTCGTCCACATCACACATAGCAACTTCAACAGAGCTAAAAAGTGTCCATTGCATGCAGATGTGTTTAAAGAGAGAAGAGAGTCGACACTAAACATATGCCACCAAATCTAAAGAACACATGCAAAACTTAGAAGATAGAGAGTAACCACTGAATACTAGACCGATCACTAGAAAATAATGAAGAGAAATTGAACTAAAAGGGTGGGTCAACTAGATGCATGCAGGAACCATCTGGGTATATTAGACCCGCATCTCAGACGCTCCCTCATAACACCATTCATTTTTCCTTGTAGGGCGAGTCAGAGCTCAACCTCGTGAAATTTTTCCTCATCACGTCCGTTATGGTCAGACACATCTTCTTATGTACCATGCCAAAAGATTGCCCTCACAGAGCCATCCCTACCAGCCTCAATAGTGCAAACGTAGGTGTATGTACTGTCCAAAAGTCATCCAATTTGTACTTGATTTTGGTACGCTGACACAATTATTTTATTATTGAGATATTATTCAGATTATTACGATTTTTTTTTATTTTTACGCTGATAAAGTACAAACATAATAATAAAACCCTAGGATGATGACGTTCCTAAATAATCCTAGTCAATTGTTATAAAGAGCTTGAGTTGATATAACACATGCGAGACTAATATAAAGGAAGATTCACTTGAAATAAGTGGAGTCTGACTTTTTATTACATAGTGAGATGTAATGGTTCGACCCACTTGTGAAAACTAAAATAATCGTGGCATGGTTATTGTAAGTTTTACACATTAAACATAGTAGGTGTAGTCCTTCGATCTAAGACGATAGAGGTCTTCTCATAATTAACGGCGTACTTTGCTTCTATGCTTTATCCATTGATTAAGTCAAATGGCTAGTTTTGAGTATGTCGAGAAGCATGGAGTAAACAGTCATAAGACAAGACAATATTCGTCAATTACCACAGGAGTTTATTCTCACAATCAAATTGAACGCGGTTAAATCATAGATTATGATGAAGAGACACAACATGTACAAAAATATGGAACAATCAAGATTATGACGCGGTCTAATATTGAAACATTTAAGATTAAAGGGATAAAACAAACATATAGTTGTTCATTATTGAAATTCCATTTTCTTTGAACAAAGAAAAAAAACTCTTGCAGATGCTTACAAAGTTGCACCCACTTAATGAGATTCCAATTTAGGGATGCTTGTTGTCGCAAAATTACAAAAACCCGGCTAAGAGTGAGAGAGAGATTGATGGCTAGGTTTAAATTCTTCAAGAGTATCTTAACCTCTGCCTTTTTTGAGAATACTATTCAAAAGAAAACGGCCCATGCAAAATGGTCCCGTCTCGGCTTTTCCTTTGTTTTAGACCCCCAC
>JBBYHH010000014.1:391635-412144 GCA_038382905.1 Daphne laureola | reverse complement strand
CAGGAGATGGTGATATTGTAAAATTAAAATAAATAGGGTAGATTTGTTAGGGTTAACATAGTTTAGATCCATTTTTTGTAATTAACCCTAAAAAGCTAACATACTTATTAATGGAGCTCTCATTCAGGGTTTTTTTGTTGTTATATATTTCATCAAACTTCAGGGTTTTTTTTTTAGAATTCCAAAAATGTAGTGGTAAAATAGAAATTAGACCAAACCTCAAGGTTTTTTTTTATAATTACCCATATCAGAATGTAGTAAAACATAAATAATGAATTTCATGTTAACGCATGAGTTATTTGGATTATGTTATTATAGTGACTTATAATAATTTACTTAATCAATTGTGGCTTGAGAATTATGAAAATGATATAAAATATTTGTATGTGGAATAAAACGATCATTGTGTTTGTATTACTTTTATCAAACTCGTTTCGTAGGAGGGGTATAAACTAGTTGTCTATATTCTTCTCTACCGAAACCCAACTTTCTCTTATATCCTAGTATTTAAAAGGACATTTCTTTTTTTTTATAGAAGTCACATTATTTGGAGTAAATTCAATCTAAGATATGAATTTTCGAACTTATAAAATCCGGTGAACGGATTTTAGAACTTAAGATTGTTATTTTATGTTTTCAAATTACTCTCTCTTTTTAAATGCTCTAAATTTACGACATTATAAAATATTGAAACGACTTCTAAAATATTGAAAAAGTTGCAAGATATTAACACCTAAGAAACATATCTAGATACCCGCATGCTAAACCGTACAAATTTTTTGTAAACCAAATAAATAATAGGCAAAAAGTACAAATAAACTCCTGAAGTATTCAGTTTGTCACGAATCGACCACTGAATTTTTTATCTAATCGAATAAATCATTGAACTTTCAAAATTGTATCAATTTGGTCACTGTGTTTCTTTTCTGATGATGTTTCAGGTGAGAAAATGATGCGGATTGAGCATAAAGTTAAACCTAAAGTGTCTCTAATTGTTCGATTAAAAAAAAATGCACGTGCGTTAAGAGAATATTACGTTGTTTTCCTTGACTCTAACCGTGTATGACTTTGTCGGTAGTATTCTTTTAACGTGTTTTTTTTAATTGAACACCTAGAGACACTTTATGCTGAACTTCTCGCTCAATCTGCATTATTCTTCCGCGTGAAAAATAATTAGAATTCAAATCCAGTGGTTAAATTGGTACAATTACAAAAGTTTAGTGGTTTATTCGACTGGATAAAATATTCAGTGACAAATTCGTGACAACTTGAATAGTTGAGGAGTTTATTTGTGCTTTTTACCTAAATAATACTTCATCCGTTCTCAAATAAATAGTACATTTCTTTTGGTACTCAAATTAAGAAATGAAGACAAGAAAAAAATCTGTTAAAAAATACACCAAGGTTCTAACACATGGTTGAATGTTAGATGATAAGTAATTAGATGCTTGACTATTCGGGGTATTTAAGTAAACCAAATTGATCAAAGTTTCTATAAAAAAAATGCACCAATCTTTTAGGAAAAAGAAAAGAAAAGAGTAGCTATAGGCTATGTATTGCGCAACCTATACACAGAAGATGTAATATTAATTACATCTACTGCCACCGCGCTTCCCTCTCAGCGGAAACAACCGTTGTGACATCCGGCAAAGCTTCCAGCCCCGTCTCTCCAGCTCTGAAATCACCACGAAGTGCAACTCAACAAACAACCACCACCAAAACATGTCACCGTCCCTTCCGGTAAAGCTTTCCAGCGGATTCGACGACGCTTCCGTCGTGACTTCAGATCTGCTTCTGAAATCCAAACTTGCCGAACTCCGCAACACAAACACCACCAGAATTTGGCCGCGATGAAACTTCATAACCACCAAATTTGCAAAATGATGAAAAATTGAAATTTTTCCTGACTTAAGAAATCTGCGGAAAACGATGATCAAGTGTAAGGAGATGTTGATCACCATGCAAATCAATGTTGATTAAGTGTAAGCTGATCACCATGCTGATAATCATGTCAATGCTGACCATGTGTGGTGGGGACCTAAAAGATCCCAGCTGAGACCTATGACACAAAAGCTTGGTCTCAGACGAGAGACCGCTCCTTGACATACCATCCCGGTCGGGATCCCAGACCAAAGGGTCGGGTCTCGACCGATAGCTTTTGCACTCGTAAGGCTCGTCTCGATTCGAGATCACGGAACACACAGACCGGGCGACCCGATCCATGTCAGCCCGGCTAATGGCCCGATCCATGGTATTCTCCCGAACCGGTCTGTTAGGGGACTTCCCTCATGTGTTGACCGGACAACAGTCCTCATCATCGACATGACACGTGTCACTATCCCAACGGACACCAAGTCGTCCATACAACGGACCCCAAGGCTATAAATACCCCCTCAAACGCCATAACCACCAAGTTGACTATCATTAAATGCTACAGTAACTCTCCGAAGCTGAGACGAAGGCCTTGACTTGGAGTTAGTTCTGACATATCGGTCCTTTGCAGGCACGCGTGGAAATCTCGGGTGAGACGCGATCCAATTGAAGCCTCCTATGCGATCTCAGACCGATATGAAAGACCTACCTCCCCCATCTCTCCGCAAGCACCCAAGTAAGTCTTCTGATCCAAGACTTTGTCATTTTTACTATGTTAATATTTGGTATTAACATCTCCTTACACCTAATTTGCATGGTGATTAGGTGTAACAAGATGTTGATCATCATGCAGATCAATGTTGATCAGATGTAAGGAGATGTTGATCACCATGCACATCAATGCTGATCAGGTGTAAGATGATCACCATGTTGATCATCATGCAGATCAAGTGTACGGAGATGTTGATCACCATGCAGATCAATGTTGATCAGGTGTAAACTGATCATCATGCAAATCAATGTTGATCAGGTGTAAGGAGATGTTGATCATTATGTAGATCAATATTGATCAGATGTAAAGAGATGTTGATCACCATATATATCAATGCTGATCAAGTGTAAGGAGATGCATGCTGATCACCATCTAGAACAATGTTTATGAGGTGTAAGGAGATACATGTTGATCATCATGTAGATCAATGTTGATTAGATATAAGGAGATGTTGATCACCATGTAGATCAATATTTATCTGACGATTTCGATCAAGACAAATCATCATTCTGATCAACAATGAATGCTGATCAAACACAAAAACATTGTTGATCACGAAACACGAATGACAAACTTATAAATAAATGAAACGTTTATGTACATGTCTACACAATGCACATTTTATCATAGACAAAAAAAAAAACATCATTTATTTAGGGAGGAAGAGTATTAAAATACTCACCCACCAACGATTACTACCCCCTCCGTCGCAAATGCATTGTCACAACATCAAAAAAAAATTATCCAAAATGAAATGGTCCTTTTACATTTGTGTTTTATTTTAGTCCATTTTTACTATTGCACATACACTCACTCCTAAAGTCTAGGAAGTGGGTTGGGAAGGGTGAAAATGGGTTTGGAATGGATAATGATAGAAATTTATGTAAAATGAATTAGGTCCGTTTGGGAATAACTGTTTCAAGTAGTTATAACGTGAAAAACTACAACTACAATTAATCGTGAAAAACTACTTTAGATAGTTTTTTAAAACATAAAAACTAATTTTGAGAAGCTTTTATCAAAGGCACTCTTAGTGACAAAAATAATTTTAATCTATATAAAAAAAATTAAAAGTGATAACACTTTGGTAGGGATGAAGTAATTTTTTTTTACTATCTCGAACTATACCGTGAACACCCTACCACTTACAACCGAACTGCGTTCAATTCAGGTCCAACACAAGTAACCAGAACTCCACAGTCACAAACCACTGCTGTCTGAAAATAACCAGAACGAGAGCCTATCACTAAAATTACAGGAAAAATTTAGAGTAAACGAAAAAAAAGAAAAAAAAAACAAGAAAGAAAGAAAAAAATGAACCCAGAAAACGAAACGAGAAGCAGAAAAGAGGAAAAACCAGAGTAAAGCTGGCTTGTAGCAGAGGGAAATTGATGGTGGCAGAAAAAATTATTAGTGATAATAATGTTCATTCGGGTCCTGTTAACTTCCTGTTTCGCTGGTTTGGGTCGTTTCAACTTCTCGCACTCCTGCGTCTGCTACTCCACCAAACCCTAGTCTCAGGTACTCGACTTCCTTTGACCGATCTCCAATTCTTCCTCTGCAATTCTACTCTTCTTAAACTTCTTTTTCTTGCTGGAGCTTTGTCGCCTTAACCCTCACTTGTTTGCAATTGAGAATTTTCAGCTAATGGGGTTTGTGAAATTTTGAGCAATTGTACGTTTCGATTTCAGCTTCTAAGTTGTTATTCTATCTTTAGCTCTCTTTTCAACTAATGCGTCTTAGGCTCAGTTCATTGTAGGTAGGAAATTGTTTTTGGGAAATTTGGGATGTGTGTTTTGATTGAAGGATGAGATATATGTCAGTAGTGAAATTTGAGGAAAATATTATTTTATAGAGAAGTGATAGATTTAAGGTCGTTAAATGTATTGGGATTGAGAAAGTTGAAAAAAAATTTGGGAAAAAATGTTGGTGAACTGAGGGTTACTGTTTTTGAAACGAATTTTTTGTTTGTTTACGAAAATAATCTGAGCAATTTTGTTTTGTAATATTGGTTTCTTGAGTTGTTAAACTTTCAGTCACTTTGTTCCACTGTTTTGAGATACTATTATTTTCTCTCCATTGTTGTATCTGCTAATCAGTTTGCATATATTACTATCCACTATCCATTTGTTATTAAATAATGAAATTTGTGTTTTAGAATTAAGTTAATTTTTTTTCCCCTTTCAAGTTTGGTGATTAGTTTGCGTTGCCATCACTTCGACAATCTTTCAGGTTTATGCTGTGGAAACCTTCACCAGCATTGTGAGTAAGTGTCATGGATCATCCACGGTCAACCTCGGGGAACGGAGAGGATGTGACTGGGATTCCTGATGATTTACGATGCAAGAGGTCAGATGGAAAGCAATGGAGGTGCACTGCTATGTCTATGCCGGACAAGACAGTGTGTGAAAAGCACTACATCCAAGCAAAGAAGAGAGCTGCTAATTCTGCAATGAGAGCCAATCTGAAGAAAAAGAAAAAATCCTTGGAGGAAAGTGATGATTTTGACACCCCGCTTGTCAGCAAGAAAATCGAAGACTTTCCTCTTTCGGCTTTATCCAAGAAAGTTAAAGAGAGGGCAACAAATCAGAGTCAATATTCGCCAGACACACCTTCGGTGAGGAGTTCATCCATGCGCGAGAATATGAAACTGGAAGATGATTCACAGCAAGCAACACAGTTGGAAGAAAATTGGCCGTCATATAAGACACCTCTTTCAGCCATGGATGACTCCTGTTATAGATCACAGAGAAGCTTTGATGATGAAGCTGAAGCAGTTGTGAGTTGAACTGATCTCATTTGTCAGTTGCAAAAAAGTAGTGGTTTTCTATTCAAGTGATTTATTATGGTTTCCTCTTTTGAATCAAGCATGAACTGTTTAATTAATCTTTGACATGCCGGGTACTGCAAAGTCGTTAAGTTTCTTAAGGTCATTTTTACTGATGCTAACTAGTTGCTTCCAGGGAGACTCTGATAATGCATCTGATGAAGGCTTTGTTGGCCAAACTTGCCATCAATGTCAACGCAATGATAGAGAGAGAGTTCTCTGGTGCCTCAAATGTGATAAAAGAGGTTATTGTGATAGCTGCATCTCTACATGGTTAGAATCTAGTGCAATCATCTTTTTTTTTATAGAAAGTTATAAGACCTGTGATTATTTACTTCTCATCTTTTAGGTACTCTGATATTCCACAAGAAGAAATTGAGAAGGCTTGCCCAGCTTGTTGTGGTTCCTGTAATTGTAAGGTTTGCTTGCGAGCAGATAATTTGATAAAGGTGATTTCAATCTTCCCCAGGCTCATTTACCAAATACTACCCTTCTGCAAAATTTCTTGTCAATTTAAAAACTAATGACATTTTTGTCTACCATGCAGGCAAGGATAAGGGAAATACCTGTCCTGGAGAAGTTACAGTATCTATACTTTCTTTTGTCTTCGGTGCTTCCTGTAGTTAAGAAAATCCATGATGAACAATGCTCAGAAGTGGAGTTGGAGAAGAAGCTTCTGGGTAAAATAAGTTTTGACTTCTAAGCATCTTTTGGATTTTGGTTCAGGAAATCATCATTTACTCACAGGACTTCTATTTTTGGCCTACAAATTTCAGGAACTGAGATAGATCTGTTCAGGGCCAAATTGAATGCTGATGAGCAGATGTGCTGGTACTGTACAGTGCTTATGAACTGTTTGACTAAGCAGCATATTTCTGTCCTTTGATTATCTGGTGCCTGATATTAATGGAAATAATGTATCTAACAATTGTATGGTGTTAGAAACTTCTTGACATGGCCTAGTGGGATTTCCCCACTTAACAAATGGGATTGTAAGATCTATGTGTTCGTCATTTTTAAAGCCATGAATTAATTAATTTTCTGGTCAAGAAGAATTTTATAGTGAAATAGAAAATTGTATACCGTTATCTGAATTAAGTTTCCTCTATTCTTTGTCATCTAAAAGCTTCTTTAATACCAAAACTCAATATGTGTAACCATTAGATCCGTAAGACAATCTTTCTACTTGTTGCAGCAACTTCTGTAGGATACCAATAATTGATTACCACAGACACTGTCCAAGATGCTCATATGATCTTTGCATTGGTTGCTGTCGAGAACTTCGGGAAGGACCAACGTATTATGTCAGCAGCAATGAAGCGGGGCGTCAGACAAAAAGTCACGATGAAGCGGGTGCTCTAGCAAAGGCTAGACAATCAAAATCAAGGCTAAACTTATTAAACAAGTATCCGGAGTGGAAAGCTAATGGAGATGGCAGTATTCCTTGCCCGCCAAAGGAATATGGTGGCTGTGGTCATGTATCTTTGAATCTTCATCGCATTTTCAAGATGAATTGGGTTGCCAAACTGGTAAAAAATGTTGATGAATTGGTAAGTGGATGCAAAGTTTATGAAGTGGACAGTCCAGAAAAAGATGTAGCAAATGATTGCCAACTTCACGTGTTTTCCACTAGAGAAGGAAGCGATGATAATTTTTTATATTGCCCATCTGTGGAAGATATCAGAGTAGCAGGTATTGGGGATTTTAGAAGACAGTGGGTGAATGGTAGGCCTGTAATTGTTAAGCAAGTTATCGATGCTTCATCCGTTTCAAGCTGGGATCCAACTGCTATATGGAGAGGGATTAAGGAAACTTCAGATGAGAAAATACAAGATGACTCAAGAATAGTGAAGGCCATAAATTGTTTTGATGGGTCTGAGGTGAGTTTTCTCGGTCATTTACAACATGCCAAATATCTCAAAGTTCTCTCTTTTATCCTCACAATGAAATAAATTGACATGCCTGTATATTAGTTTCATTATATGTATTTTATTTCAACATGATTGTAGGTTGATATTGAACTTGGTGAGTTTATAAGGGGGTACACGGAGGGAAGAAGTCGTGAAACTGGTAAAGTGGAGATCTTGAAATTGAAAGACTGGCCATCTCCCAGTGCTTCTGAAGAGTTTTTAATGTACCAGAGACCTGAATTCATTAGTAAATTGCCATTTCTTGAGTACATCCATTCGAGATTAGGGCTTTTAAACGTCGCTGCAAAATTGCCACATTACTCCTTGCAAAACGATGTGGGTCCTAAGATCTTTATCTCTTATGGGACCACTGAGGAACTCGGTCAAGGGGATTCTGCGATCAAACTTCATTTCAAAATGCGTGATATGGTATGTTTTCAGTCATTTCTGTTGCCAATTAATCTGGGGTGTCTACCATATAAATAGTCTAGTTTCCTTTCACTTCTCCGTGACATATATCACGTATCTGTTTATTATTGCTTTGCGATTTTCATTCCCATTGTTCATTATTCCAACCAAGCTTTTGCTCCTTTTCCCTTGGTTTTGTTGACAAAGCTTAAACTGTTGTCAGGTGTACATATTAGTCAATGCGCATGAGGTGAAGCTAAAAGGTCTCCAGAAAACAAAAAATAAGAATTTTCAAAAATCTGACGAGGAAAGTCTTGGAGCAGATTTTATCAGTCAGCATCAAGCGTTATTTGATGAAAGAAGGTTGCCTGATATTTCTCTCGGTGGATCTGAGACAGATAATGGATACAGTGATCACACAGCGGTTTATGATAATGGCATAGAGGACAAAGGACCTGAAACTAGTTCTTCGGAGGAAAAAACTATGGACTCTAATTGGATGCATGAAGATGGAACGAATATTTCAGAATCTACTGTGGAGGGAGCTTCTTGGGATGTCTTTCGTCGACAGGATGTTCCAAAGTTGGCTGAGTATGTAAGCACACTTACAAAGGATTTTGTGGATGGTGCAGCCCATGATTTTGTAAGTTTTTGTTTATAGGTTTAAGTGTAGTTTTTTTCCCTCCCCCCCCCCCCCCCCTGCATAAACTGATTTTTTATACTCCCTCCGTCCAACAAAAAAATTGTCACATTTATTTTTTCAGCATTTAATCTATGATTTTTTCCATCAAAATTCTGACATATAAAATGAAATAATTTATGTGCAAATGAAAAATGAATGTGTCTAATTTCCAAACATATAGTACTCACTTCATCCCAACAAAATTGATACGTTTTTCTTTTTGGTTATCCCAATTAAACTGATACGCTTCCTAAAAAGGTAATCTTTTCACACCAATTTTACCTTATTACCCTTCTCTTCCTATTCAAAAAAGTCACTTTTGTCTTATATGGCTATTTTACCTTATTTTCCATTAGACAACAGTATTCCTTAATCTCCTTACCCAGCCAAACGTATCAGTTTTGATGGGACGGAGGGAGTACTTTTTAGATTTTTTAACAATTTCCTCCTTATGAAAAATTTGTGTCAAACATAACTATCAAAATCTACAATCTTGTGGGGTGGAGGGAGTATTAGTTGAATCCATAGTTTATGTTCTCTACTAATACACTTGTGTTCTCTTCTTAGATGTCTGCACCGATGTATGATGAAGTTGTATACGTTAGTGATCATCATAAGAGAAAGTTGAAGGAAGGTTATGGTAATTGAACTCTATGCCATCTACGTGGTTATGTCATTGTGTTATTTTTCCAATTGTGTTTGTTTATGCCTACATGCTCTTTCTCTAGGAGTGGAACCATGGTCTTTTAAGCAGTGTTTAGGGGAAGCAGTTTTTATACCTGCCGGATGTCCCTTCCAGATGAGGAATCTTCAAGTGAGTGCTATATGCTTCTCTTTCATGCTTTTGGTAGTTGTGGATATAGGTAGTGCATTGATTCCAACCTTTTTTCTGTCTTCCGTAAAATCGCAGTCGAATGTGCAGTTGGGTCTGGATTTCTTGTTTCCAGAAAGTGTAAGTGAGGCTTTAAGCATGGCTGAAGAGATTCGCCGTCTCCCTAACAACCATGAAGCCAAACTTCAAATCTCGGAGGTCGGTCCAATTTAAGTTCTCAACAAACAGAAACTTTGCTTCTATATTCGGCTAAACTCGGACCTCCCCTACATTGAAATTACAAAACTTTACCGTTCCAACGTTGAATTACAAAACTTTACCGTTCTCTCTCATTCAGGTTGGAAAGATCTCACTGTACGCAGCGAGTTCAGCTATCAAGGAAGTCCAGAAGTTGGTGCTTGATCCAAAGTAAGCAAATTTCAATCCAACTCCTTCTTTTACTGTGCGTCCGCTATGTCTGTTAGTTGATCATGAGATCTAGTCTCTCGGTTTTAATCATAAAACGGAACCATTTCTCTGTCTCAGGCTTGGTGCGGAACTGGGTTTCGAGGATCCAAACTTAACTGCAGCGGTTTCTGAGAACCTGGAGAAGTTTGACAAGCGAAGGCATGTAACTTGTCCCTGACCTTATGTACAGCTACTGTAATCGATATATTAGAGCCCCATCAAATAACTGGCCTGCTGTATAATATGTAATTTTTTGTAGTTACTTTCTAGTATATTTTTTCCCTCAAGTGGCTCTCCTGTACCCTAGCATCTCAGGACCTCTAAATAAAAAGTTTCACATCGTCACTTGATAGTTAATATACATCACCCAAAAAAAGAATGTTTCTTTCTAAGAGCATGTTTTGTGTTTCTGAAGAATGCTAGGTTAGAGTAAAAGAATGAGCTATCATATAGAAGGCTGGCTTGACCTCCGGCCAAGCGGACTCCGGCGCATGTGCATTTAGAGTATACAAATTGCCCCGTCGCACACAGCAAACAGCAACGTTATGTCGTTGGAAAGAAGTACCTTCAACTCTGAATTCCAGCTCATAGTGCTTCACGTCCTTCGCTCCGTCTTCTCTCACTGATGCTTTTATCAATGCTCCCTTCACGCCGGACTGGCTTCGGGAACTGGTGACTGTTCTGACCACAGCCTCTCCTACCTCCTCCGGCCCTCCAAATGCCTCGATCCTGTGGTTGAGAAGGGCATTAGGTTAGTTGCACATTCATCTGATTTTACAGGTCAGTTTCATAGCTCATTGCGGTGAAGCACTCACTTGAAGCCAGCGGAAACTGGCGAGACTATGACACTAACGTTGAGCTCGCCGCTCGATCCTGATGGACCAAATGCGACTACCGGCTCGTTCACGTTTTTCCTGCGTCGGACTCTGGTTTTCTCTCTAGTGAGCGGAGGCGGATCAAGTGAGCTTTCGAATTCTCTCCTCTCTTCAGCTCTGTACAACACTGTCTGGTCTCCAACCCAACTAGCTGGGTAGATAAACTCTGCATCAGTCCAGAATCATTATCAGATTCAGTTAATGCACAAACAATCTACTTGATTTGAAATGGATTAACCAACCAAATCCATAATTAGTGTTGATGCAACGACTATATCCTCGAATTGGATAAAGAGCGTCGAGCTTAAGTTTCCGACCACTTTCAGGCTCTAGTCCGAGAAGGAAACTCGTCACACTACCAAAATTGGCACCAAGGGCTACTAAAGAAGATGAAGTTAGACCAGCAACTAGGCGGCGCTGGAATGTCACGGCCAGTGGTGCGAATTCTTCGGCTGGTGGTGGTGGCTGTCGTTTTGATTCTTTACGGCCGTCGGAAGTTTGTGAAATGATTTTGATTCTGCTCACAGATGAAGCTCGGCCTGAGCACAGATGTTGCTGCCATGCCATGTGTATGGAAAATTTTTTAGGCCTGGTGTGAGGCAATGGTAATGTTATCTTGTTTTTGTGGCTCAGTCATTTTCTTCTAGACGTAGTAGGCCCGGAATAAAGCTCCTAACTTCTAAATTTTAAAATTAAAATAGTACTGTACTACAACTACAAGCATCCCAAAATAAGAAAAAGTACTATTGATAAATAAAATGAAATTTTGTTGATGTGAACTTACATTAATCCAAGAATGCATAAAGAATTATTAACAATCAGCATTGTTGAATGTTGAGAGCTTAAAAACTTGTCTTATTTTTCTTTTTTCTACTTCAAATAGGCATTTCTGTCAGGTTTTTAGGACTAAAACGAATGTAGTCGAACGGAGCACGAATATAAGTAATACTTGGTTTGAAGGTAGTATAAACGATTTTCAAATTAATCGAGTTCGTATTGAATTCTTAAATCCAATGGAAAATGTTGAAATATGTAGGGGCAACCAAACCGCATGATTTGAAACGTAAAAACCCGTAAACTAAAGAAATTGATAAACCACGGTTCTAGTTTTAGAAATCCGTTGATATCTAAACTCATCCCGATATGCGTATTTAATATTTCCTATTTAATCTCAACTTTCTTTACAATTTTCTTTTCTATAAATTTCATTTCATACAATAATAACACATGATTTGAAATATTATATTATTTTTTTATTTATACAAATAAGTTTTCCTCTTTTTGATGTTCACATTTATGACACAAAAAATTAAAATATCTCTAAATAAATCTAAAGATTTTACAGAATAAATATACTTAGAAACACATCCGTATACATACGATCTAAATAACATAAAAATCGTGAAACATGATATTTGTACATAGGGTACCCACACTGGAGGAGACGAATACAATTTTTCTCATTTCCCACCCCATGAACAAGCCTAGAATTATGTATAGAACTAGCTTGAGATTCCATTAAACCTTTACAAGAAAGTCTTTATGATTAGACACTGAAATTTAGGGTTCTTTTGGAATAGAGAGTTTCCAAATGAACACTTTTAGCACTAATCTTACTAGCTCTTACCAAATGAACATTGCCATGTTCTTTTACCAAACTTTTTTAACCTATCAAATCAATCTTTTATTCTACACACAAATTTATAATCGATTTTAGAAAACTTCAAAAACGAAAAATTCCCATTTCCAAATGAACACTGCCATGTTAACTTAGAAATGAAAGGCCAGAACCGCAAGGCATATGTTGACTTTTTCACTTCACTCGGCTGAATCACCAAACCCTTTGTCCCGGAGCTCCGATATAACTTCATTTCTCATCCTAAACCACAGCTTCTGCGCCTCCTGCTCAAGCTTCTTGTTCTGCAAAACCATCTGGTAATTCATGGCGTCTTTATCCGATTCAACCGCCCCTTTCGGCCCAATCGTCGTCCCTATCATCCCGCCCTTGGTCACAAACTCCTCCATCGCTTCTGCATCACCGGGGTAAGGGAACTCGCGCCGCTCGTACAGATGAGCCATCTCCCTCTCCTCCTTCGGTTTCGGCTTCAGTGTCCACCAACCTAGAGGCGATGTCTCGTTGTACAGCCACGCCACGCCGAAGAGCGTATATGTGCAGAGCAAAGCCTTACTGACTTGCTTCCAGAAATAGTAGTCCTCTTTTCCAAGTCCTACTTTCTTCAGGTACTTCTGCGCTGCCGCCGAGTTCAGCCATTGGATACCTGAAAAAGGATTGTTTTTTCCCCTTCTTTTTCGTTCAGGCATTTCATCGAACAGGTTACGGGCGTACCATACAAAACCTATCCAGTGCCGATGTAGGAAACATTTTGAGATATGGTTTAATGGGGTGAATGAAAAACTTACCTGTTTTGGCTTCTTGATGTCGTTTGCGGATCATCTTCTCTTCTTCGAAATTAAACCTCTAACACCAACTGAGAATCGGCGGAGGTGGGCTTCGGCAAGC
This sequence comes from Daphne laureola, assembly GCA_038382905.1. Classification (NCBI taxonomy): domain Eukaryota; kingdom Viridiplantae; phylum Streptophyta; class Magnoliopsida; order Malvales; family Thymelaeaceae; genus Daphne; species Daphne laureola. Next base: position 398,998 of record JBBYHH010000014.1, on the reverse strand, counting down.
TGGCAGTCTTCGAGAGTTGGCTTCAAGCAATCGGCGCCGGCATTGCTTGGTAGAATCAACTGCGCCGCCGGTGACTGACTCGTGAAGGGTGGCGCGATGTGATGTGTGCTGAGAAATTCGTCTCTGTAGCGTTGCCAGGGAACTTGAAGGAAAGCCCCGAAAGGCCTAGTCCTCGTTTAATCTCCGTAAGATCTGCACGTCTAACAAAAAATCTCCAATGCCACCAAACTTTGGTTAATGGAATAATTACGTCCCTATAGCACATTGTTGTCTCAATTTGATTCTCTTCATGCTTCAGACGATTTGGCTAATTAAATAGATTTCTATCTAATTATATACTCTTCTTCTATCTATTAGAAAGGCGAACCTATACGCAGGCCTGTATTAGCGCCTTTCCAAAGGTAACCGGTGAGGTTGACAATAGATAGATACCGGCGTCAAGTATTCGTGGAATCTTTTTCAGCTTGATGGGAATTGTTTCTCTCATTAAATATCAGAAGTGCTACTTAACTTAGTAGTAGAAAAGAAACTGGGAGAGACAGAGAGGGGACTTTATCATACCTCCTAGGATGATAAATAGGTCCTTTGTTTTTGGCAGCCGTTCGCGAGCCAGTTCGAACTCGAGTTCGAATCACATTAAATGAGCAGAACTGAGCCACGAAGCCGAGTTCAAGCTGAAATTTTAATTCGAGTAGTAAACCGAGTCGACGCGAACCTTTAAGGTTTGCCTCGAGCTAGGAATATAAAACGAATTAAGCCATTCACAAGCCATTTCGAGCTCGAACAGTCGAATCACGTTAAACGAACCGAGTTTCACAAGCCACAAACCCAAGGAAAAGGATGGCTTTGAGATAATTTACAACTTGGTCCTGTTTTTTTGTTTTTGTTTTTGTTTTTTTCTATTTTAATTAATTAAATACTTAAGTTTTTCGAGCTCACGAACTATTGAGCTGAACTCGAACATTAGACAAGTTGAGCTCGAGCCATTTTTTTCGAGCTCGGCTCGAACGAACTCGAACTCGAGCTCGAACTAGTGATGTCCGGGTTCGGCTTGGCTCGTTTACATCCCTATCCGTCCCCATAAAAATTGTGCATTTATTTTTCAGCATTTTGATCTATGACTTTTGTTTCTTCTATATTGTCATAATCTCCAATTTACCGTATTTTTGAAATTCGTTCTTACCCTCTGAAGTTTGGGAAAACCTACAAATAAAAATTAAAATGAAAAACAAGGATTGAGAGCAACTTGCAAGTGAATTGAATTTATTTTTTTCTATTTTACCCCTAAAAATACCAATTAAAGTTTTGGAATATAATTTTTGTAATGATTATTTTGTAAGTTTGCGATTTTTTTTTAAGGAAAACAAAAGCATAGAAAATGGAAGAAGTTAAAATTAAGAATAAAATGGGATGTTACATAAAATTATTTAGTGTGTGAACCTAATTGCACAAAGACTATAAATCTGAGACAGTGAAATGACGCAATAAAAAAATAATTAGTCCTCTTCCATAAAAGAGAAATGTTATTGCTAAGGAAGATATATCATATAATCATTGGTCACATTAAAATGAAGAGATCAAGTAACTACTTAAAGAGAAAAAAAAACTCACGCAGTGCACGAAACAAACAACAATGCGAGTTTGAGAGGCAAGATAGACCAACTCAACGAAAGTACCAATTAATAAGCCCCAATAAAATTGAGAAAACTCAGAAGAAAAATAAATCAAATTAAATCATTGTTGTTAAAGAAATAAGAAGAAGAATTTTTAGATCAACAAGTGTGAATCTATCCATGACAACAACATAAGCACATGACAAGAAACAAATCAATGACATCTATTGAGATGAAATAATCAATCTGAATGAGCTTTTGGGTCATCCTACTAATGGGTCATGCTAGTTTGTTTCCATCTATTGGGCTTTCCCTAACTTAATGCTTTACTTCTTATAGTATATACTTCATTCGTCCTAAAAAAATATCTTATTTATTTTGATAATTTTATAATATTTAATTTATATTTTTTTTTTATAAATATTTAAACATCGAAAATGAAATATTTTATGAGTGTCTCATATTTACAATCTAAATTTTTTAATTTTTTTTTTGAATTTTTTTAAATTATTTATCTTTACTAAAATTTGAGTGAAATAATAAATTTTAAAACAGTAAAATCAAACACAATAATTATTTAAGAATAGAGGTAACATGAAAGAAATATTTTTTCATACAAACGGCCCTTGTTATAAGAATACAAATATAGCAGAAAGTTTAACTTAACCAGAGTTTGTTTAATTGTTTAGGAAACTCCATTAGTTAGCTATAACAAGGAACAATCAATGACATCTTGTTGTCTGATACTTGACCCAGATGGATACATTTATTCTCATAAGCTCTCATATTATCAGTATATAAATTTGCGTAAGTTTTCTAAGATGATCAAAGATTTCTGGGAAAAGGGTATTGTAGAAATGGCGTCTATGGCAATGTTAAAAAAAAAATCATATTCGTTCTACTTCTTGCATCTGTCTTTTTTCTTGTGTTTCTAGTAAGTTTAAAACATATTTCCTTTTCGAACAAATCTTTTGTTATGCTCAGGATATGGATTTTTCCTACTTGGACCATTTCCTCTAATTGGTTCTTATAAGTTCATCCATAGTAATGATGGGTTTCATCGATAAGGTGTTCATTCAAACCTTCTATCTTGCCATCTTATATAGGTCATTGATGTTGAGCTATATGAAAGTATTATGGTAGGAACACAACTGTCCCGCTTATTGGGGTTTGGAAGCATGCACAAACAACAACATAATTATTTTCATCGTGACGATTCAACGGTTTCTTCCATTATCAATCTCAATCAATAATTACATGCATCATTAATCTATCTCATTCAAAATACAAAACTCTCACTTCACAACATGACACTTGTGACTATGCTCTAAACTAGTTAAAGCCCTCTCACCAAACAAAAGCTCTCTAAATCACAAACTCAACAAAGCTAGCAATAACCTTGTTGCTCTCACAAAACTCTCACACACACCCGCACTATTCTTGGCATTTAAGCTACAAGAATTAAAAAAGTTTACTGAAAAGTTTTAATAAATTATGTAACTGCAGAAATAATAATTAGTGATCAATTACAATTAAGTTAAATACTAGTTATTTACAATTTTAATATTAGACAATTAAGACCAGATTATTGTGTATTTATATTCTGTTATTCCTTCAGAAAATATACACAGATTCAGCCCCATCTCTTGTTTTCTCTTAGAATAAATCTGATTACAACAACAGTTTGGTAACAGAGCAAAATTGTTCTTAAAGGACTTGAGAATAAAACACAATCCTACCCCATAGATCAAGCCACTACCATGGACAACAAAATACTTTTTACACCACCTATGTTTGATGGTGCAAACTATCAAACATGGTGTGTAAACTAAAGATGCAGGCCTATTTCGAATCACACGACCTATGAGAGGTCATAGAAGAATATGATTTTGTTCCTGTTTTACCAGAAGAGCCCACCGCGGATCAGACAAAAATCCATAAGAAGAAGAAGAAAAAGATTCAAAGGCTAAGGCTGCCTTATTCTTTGTTGTGTCAACATCAATCTTCAACAGAATTATGACACTTCAATCCGACAAGGAAATCTGAGATTTTCTAAAACATGAGTATAAAGGAAGTGAAAGGATCAAGGGGATGCAAGCACTCAACTTACTGCGTGAGTTTGAAATGCAGAGAATGCAGGAATCATAATTTGTCAAAGAGTATTTTGATAGATTACTAAGTATAGCAAACAAGGTGAGATTATTGGGTTCAAAATTGGATGATGCTAGAATAGTGCAGAAAATTCTGGTCAGTATTCTAGAAAGATTTGAAGCCACGCTGACCTCTTTGAAGAATTCCAAGGATCTCACAGCCATAACCTTAACCGAGCTCTTAAATGCTCTTCAAGCACAAAAGCAACGAAGACTCATGAGGAAAGAAGGATCTACAGCTGGTGCCCTTGTTGCAAAAACTACAGCCAAATCAGGAAAGAGAAAGGTCTTCACATCCAAGGCAAAAGGCAACAAACTAGGGGCATTTTCATAAACCAAATTTTCTGCATGTCCATATTGTAAGAAAACCAATCACAAGCCCGAGACTTGATGGTGGAAACCTGATAGAAAATGCTCTAAATGTGGACAACTAAGGCATATTGAGAAGATTTGCATGGGTAGGCAGCAAGGGGTGCAAGCAAAGCAAAGCAAGCTGAGGTTTTTTCAGAAGATGAAGAAGTGCAAATGTTTACAGCATCTTCAATCAACTATTCTTCATCCGAGAATTGGTTGATTGATAGTGGTTGCACAAACCACATGTCTTATGACCGAGAGCTCTTTAAAAAGCTTGACACATCACAAAAGTCCAAAGTCAAGATCGGAAATGGTGAGTTCTTGGAAGCTAAAGGGAAAGGTACAATAGCTATCACCGGAAAGTCAGGTGTGAAAGTGATACATGATGTGCTATTTGTACCTAGCATAAGTCATAATTTGCTTAGTGTCGGGCAGCTTCTAGAGAAGGGTTATAAGGTGTTGTTTGAAGATAAAAGTTGCATCATAAAGGGGCCTTCTGATCAAGAGATGTTCAAGATAAAGATGGTGAACAAGAGTTTCTCCTTGGACATGTTTTCAGCAGATCAGGCTTGTGTTGGGAAAGTGGAGGCTGGAGGTGTTCTATGGCATAAAAGGCTCGGTCACTTCCATCAACGAGGGTTGTTGGATATGAGCAGGCTCGGTTTGGTGGAAGGCTTGCCAAGTTTATCAAGAGAATTTTCACTTTGCACAGCTTGTCAACACGGGAAGCAAAGCAGATTGCCTTTTCCACAAAAGACACAGTGGCGAGCTTCAAGCAAGCTTGAGCTAGTACATTCAGATGTTGGAGGACCATTTAAACCAAAATCTCTAAATGGAAGCAGGTATTATTTGTTATTTATTGATGATTATTCTCGGATGAGTTGGATTTATTTTATGAATGAGAAGTCTGAACTTGCTAAGCATTTTTTGGAGTTTAAAACTTGGGTTGAAACCCAAAATTCATGTGAGTTGTTGACAATAAGGACAGATAACGGAGGGGAATTCACATCTGCCTAGTTCAATCAATTTTTCTCAGATGCAGGTGTCCATCATCAGCTTACAGCCCCATACACGCCCCAACAAAATGGGGTTGTGGAGAGGGAAAATGGGACACTTATGGAAATGGCTAGGTGTTTAATGCATGAAAAAAGAGTGCCTAAAAAATTCTGGGCAGAGGCGGCCAGCACATATCTTCTCAACAAGCTGCAAACCAAGGCCTTAAACCAGAAAACTCATTTTGAGGCCTGGTTTTATTTCAGACCAAAAATCCAGCATTTAAAGACGTTTGGATGTGTTGTGTTTACTTATATTCCTCAAGTAAATAGAAGTAAACTGGATCAAAAAGCTGAAGAGGGAATGTTTGTCGGTTATAGCTCTGTAACTAAGGGCTACATGATTTATCTTCCACACAAAAATAGAATTACAGTGAGCAGAAATGTGCAGTTTTTTTAGGAAGATAAGTGGGATTGAGAGCTAAAAAAGCCTGAAGCGATGAGGATTTTAGAGAAGGAAGTCGATGAAATTAATGAAGAAGACATAGATGATGTTCCTGTGAGAGGAACTAGACCTTTATCTGACATTTACAGCAGGTGTAATGTTGCTGTAATGGAACCTGCAGACTTTCAGAATGCAGTTCATGATGAAAAATGGTTGGCTGCCATGAAGGAGGAGTTGAACATGATAGAAAAAAATCAGACTTGGTGTTTGGTTGACAGACCAACTCACAAGAAGCCTATCGGAGTCAAGTGGGTGTTTAAAACGAAACTCAATCCTGATGGTAGCATCAACAAATACAAGGCCAGGTTAGTTGTCAAGGGTTTTGCTCAAATATATGGAGTAGATTTTTCAGAGACTTTTGCTCCTGTGGCGCGGCTTGACACGGTGAGGTTGCTTCTATCTTTATCAGCCCAAAAAGGCTGGTTAATACATCAGATGGATGTCAAATCAGCCTTTCTTAATGGGCAGCTTAAGGAAGAGATTTTTGTGGAACAACCTGAAGGGTTCTTGGTTCCGGGACAGGAGGAGAAGGTGTATTTGCTTAAAAAGGCTTTATATGGTCTTAAACAAGCACCTCGGGCTTGGTATAGCAGGATTGATTCTCACCTGCTCCAACTTGGTTTTCAGAAAAGCTTGAGCGAACACACTTTATATGTGAGAGCTACTGATCAGGATATTCTTATTGTATCTTTGTATGTGGATGATCTTCTTGTTACAGGAAGCTCGGATGACCTGATTATGTGGTTCAAGGAGAGGATGATAGAAGTGTTTGAGATGACAGATTTAGGCGAGATGGCCTACTTCCTAGGCATGGAAGTAAAACAGAAAAGAGGTCAGATTTTTATTTTTCAGCATAAGTATGCGCTGGAAATCCTTAAGAAGTTCAAGATGTTGGAGTGTAAGCCAACGACAACTCCAATGCATGAAAAAGAAAAACTCAGAAAAGATGATGGTTGTGAGAAGGCGGATGAAGCTGTTTACAGAAGTTTAATTGGATGCCTCATGTACTTGACCACAACAAGACCAGATATTTCACATGCTGTAAGTATACTCTCTAGGTACTTACATTGTGCTAGTGTGATGCGTTTTCAAGCTACAAAAAGGGTGGTTAGGTACATTAGAGGAACAACAGATTATGGAGTGATGTTTGGACAAGTTGAGGGCTGGACACTAAAGGGTTATTCTGATAGTGATTGGACTGGGTGTTTAGATGGCATGAAAAGCACCTCGAGCAGTTGCTTTTCTCTAGGAACATGAGTTATTACTTGGAGTTCCAGGAAGCAGGGGCTAGTGGCTCAATCTACAACTGAAGCTGAGTTTGTGGCAGCAAATGCAGCAGTGAAGCAAGCCTTGTGGCTTAGAAAAATCTTGGTGGATGTTACTGAAAAACAAAAGGAATGGATAATTTTGTTTGTAGACAACCAGACAGCAATCTCCATTGCTAATGACCCAGATTTTCATGGAAGAACAAAGCATTTTAACATCAAACTATACTTTGTGAGAGAGATTCAACAAGAAGGAGATGTAAAGCTTGAGTACTGTCCAACTCAAGAACAATGGGCTGATATTCTCACCAAGGCTCTACCTAAGAGGAGGTTTGAATATTTGAGGAGGAAGATAGGAGTTTGCAGCTTCAAGGACAATGAGGAGTATTAATGAAATGCCCTTTAATCTGCAAGAATTAAAGATTGGTTTACTGAAAGGTTTTAATTAATTATGTAACTGCAGAAATAAAGATTAGTGGTCAGT
>JBBYHH010000014.1:360560-371830 GCA_038382905.1 Daphne laureola | reverse complement strand
TGAATCATTTAACTTTACATGTCTATGACTTCATAAAAATAAATCATAAATTAAATACTGTGAAAACAATAAAGAAATAGTGCAATCTTTGTGGGACGAAGAGAGTATATTGTGAAGATAACTCGGACATTTCACAGCTAATGGTTTTAACCACTAATTGATAAATAACATTGGTAGAGTTTGATGGCGGCCCTGTTAATTACCAACTAATGGGTAAAACCACTAATGAATCTTAACACTATCTAACTAACTAATAATTTTAAAGATTAAAATATCCTTCAATACCTTTCCGAATTAGGTTGTACACAACTAGTGATTTTACCTCCTATTAACTATATATACATTTATGAACATGTGATATATAATTTGTATAAGGAAGTTTGTATATGGTGTGATAATGGGTAGGGTAGAATGTTGAGGTTGGTGGTCTAAACTCACATATTACCCTATATTTTTTATGCTTTTGACATATTAACCCATATGTTTTCAAATGTCCGATTAAGTCCCTTTTTTTTTTTTTTTTTTGGTGTGTGTATGTGGAATGATGGAGTTTGTGGGCTAAACTCACTTACTACCCTATAGTTTATGTTTTTTTCATATTAACCACATTGTTTTAAATGTCTTATTTAAGTTTTTTTTTTTTTTATAAGTGCTTTGAATGAAAAATATCTCATGTTCATACATTTTATCTACATTTTTTGTATTCTTTTGTTGCATGTGTCGTCTCTTTTTTTAAGATTCTATTTTAATTAGAGATAATTCCATTCTTTTATTTTATTATTTATTTGTTTTCAAATTTATCATTTTATTAGGAGTCATAACTCGCATATCCCAGTGGCTATGGAGGTAAACAAAGTCCTCTAGTTATTGTTTTATCTGCATATAGACTCTAAATACATTCAATGTGAAAATGTATTTAATTTTTTTAATTAACCTGCATGTACCTTGAAAACTCTCATTTTACTACCGACATGTTTAAAATAAGCCCGAACCTCAAAATGTTTAAAATAAACTCAAAATATGTTTTATTAGAGGGATTGTTTAGCTCAAAGTAAAATTTCTGATTTCTGAATCAATTTTTCAAGTTTTAAACTTCACATCAACTTTAAAAAATTTAAACTTTTGTAAGTTACAAAATTTTAACACTGCAATATCAAAATTATTTAGGGTTGTATCACTGTGTTTGATGAAGTTGATGCAACTAAAAAAGATGAATTGATTTGTTTTTAGAAATAATGCAACTATTTTTTTATTTTTTCTCTTCTTTTTTTCAAATCAACACATATAATTCTCTAAATTTACTATATGATTCTCTAAATTTACTATTACCCTTTTACTGATTCGCAGCGAAACACGAACTTGAGGAACCTCTTAATTATACATATATACAATTGTAAGGGGTTTGTGAACTATTCATCGTAAGGTTTTAGTAAGATGTGGTGGTTGTAAAGAGTCTTTATATGCACCGAGCTTTAATATTTTTTTTTTTCATTTTTTTTATTCCTATTTATTTTGGGATATTTCCTTTTTCCTATTAAGTCCAAACCTTCTTAAGTTAATTTATTGTATGTGTTTTCATTCAGATAATTTGACACCTTCATTATTTTAATTACGTAAATATTCTTTTTACTATTTTTTAATTCACATATAAATCTAAACATTTGTGCATGTTACATCTCAATCCATTTTTATTTTTTTCACAATAATGATATAGCTAAACATGACCAAACTATGTCATCTTACATAGGAAGAACAAGTCAAATAAATTTGTTCCGCATACAATTTATGGATATTCATTAGATTGTTATGATATGCAAACGAAACCTACATGACCATCCCCAAATTCATTAATAAAGAAAGTTATTAATTCTTTTTCTTTCATATAAACCTAAAAATTTAAGAATATCAAAACTCGGACTTCAATTCACTTTTACTCTTTCAATACCACTATCATGAATTAATTACTATAATTCTTATTTTATTTCTTAACAATAAAATAATTATTTACAATTCTATAAAACATTGGTTATTAAGAAAACAATTTTTAACTTTAACTCCTTATAACCTAAGTTTTTCCTCGATTTTAATCTTTATTTTTAAGACTCAAACCAATTACTATAAAACGTTTTCTTAATTAACACTATACACAACTTTACAATGATCTTTTACATTACTATTATTATCTTAATTATAGATAAATTTACATTTTTTCACAATTTTAATTTTATCATTTCGAATCGAATTAATCTATCATCATATCAAATTGACATGATCTCATTTTTTATCATGAAACCGAATTAAATTTATTTTATTAGATATGTGAAATTTTAACTACACATAAAAAATTATCCGCCGCAAAACGCGGGTTGGTGAAAAAACATAGTTTGTGAATAAAAATGAACAAGCATGAATTGGAGAGTAGCATACCTGCAGAGAATGCGTTCACCGAAAAATGCTCCAAAGATTTTTAGACATCATACTTAAAACTCCTAAGAAACAATCATCGTCATCACTCTGCATCTTAATCTCAACTACATTAGGATCACCGGTAAAAGAAGTTTATAATGGCAAGTAATATCTAAAATTAGTTAACACTGTAAATTGACGCTATCACTACTGAGAAGTAAAAGGGGCAAAAAGTGTTAGCCTCTTTAAATGTAATAATGTGGTTTGCTTCATAGCAAAACTACACTAGAATTACTTCTTATCAAGATTACATGGATCATGCAAGCGCCATTTTACCAACAGGGAGCAGAAACTAAGTGCATCATGTCTGAACTGAAACACTAGAAAGAATATTTGAGCCCATCCGAATTGCAAGAACCACACATTACCTGCAAATAACTTCAATTGGCTCTCTGCCTCTTTCTATATTTCTTTGGATTAGGTCCTTCCTTACTCTTCGAATAGTTCGTGTGTTTCCTTTTCTTACTCCGCGGTCTGGCACTGGCATTCACTACCTTCGCTTTATCATCTTTCTCACTGAGAGATCCTTCTTCATCAGAACTCATTACTAAATCCTCGACAATGTCCTCGTCTTGAGCCATTACACTTTCTCGCTTGCTATTTTTGTTCTTCTTCTTCTTCTTGGTCTTCTTGTTCTTCTCCGCATCATCTTCAAGAGACTTGGACCTACAAAATTGTATATATGTGAAACCAAACCCCATTTACTGTAAACTCAGAAGACAAAATTAGGCCTATTTTAGAGAACGTCTGCAATTAAGGCTAGAGTTTGAGAATCTATGAGCAGCAGGTATAGCTTCTGAAAGCCTTAGGATCTAAAAGCTACAGTTGCATAGTTTTTATGACCCTCTAATCCTAATTGCCCATAATGTTCCCGAATAGAGCCTTCCATCTTGATGATAAAACTTTTCATTTTTCAGAAGGTTGGGCAGAAAGTGTGTAACAAAGGTAGGGCATTGTAATGAACATACTTATCATCACTCCCAGGCAACCAGCTGGAAGAACGGAAAACAGCAGCACCACCGTCATCAGCAGAATCCTCTTCATCACTTCCTGGTATCTTATCTGCTTTACTCCCGAACAATGATGAATTTTCACCCACGAGGACACTGACATTTTGAGCCATGATTATTTTTCCATAGCCTTTGAGGGGGGAAAAAGAGACTAAACAATACAGAAGAAAGAATAAGAAAGATTGTAAAACCTGGATTCCTCAAATGCACCCGTTCTTTGTTGTGCTCTTTGTCGCAGGGTAACTACATATTCTGCTAATGGGCTCGTCCCTGACTTTTCATCCTGCAATAAACAAACGTTTTCAGTCTTCAATGATGTTCTTTTCCTTCTGAAAATCACCCCAGAAAAAAAATAAGCTGCTCTAGTTTTTTCTACAAGGACAATTTGTTTTCTTCAATATTCTATATGATAGATAATATGTAGACAAAAACAAGAGGATGAGAATAATGAGATATCTAACAATCAAGCATCTCATATTTTCAAACAAGAACTGTTGCGGCTGGTCACAGTGAAGCACGATACTTATTATCAACCCCACCCACCATCAGCACATCAAAATAAGTAACAAACTCTTAACCAGATCAAGTTTTTTTTCTGTACATTTTTCTCAAGAATCTCAGTTTCTAGAACTAATCACCTATATCTAGATAAGTCTATGGCCTTTACATATGCTTTCTGATTTACTTTCTTAAAGCATATAAAAAAAATATTCAAAGAAAAATGTTAACCTGACTTCATTACTTCCTAGCTTCTAATATTTATGACAATAAAACGGGAACAAATTATCATATTTATTTTAAAATTTGTAAAAAGCCACCGGTTCTCTTTGCGATAGAGGGTTTTTCAGAGAGATATTTCTTTATCCAAAAAAAATTATCAAACATTACACCCACATTATCGTTTTCATGGAAAGAGGGGAATGAGATTGGAAACTGAAGACGAGAGCATATGTATCAACACATGGTTAAGATTTCAGAGAAGGATAGCACATGATCAGCTAACACATTGAAACAAAACAGTTACAACTACTATCAAGCAGTTGTCAACGACAAAAAAAAAAAAATCCTTGTATTGATTCCTTCGATCACATAAAAAGAAAAAACCAGAAGAAATTAGTTTGTTGAAATTTTAAATAACAAGAGCTAAATGTCAACCAAGATAGTGGTCAGTAGTAGCTGGAACAAAACAAAAACGAAAGCAAAGATATATAAGACCCGATTAGGCCAGAATATAATTACTCCAACCTTCAGATATGACATTGCTGCGGGATCATTTGGGAGAAAATTAGTTGATGAACGCCTCTGATTAGTAAACTTGGAATTCTCTTCAATCTGAAACTCGGAATGTAAGAAATGAGCAGTTTGCAAATATGCTCAGTTTCCTTGTGCAAACACATAAAAAACATAGTCATCATCATCAAACAGTAACTTAATCCCAACTATTGGGGTCGGTGACATGACATTTATAGTGCAATTAATTATCGAAAATTAGTTCCCACTACAAAAACAAGGGAAAACGTAGTTCCAAAGTTTTATGTCAGATGCCCCGCCTGACGCAACCTTCTTACGAAGGAATATTAAGATAAAATTTCAAACTGTATCCTCATAGGTTTTCTTCGCTTGCATGGAAATTATCATGAGGCGGTGATGAGATGAGAATTTTTATAGTAATGTTCCATTATCAGAATGACATTGTAACATCAGCATGCACATCATGGAACATGAATTCACAAAAGAACATATACTTTGATTTTATAAATTTAACTTTTCAACAAAATCCCATCCAGACTACTACAGTATATATAAAGTAAAATTCAGCTGCCGGTAACCCATGCTACATACCTGACGAATAAGCTGCCTCATTTCCTTACGGAATCTCTCAGCCTTGGTAGATTTGCTGAAGGCACGCACCCTCACTGCTGGAACAAAGCTTAGTTCAAAGAAAGCAACAGAATAGCTCCATTGTGATAAATGCTCTGCAAGTTCCTCGACAACAGATATCACACACGCCTCCTGAAACGCCCGTGTCTTAATCATTGGCTTGCTTACCTAACACAAAATTTTCAGAAAGGGGCTATGTGATCTTTTGCTGAATATGCAACTGATAAGCAAAATTACTCAGGTTAATAATACCTTTAGAATTGTACGCAAATCAACAGCCTTACCAACACCTCCAGTTGGAGGTTTGTTCAATTCTTTCATTTCCAGCATGTCAAGCAGCAGCATGGAAACAGGTATGAAGGTTTCGGTGGCAGCAGCTATCCGATTAAGCATGCTAACACATCTTAATCTGAGAGGGAAATAGCGGGCTGTTGGAACCAATCTGGAAACCCCGGTTAAAATTTGTGTCAATGGATATGCCAGAAGTCTAAAATCAGCTTCTGAGCGGTATGCACAGATAGCTCCAGTCCAAAGTTCAAGACAGTTTATGAATTTCCACTCATAAACCTTCCGAAATGCTTCCTACAGATACGAATATGTGAAGTATAAGGGAGTAGGTAGTGTCATCAGTCATCAGGGACATTTCAGAAACAGTTACCATTTTTACCGACAGTTCTGTATCATAAAATAGAAATTACTGGTTACATTTCCTTTTACAAAGACCTCTAAAACCAATCTTCAGAAGTAAATAATGTACGCTAAAATGGACAAAAGTACCTTAGTTTTGGTGTTAAGTGCATCCCGCAAAAGTGTTGCCAACTGTCGGATGAAGACGAATGCATGTTGATATGCAGTTGGAAGGTCAACCCTAAGAAGCTCTATCACACAATTCGCGAGGAATTGGATGTGCTGCAGATTTACAGCATTTACAAAGTGGCAGTTTAAAACATACTGTTTGTATATCCCTTTTAAGCATTCATCTAAACAGTCGGACCCAAGTCGAATACACGTATCTCTCATGAATAGAAATGAAACTACAGGAAGGGAACCTCTTCCTGTGCCCCAAAAGTGAAGCAAAACCTGAAGAAAGATGAGAAGAAATTACTTCACAGAATTTCACGCTGTCAGGTGAACCATAAAAAAGGAGAAAAAATTGCTCATTGGTAAAACTGGAAGCACATTGGAAAACATCAGGTACAACTGTCACAATATTGATAAGTTTCACCATCATATAGCACCTTGATCCCAACATAGCAAGAAGTTTCTACTGTTAATTAATGTCCAAACGTAGTTAACTCAACCAATGCATACAACAAGCATAGGGCCAAAGTTCTTTGTCGGATGCCCTTCCTACTTCAACTTTCCTCCAAAGGAGGAATGAGATGAAATTCCAAAAACATCATCATCATCATCATGGGTCCCTTCCACTTGCATGAAACAAATCATGAGGTGTTGCTGATTTGGGATAGTTGTTCTAGTCATGTTCTATTACAAGATTAATATTGTAAAATCAACATGCGCATCATGATTGATAAGTTTCATATGTTCATAAAATATATCATCAAAGTGAAAATGACAATCATCCTACAACTTTGTACCAGCATTGTCGATTCAGAAAGTGCATCTTGAAAATGAGAACATTTAAGCAGATGAATTTAAGCACATCAGTTATGTAACAGCACAGTGACATTACAAATTAGATATATACAAAGCTTCTGTGTAGAAGATTGCATACCTTAATGTATCTCCTCAAAAGACTAGGAAAAGCGGCTAAAAAGACTGATGAATATTTAAGACGCCTCAAAGTGAAGGATATCATGTCTGCATCAGTCATCTGATTTAACACATGTAGTGCATTTCCAAGGTATGACTTCACCAGGTGATTGCAGTTCCTCCAGTGTTTTGTGGCAACTAACTCAGATACGGTTTCCTTTTTTCCACCATAAGCAGGAAGTTTCAGTAAATTACGCAGGATCCCGTCCATTTTAGTTAGCACAGAAAACATTATCTTATTAAAAACAGCGCTGGACATAACAGTGAGCTTTGTTGATGAGCCATCATCTGTATCATCACCATAATGGCAAGCTGATTTGAAGGCTCTCAGAAGAGAACGAACTGCACTCAATCTCCCATCTTCTTGGACAGAGTTGCACCATGAATCCACCATTTCAGCCGTTATAACATTTTGTTTTGGTTCCTCTTTCCTCTTTCCAGTGGGTTTCTTACGATTTTTTTCAACGAATTCATCTCCTTCAGGGAAATCATCCTCCACTTCCATATCAATATCATCCTGGAAAATATAAGCACAATTGCTAATTTAGTTTATACAAGACCTACCCAGCATTAGCAATTTAAAGATAAGTTGCACACTTACCTCATTATCCTCATCTTCAAATTTAAGAAGCTCCTGGTCATGATCTTGCAAGAACTTGTAGAATTCTGGATCCTGCAAAGATGTTTTGTTTGAGATGTCTATAACAACACGAACAAAAGGGGGGAAATGATCCAGCTTACAGGTTGCAAGTTTTTACAATCAAGGCATCAAACCAAGCAGAATAAAGACTACTAAATGCAACCGTAAAAAGTAACAGGAATAAAATTCTAACAACAGTCCTTTGCTCAATAACCTCACATTTATACGAAATATAATCATAACCCTATTGGCTATTCCTAACACCACAAACCGAAAGTACGAACTCAATGGACATACTGAAGCTAAGCCGCCCAACAAGACAGGAAAGCAAAAACAGGAAAAGAAGAAAACATCAAAGGCTGACCTTCTCTTTCAGTCTCTCCAGCTCATCTTTGTGCGTTGTTGCCACGCTGCTTGATTTTGCCATTGTTCAACTTTTGGTATCGTCCCAAAATTGAATAATACGCGTTTGATTTGGACCAGACGATCTAAAACTCGAAAAATGGGCGCCGCCAAACACCAAACTTATAAGAGAACCGAAACCCAATTGGCTACAATCTTCAAGCAAAACGGCCAAACAGATGGTTGCTTACTCAGAAAGCAAAACAGAGCAATTACTCGTACCGTAAAATGTAAGCGACGTGACCGGCTCTCAGTCGCGGCGGACGGCGATGCTTAGATTCGAGCTCCGAAGCTTAGCTCGGTTGCCGCGAAGGAAGCAGAAATTGAAGTAGAAGGACGTTTAAACCCTTGCTCAGTTCAGTTCAGTTTCGAGGGTTTTGACTTTATTTTGACTTTTCTGAACTCTTCCCTCTTCCTGCATGGGCTGAGAGCCCATTTCTGGTTTGTGCACATCTGGGCCGAGGGCCCGGATCAGAACATACGATCCAATTTGGGTTGGGCTTGGTTGGCAAACTTTCCTCCAGTTTTTAGTTATCCTACAGTTTCACCCTAGTGTTTGAGATAATTACACTTTGATCCGGCGAGCTGAGGAGGAGTGATGTCCCGGGACACACCGGCTCCCTCTCAAAACAAGATTATGTGGGCCATGATCCATCTGATACCTAATCTGTTCGAGTGCATAACGTTTTGCAAAAAAATTGTACGAGTGCATAACGTTTTGCAAAAAAATAATCTGTTTTTAAAATTTGAACCTATTCCTACAAGAGCCGTCACTTTGACTTACTATTCACTGTAAAAATTGTTTGAACTTTTTCACTTTATTACTAATTTACCACTCCACTAACACATACCATCTCCTAGCTTTACCGAATCAAATGAGACATAAATGTTAGAGGGTCAAAACAATAACTTTACCTAATCAGACACTCCCTCCCCACCCAAATTTGAACATGCGTCAACATTGTGCACTCGAACAGACTCTTAAGGATTAATTTATTTCCATATTGTTATTATTTTATTGATAATGCGGGTATCTACGTCCCGATCCGTAAAAAAACTGTCATTTTACGAACACCCGCACTGCGGCTACCTACATAATGTGGGGTTGTTTTGGATAGTGAAACTTAGTATCCGTCCTACAATGTACGGATAACATTTTTTCTACTATCTGTCCCGCCTCGTCCCGTCCACACCACTACTATTGATAGGGTATTTGGAAGTAGTTTACAATGATTTTAGTAGCTAGGTAGGTTTATAAAATTTGGATAGGTTGTTGTAGGGTTTGTGCAATTAAACCTCATGTTTGTTCATGTCACATTATAGCCTATGTCTCAAATAAAAACAAAATCTTACAGTATGTTATGGGGCCAACTAAGGTGGAGTCGGAAGAGATTGAGGTGAGGATATGGTGCTTGTCGTCATTGCTCCAATATTAAACATCAAGCAGGCCATGTATCTGGTGTTGAATCTGACTAATGATATGTTCCTCTGACTCATGTCCCACGTGCCTAACATCTCTATATGCATAATTGCTGCAGCTAAGTTATTATAAAAGGTTTCGTGAGATGAAAAAGTTTTTATGAACCGTGAAAATTTTCAATTGTTGTTAATTTTTGGTAAAAAGTATATAAAGATTGTTGTTAATTTTTGGTAAAAAGTATATAAAGATTGTTGAATTTTTAGTTTGTTATGAAATAGTCATTAAATTTTTTATCTAATTGAACAAATTATTAAATTTTTATAATTGTATTAATTTAGTCATCGGGTCTGAATTCTGATGTTTTTACAGGCGGAAGAATAATGTTGATTGAGCGAGAAATTCAACATAAAGTGTCTCTAAGTGTTCGATTAAGAAAAACAAATTAAAAGAATACCACCGAGAAAGTCAGATACGATTAGGGTAAAGGAAAACGACGTAATATTCTAATTCTTTTAATATGAGTGTATTTTTTTTAAATCGAATAGTTATAGACACTTTAGGTTTAACTTTATGCTCAGGCAGTGTCATTTTTTCACCTGAAATATCATCAGAAATGAAACTCAGTGACTAAATTGGTATAATTTTAAAAATTCAGTGATTTATTCGACTGGATAAAAAAAATTAGTGGCTAGTTTGTGACAAATAGAATAATTCAGGGATTTATTTGTGTTTTTTATCTTAATTTTTTGTTAGGTTTTGGTTAAAAGAACAGAACCTTTAAAGGACATATTGATTAAGACAATCATAAATTGGAGCGTGTTTAAGACCGTAGTAGTTTTATATTGGTAACACATAGGAGTATATAAAATAGCAGATTTAGGGTTTAAAAGTTAGGTAAACGAAAAAAAAATTGATCAATAATAGAATTTTTTTTATAAGTGAGAACACAATTCTTACATAATTTTTATCAAAGTCTAATTAATAGAGATAATAATGGTTGGGTTATTGGTAGATAAACTGGTATTTGAAAAAGAATCGTTGGACTGTAAATGAGTATATTAGGTTTTGTAAGTTGGGCACGCCTCCATACTCATCTGCCCCTGAGTATATATACACTGTCTATGTATCAAATAATTTGTCCAATTTTCTTTCTATATTGTCACATTTGAGATAATATAACTAGTATAATTTTTATTTTTTATTTTTTTCTGATAGTGAATGACTATTCATTCAATGGTAAACAATCTTAGGCTGGATAAACAAACAAAATAGGGATAGATCTTTGATAGTTACTAATGCTCTTAATAAAATATGAGCATGATCCGACCTATAATCCATAAAGACTAATAAAGTAAGAGTTTCAAAACTTAAAAGCAAACACAATATTCCAAATAAAAAGTTCGTAAAAAGAGTACAAACGAGACTTGGTATGTGAAAAAAGAGATAAGAGTTGATGGGTTATTGATGGATAAACTAGTATGTGAAAAAGAATCGTTGGACCGTAAATGAGTATATTAGATTTTGTGTTAAAATACTACATTTACCTTGTGGCATTTACCTAGTGGAAGTTGGGCACGCCTCCATACTCATCCGCCCCTGAGTATATATACACTATCTATCAAATAATTTGTCCAATTTCCTTTGTATATTGTCACGTTTGAGAAAATAGAACTACTAT
>JBBYHH010000014.1:344569-360460 GCA_038382905.1 Daphne laureola | reverse complement strand
ATCTTCACAGCCGCCAGCTTGCAGTTTATGGCCGTGAGACCATGAAGCGTCTTTTTGGCTCAAATGTTCTCATCTCAGGAATGAACGGTCTTGGCGCTGAAATTGGTAAGTGCTTATGAAGCCGTAGCTTCCATTTTGATATTTGGATTGGAAGAGCATTTTTCCATGAATTTGCAGTGTTGGCTAAATTTAGTCAATTAATTGATACTGTAAATTTCATGTCACTTACGTCAAGATAGTAGGGATCAATCTGCAGTATGATGATTATGATCAGAAGAGCTATACCTTAAATCTTGGCTTGTATGTCTGGCAGCGAAGAATCTTATACTTGCTGGTGTTAAATCGGTGACCCTGCATGATGAGGGTGTCGTTGAGCTGTGGGACATGTCAAGTAATTTCATTTTCTCGGAGAATGATGTCGGTAGAAAAAGGGCTCTTGCTTCTGTACTGAAGCTGCAAGAGCTAAACAATGCTGTGGTAGTTTCTACATTAACCACAAAGCTAACAAAAGAGCACCTTTCAGATTTTCAGGTACTTAACGTCGTCTTCGTTGATCATTTTCTTTTCCACATCCATGCCTGCAGATCTAGTTCTCTTACTTCATCTAATAATTTCCTATAACTGAGTTATCCTTTGGTCAACTTTGAGAGATTCCTATGTCATGCTTGATTTTCATTTTAAACATTTGCAAGCAACTTACCTCAAGCTAGATCATCCTTAAGGGTTTTCTGTAGTTGTAGCTGCCCTTTGCTTAAGTTCAGGTCATTAGTCATGTTTGATTTACCATAAACATGTGCAACAAACTAGTTCTGTTGAACTAGATAACATATGTGTGGACGTCCCATGTTAATTGGTGATAAGAAACGATCCGAAGGTGTTGGGGGTGCTATAACACAGCCTAGCCTTCTTCTATCAGCTCGTTGCATAAATTATGGTTTCTTGAATATTCTTACCTTTAATTTTACACTCAATATAGAGTGCAGCATTCTCTGTATCCCTTATGTCTTATCTAAATTCCTGTTATTTCAGTCATCTTAAATCGGAACTGTTTGTGTCAAAGGAATAAATTGTATGGAGTATCTGATATTTTCATGAATAGACGTATTTGGTCATTTTGTAGTGCTTTTATATCGAACCGAGTTTCAGTTTTCCTTTGTGAGATTTATTGGCTAAAGTATATATTGGTTATGTACCCGTTTTGGCAGGCGGTTGTCTTCACTGATATAAGTCTCGAGAGAGCTTTGGAGTTCAATGATTACTGCCGTTCACATCAACCTCCGATTGCCTTTATTAAGAGTGAAATTAGAGGCTTATTTGGTTCTATCTTTTGTGACTTTGGACCTGAGTTTACTGTTTTGGACGTTGATGGAGAGGAACCTCACACGGGTATAATTGCATCGATTAGCAATGACAGCCCAGCTTTTGTGTCCTGTGTAGATGATGAAAGATTAGAGTTTCAGGATGGGGATCTTCTTGTGTTCTCTGAAATTCAAGGGATGACAGAACTGAATGATGGAAAGCCAAGGAAAATTAAAAGTACAAGGCCTTATTCATTCATTCTCGAGGAGGATACATCAAAGTTTGGTGCCTATATGAAAGGTGGTATCGTTACACAGGTGAAACAACCAAAAGTTCTAAATTTTAAGCCTCTTAGGGACGCACTTAAAGATCCTGGTGATTTCCTTTTAAGCGATTTCTCAAAGTTTGACCGCCCACCCCTTTTGCATTTGGCATTCCGAGCATTGGACACTTTTGTTTCTGAGGTGGGTCGCTTCCCAGTTGCTGGGGTGGAAGAAGATGCTCAAAAGCTTATCTCTTTTGCTACTAACATCAATGAGAGCTTGGGAGATGGGAAGTTAGATGATCTTAACCAGAAACTTCTGAGGCACTTTGCTTTTGGTTCTAGGGCTGTACTGAATCCCATGGCAGCCATGTTTGGTGGTATTGTAGGGCAAGAAGTTGTGAAAGCATGTTCTGGGAAATTCCACCCTATTTTTCAGGTACAAATAAGTGTCTCTGCTTCTGAAATGATCATTTGGTTGTGTGTTCCTTGTGTCATTCACTTCTTTGCCATAGCACCATCCAAAGTATAATCAGCAGATAGAAAGTAGTATGAATTAGTAGATGTGTTGCACCTTCTGCTGCTGTTTTGTATTTTTTACTTGTTGCCATTTGCTTTTGTTCCAGCCATCATGCTGTAGTGAGTGTTAGTGATTTGTCGTGAAGATTCACCTGCTTGGTCAAACCATTTTTGTATGATTCAGATTCCGTTGGTTTGTATCAATTGTAAATGAAATATTGAGGTTTTCAGGGCTATTGTATATTGGCATGCACTAATTAGTTGTCTACGAGAGTTGTTGTTTAATTTGTTACCCGGTAGCCTGTTTAAGTAATGGCTATAGCAGCCGAAAGCATCACTGTCATCTTTTCTTTCTGTCCTTCGTACTTGATATTGTTCTTTTGTTTGGTTCTAGATAATCTTTTTGCTTTATCACTTGTTATCTAATGCAAGCTTTTTTCCTTCTGCCAGTTCTTTTACTTTGACTCTGCCGAATCATTACCCAATGAACCTGTGGATTCAAGTGATTTTAAGCCACTGAATAGCCGTTATGATGCGCAAATTTCAGTATTTGGTTCCAAGCTTCAGAAGAAAATGGAGGATGCAAAAGTTTTTGCAGTTGGATCCGGTGCCTTGGGATGTGAATTCTTGAAGAATCTTGCTCTGATGGGAGTCTCATGCGGCAGTCAGGGGAAGCTAACAATCACTGATGATGATGTAATTGAGAAAAGTAATCTGAGCCGCCAGTTCCTCTTTCGTGACTGGAACATTGGGCAGGCTAAATCCACTGTTGCTGCATCTGCTGCTGCTTCCATCAATCCTCGCTTTAATATCGAAGCTTTACAAAATCGTGTGGGTCCGGAAACTGAGAATGTTTTCGATGATGATTTCTGGGAAAATCTGACTGTTGTCATTAATGCATTAGACAATGTGAATGCTAGACTTTATGTAGATCAGAGGTGCTTGTATTTCCAGAAACCTCTTCTAGAATCTGGAACTCTTGGTGCTAAGTGCAACACTCAGATGGTTATTCCCCATCTAACTGAGAACTATGGCGCCTCAAGAGATCCACCAGAGAAGCAGGCACCTATGTGTACTGTCCATTCATTCCCGCATAATATTGATCATTGCCTCACATGGGCTCGCTCCGAGTTTGAGGGTTTGCTAGAAAAAATTCCAGCTGAAGTAAATGCATATCTTACAAGCCCTGTGGAGTACACTGCTGCAATGAATACTGCTGGTGATGCTCAGGCAAGGGATACACTAGAACGTATACTTGAGTGCCTTGACAAGGAGAGATGTGAGACATTTCAGGATTGTATTACTTGGGCCCGCTTAAGGTGATTTCTTTAGTGTGAGATCTTTTACATTTTTAGTTTAATAAGTTGCTTATTCTTTGACATGTTTCTTACGTTTTTCAGGTTTGAAGATTATTTTGTAAACCGTGTTAAGCAATTAATTTACACATTTCCGGAAGATGCTGCTACTAGCACTGGTGTTCCATTTTGGTCTGCTCCAAAGCGTTTTCCGCGTCCACTTCAGTTCTCCTCTTCTGATCCTAGTCACCTCCACTACATTATGGCAGCATCTGTACTTCGTGCTGAAACATTTGGCATCCCCATCCCTGATTGGGTGAAGAATCCTAAGATGTTGTCAGAGGCTGTTGATAAAGTGATGGTCCCAGATTTTCAGCCCAGAAATGACGCACAAATTGTTACTGATGAGAAAGCTACTAGTCTATCAACTTCATCGATGGATGACCTGGTGGTAATCAATGAACTAATTGCCAAGTTGGAGCATTGCAAAAGCAATCTGCCCTCAGGGTTTCGGATGAAGCCTATTCAGTTTGAAAAGGTTTGCAGAATTAATATCTATTCCAAATAAGACAATACAAGCAAAAGTTCCTTAGATTCATGAAGATGTAGAAGAGTATAAAAGTTATCATGCTTGCATATCCACCATTTGACATTTTTAACATGCGAGTTCTGAATTATTTTGTTTTTCATGGGTTTCTTTTTTAGTTTTTTTTTTTGGGTTTTCATTCTCGTAGATCATCTTTTGTTTTTAATTTGTGTTTTGAATGGGCAGGATGATGATACAAATTACCACATGGATCTGATTGCTGCTCTTGCTAACATGAGGGCTAGGAACTACAGCATTCAAGAAGTGGATAAGCTCAAGGCAAAGTTCATTGCTGGAAGAATCATTCCCGCCATTGCAACTGCTACAGCCATGGCGACAGGGTTGGTCTGCCTTGAGCTTTACAAGGTTTTAGATGGAGGTCGTAAGGTAGAGGACTATCGTAATACATTTGCCAACTTGGCACTGCCCCTCTTCTCCATAGCGGAGCCAGTCCCACCAAAGGTCATCAAGCACCGAGACATGAGGTGGACTGTGTGGGATAGGTGGATCTTGAAAGGCAACCCTACTCTGAGGGAACTGATTCAGTGGCTCAGGGATAAGGGGTTGAATGCCTACAGCATATCCTACGGCAGTTGCTTGCTGTACAACAGCATGTTCCCCCGGCACCGTGATCGGATGGACAGAAAGGTGGCGGATTTAGCTCGGGAAGTTGCGAAGGCAGAGTTGCCGGCTTATCGATGTCACTTGGACGTTGTGGTGGCATGTGAGGATGATGAGGACAACGACATCGACATCCCTCAGATATCCATTTACTATGCTTAAATCTTCCCTGCCTTTAGGACATTGACTGACTCACCCAAGGATCCGGGGGTTTACTTCTCCTGTGTTTTGTCTCACTCCTGTATCAATGGTTACCAAGTAACTCATGTATGAGATGTTCTGTACTTTTATGGCAGACACATTTCTGGACACCATCTTCTACTATTTGATAACATTGGTTATACGGTTAATTTACTGTAGATGAACATTTTTTTTTTTTTTTTTTTGTATTTCAATTCTTCACTTCACCTCACGTGTTTTACTAGATGTTTTAGAGGGTAATTTTGTCATTTTCTTCACTGTTTCTACATTTTTCACCTGTTAAAACTTTTTTTTGCTCTCATTCTCCGACGCTTTCTCCTATTTTTAGATGATTTTTTTGTGTTTTGGCTGCCCTGCTTTCATTGCTTGTTATATATTATATATATATACTAACCAAAGAATCCTTTTTACTGTTCCAGCAACACTATCAGGGTTAATTCAAATCTGGTTATTTATTTTTTAATATTTAGGTGTTTACGTCCATAAATTTAACTGTATTGCAATTACATCCAATAAACTTTTATAATTTAAAATGCTAACAATGAGACTTCTAATT
This sequence comes from Daphne laureola, assembly GCA_038382905.1. NCBI lineage: Eukaryota > Viridiplantae > Streptophyta > Magnoliopsida > Malvales > Thymelaeaceae > Daphne > Daphne laureola. The sequence continues at coordinate 355,121 of JBBYHH010000014.1, read as the reverse complement.
ATACAAGGGTTAAGTCATATAAACAGTTTTTGTTCAGGAGCCTCGAATCCAATAAGATGGTTATTTTGACGAGATACGTGCAAAGTCCTCAAACATTTTAAACTGTTACGAAAAAATCTCGTGTCCCCATTTCTTTGAAATTTACTTAAGTAACCCTCGTAGTAGATATTGATATGAACCCCAACAATTATTTGTACTGCACTTACGTCTACAATTATTCTTTGCCTATAACTGACCTAAATGAATTAAGACAATCAATATTAATTAATATACTAGAAATAAATATTTTTAATCCATCATCTAACATTATAAAAAACGAGGAAGACTTCCACACACCCTATCTCCTAGGTAAGTTACTGAATAAAGTCTTCAAAACGTAACTTTTTTTTTCTTTTTTAATTCTACTTTTCCTCCCTTTCGTTTATTAATCTCATCTCTATGAGTCCATTTTTTAAAATTATCTATTTTTTATATATACTAAAGAAAGATAGTGATTTTATTGTACATGAACAACAATAATCAATTTTATCTTCTTTTTTAGCAGCTACGCATCGATTAGAGTTTAAGAGATCTTTAGTAACACAAACAGGGAGAAAAAAAATGCCAGTGCATTGTTTGCTTCATTTCAACTAAGTCACCGTCCACTTTCAGATCTTTATGGTGACATCTAGTATTTTATTTGGTTGCTCTTTTCAGATCCTTATTTATTTGCCCAAATCACCATAAGTACCAAGGTGTATTTTGGCAAAAAAAAAAAAACAACTCATTGATATCTTGCACAATCTTATTACTAATTGGTGAAACTCCTTATTTAATTATTATGTTTAACTTTTAAATTTTTATTTGATTCAATTTTTTATTATAAATAATTTGTCAAAAAAGTTTGAAAAAAAATGTTTTTAAATATTAGACACATTGATTTATCTTATATATATAAGTTACTTTACTTTATATATTAAAATGTTGAAAAAAATATATATATATTAGACCATAAAAAAGAAACGTAACTAATAAAAAAAGACGGAGGGAATAGTATATTTGAAGAACGATTTATTCAAATTCTCTCTTTTTCTAGATTAATTGTTAAAGATTTTAGGGGTTGTTGAAGTAACTGTACTCTAGAATAGTCAAGGAGTGTCTTGGGCTTACCTGCGTCTATGCGGTGATGTCTCGGTTACATCGTTTTGATCTGAGTTCGTCTACGTTACGATAACGATCAAGTAACAAGAACGATTGACCGTGTATTTAATTGAGAAGAGAGAGAGTAGAGAAACAAAGTGTTGATATTGAGATATTAGTATTAGAAATATTAATGATAATTAGAGTACTTAACCTTAAATTTGTTAACAATTAACAAACACCACAAATGATAAAGAAGGTTAATTTACTGTTAAGGATTTTATATTCAAATAGTTCTCAAAATAATTTATCATAAATCAAACAAATTCTTCATAACTTTATACTAGTACACACCTAGTAATTGTTCTTCTGGTTGTAAAATACCATAATTGCCCATTGCCCATTGCCCATTGCCCATATTCTTATCGCCTCAACACACACAAAGGGTTTCATGAAAGCTTCTCGTCCGGGGAACCTTGAAAACAAGGAACACCGACTCGGAGCAGAGGAAAAAACTGGAAACCAATCGAAAACCACAAACATTCGCCGTCACAAGATTTACTGCTCCGTCTCACAGCTTCCCTTTCTCGCTTCATCGGAGTATTAACCGGTACGTTTATCCTTGTTTTGGGGGTTTTACTCTTTGCCTGAGGTAGAAAGGAATACGATAATAATCATTTCTGGATTAATGCTGAAGCTGGGATAATCAGGGTTTATCATCTGAGTTCCGATCTTGGTTTTTGTTACTGATGATGGTGGAAAGACACCAACAATTGCTTTGGTGGCATTGACGGTGATTTCTTTATGGTTTTGTGGGTTTTTGGGCAGTTCACTTCTCTATATGCTTCCTAGAAAGCGAATTGGTGAAGGAGTGGTTGTAGAAGGGGATAGTCAAAGTAACAACCACACCGTCAACACCGCAGGTGTTAAGAAGCTCCGCGTCTCAGCCAACGAGTCGAGCTCCACCAACGCCGGCAAGGGTCCGATTCTGGGCTCAGCCAGCAGCTCCCACCGCACCACTAGCTCGGTTGACTCCGCGATCATGGGCGGCCCTAGGGATGTGAACCATTCGGAGATCGATGAGGATCTTCATAGCCGGCAGCTTGCGGTTTACGGCCGGGAGACGATGAAGCGGCTTTTCGGGTCGAATATTCTCGTTTCCGGGATGCAAGGGCTTGGTGCAGAAATTGGTAAGAATTTCAGGAGCCCTTGCTATGGCTTTGATATATGGATCTCATGAGCTGTATCTTAAACATTGGTTTCTATGTCTTGCAGCAAAGAACCTTATACTTGCCGGTGTTAAGTCTGTGACTCTTCATGATGAGGGTGTCGTGGAGCTGTGGGATTTGTCGAGTAATTTCGTCTTTTCAGAGAATGATGTTGGTAAGAATAGGGCTCTTGCTTCTGTACAGAAGCTGAAAGAGCTAAACAATGCTGTAGTCGTTTCTACATTAACTACAGAGCTGAAAAAAGGGCAGCTGTCAGATTTTCAGGTACTTCATGCTTTGATCTTACCTTCTTGAGTGTGTACATGCACTGCACTTGCTTTCTTAATACCCACAATTCCCTAATAAAATTTCTGGTCATGGCTTAAGTAAGTTTTTGAGCGACCTTGTGTTTGTTTCCCGTCTTTCAGTGTGCCTGAGCTTCATCTGATGTGCCATCTTTCTAACTGCTTTGTTGTCGATGGACGGCACTAAAACAAGCACTAACTAATCTTCAGAGCTGCAGCATAGTCAACTGTTGTTTGTATTTGACATTCCTTTTCTCATTATGGGCAACACCTACATTTTAAGTGGTTGCGATAGCAATACCTGCATTATTAATTGACAATATTAATTCTGTCTCTAGGGAGGAGGAGGGTACAACTAGTTGAGCTAATGAAGACCTTTTGATATAAGATTCGTTAACCTAAGATCTTGGTTTCTTCTGTTAGAGATAATGGAATGTCATATCCCGTATGTTCCAATCATTGCACACACACACGAACAAAAGAGGAAGGTTAAACTGTTTTTCTTTTCAACATTCTTTTGCATGATCTTACATGCTTTTTATTCTTTTCAAATAGCGATCCATGTTCATATTTGTGCAAGAATACATGCTTCAGAATAATAGAATTGACTCGTCTGTTCTCTAGCTCCTGGACAATCATGAATCTAGAAGATAACCATGCAGAAATTGGAATAAACTATGAAGTATGTAGCTAGTTCTCTGCCTATTGTGGCCTGTGTCAGGAATAATATGAGTGGGATTCTGGAGGATTTATTTTCTTTGGTTGAGCTGCGAAATACAGGAAGCATTATTTGTTTAGAATTCGTAATATGTTTTAGCTTTTCTGGATTGCCCATACTCCCTACATCTCAAACTTTGGAATGTTCTTCGGGAAAAATAAACTTGTGGCTTTTTTAATTGGATGGAATTTACATGCCACGTTTTTGCTCGCTATATATTCCTCATTAGGTTTATTGTTAAAGTTATTGTTTATGTACCCATTTACTGCAGGCTGTCGTTTTCACTGATATACGCCTAGAGAAAGCTATTGAGTTAAATGATTACTGCCATTCTCATCAGCCACCTATAGCCTTTATCAAGACTGAAGTTAGGGGCCTTTTCGGTTCTGTGTTTTGTGATTTTGGACCTGATTTCACAGTTTTTGACGTTGATGGAAAGGAACCTCACACTGGTATAATTGCGTCTATTAGCAATGACAACCTACCTTTGGTTTCATGTGTGGATGATGAAAGACTGGAGCTTGAAGATGGGGATTTTGTTGTCTTCTCTGAAATTCATGGGATGACAGAACTGAATGATGGCAAGCCAAGGAAAATTAGAAGTACAAGGCCTTATTCATTTATTTTAGAGGAAGATACTACAAACTTCGGTGCCTATGTTAAAGGTGGTATTGTTACACAAGTGAAACAGCCCAAGGTTTTAAGTTTCAAGCCACTTAGAGAAGCACTTAAAGATCCTGGTGACTTCCTATTGAGTGATTTCTCAAAGTTTGATCGCCCTCCTCTTTTGCATTTGGCATTCCAAGCATTGGACAAGTTTGTTCACGAGCAGGGCCGATTTCCAGTTGCTGGTGCAGAAGAAGATGCAAAGAAGCTTATTGCCATTGCAACTACCGTGAATGAGAGCTTGGGAAATGAAAGGTTGGGAGATCTTAACCCAAAACTTCTGAGGCACTTTGCTTTTGGAGCTAGGGCAGTATTGAATCCTATGGCTGCCATGTTTGGTGGTATTGTGGGGCAAGAAGTTGTCAAAGCATGTTCTGGAAAGTTCCATCCTCTTTTTCAGGTTTTTTGTTAAACTCTTCTGCTTGTTCTTCAGTTATTTAACTGTACATCCTTCATAATTATATCTTCTCTTATGTGATGTCACAAAGTTTCTACTGTAGAAACAATAGTTGCTTTTAACAGTTTTATCCTTGTGGATCATGTTGCCATACACCGTGTAGTTATGTTTGAAAACAAGTCAACTTTAAGTAACAAAGGCGTTGAATGGAAAATCATTATGGTCGGGTGGGAGTAACTGTTCAAATTTTTCTTAGCTGTCACTGTTACAGTTACAATTGGTCCACTAAGCTTTTGCTCATGGGTAGATGATAATTTTTTAAGTGAAAAATGCACATGCATTCTTGATCACTTTCATTATGCCAACTTATTTATGATTCTCTCTCACTGATTTTAGTTACTTCATTGACCTTAGGTCTTCAAGGTTGTTTCCATGGTTTTCTTATTATTATTGAGGCCTATAGGATGGTGTCCTGAAGTTAGAAACTTTATGTCCTGTTCATTAGTTTAGAGCTTAACACTGCAGCCTGAAACTGCTGATATCTTTGGGGATCATTTCATTACAAGTATTGGCAGTTTTTTTAAGGCTGCTGCTTTTCCAGCTTCTCTTCTTAGACTGATGATTTTCTTCACGTTTTCATCAGTTCCTCTATTTTGACTCGGCTGAGTCATTACCTACAGAGCCTCTGGATTCCAGTGATTTTAAGCCACTTAATACCCGTTATGATGCTCAAATATCTGTTTTTGGTCACAAGCTTCAGAAGAAATTGGAGGATTCAAAAGTTTTTGTGGTAGGATCTGGTGCACTGGGCTGTGAGTTTCTGAAAAACCTGGCCCTGATGGGAGTTTCTTGTGGCAGTCAGGGGTCACTAACAGTCACTGATGATGATGTTATTGAAAAGAGCAATCTGAGCCGCCAGTTCCTGTTTCATGACTGGAACATTGGGCAGGCTAAATCTACAGTCGCTGCTTCTGCTGCTGCATCCATTAATCCCCTCTTCAAAATTGAAGCTTTGCAAAATCGTGTAGGTCCTGAAACTGAGAATGTATTCAATGATGATTTCTGGGAAAACCTGACTGTTGTTATCAATGCATTAGACAATGTTAATGCTAGACTTTACGTAGATCAGAGGTGCTTGTATTTCCAGAAACCACTCCTTGAATCTGGAACTCTAGGTGCTAAGTGCAATACTCAGGTGGTTATCCCTCATCTAACTGAGAATTATGGGGCATCGAGAGATCCACCTGAGAGGCAAGCTCCAATGTGCACTGTGCACTCATTCCCTCATAACATTGATCACTGCCTGACATGGGCTCGGTCTGAGTTTGAAGGATTGCTTGAGAAAACTCCTTCTGAAGTAAATGCGTATCTGTCCAATCCTGTCGAGTACAGTGCAGCTATGACAAAATCTGCTGATGCTCAGGCTAGGGATACTTTGGAACGTACTCTTGAATGCCTCGACAAGGAGAGATGTGAGACATTCCAGGATTGCATTACTTGGGCTCGTTTAAGGTGACTTTTTCACTGTGGTGTTTATGGTGATTTTTGCTATTAATTTATAAATCAATAACCTTCTGTTCCCTTTTTTTCTCCAAATCAGGTTTGAAGACTATTTTGTTAACCGTGTGAAGCAACTAATTTATACATTCCCTGAAGATGCTACTACCAGCACCGGTGCTCCTTTTTGGTCTGCTCCAAAGCGATTCCCGCGTCCACTTGAGTTCTCGACTTCTGACCCTAGTCACCTCCACTTCATGATGGCAGCATCTATACTGCGAGCTGAAACGTTTGGTATCCTTATCCCTGATTGGGTGAGGAATTCTGCGATGTTAGCTGAGGCCATTGACAAAGTTATCGTACCAGATTTTCAGCCCAGAAAGAATGCGAAAATTGTGACAGATGAGAAAGCAACTAGCCTGTCTGCTACTTCTGTGGATGACCTTGCGGTGATAAATGAACTAATTACTAAGGTGGAGCATTGCCGGAACAACCTGCCTAAAGGGTTTAGGATGAAACCTGTTCAGTTTGAAAAGGTTTGTCCCTTCAATACTCTTAGAAATAATACTGTTTGAAGTCTATTCTAAACCTGGAGCACATCTTGGTAAATGGAGTATTTCTTATTCTGACCGCTAATTAATATTTTTGTATGTAAAATTGTACTCCCTCCGTCTCCCATAAAGAAAGTGAGGTGACTAGTTGAAAGTGTCATTTTGACAATTTACCCTCTTGAAAAGAAAGAGAAAGTTTGACGAGCCCCAGCTTTTAACAAAAAGGAAGAGAAAGACTAGTGGACCCTAATTTTAAGATGAGAGGATTAGGTGGTATAGTTGATAGTAGAAAGTTCTCTTAAATGGTTAGAAAACGTTTAATTTGGGATAGGTTAAGACAATCTACTTTCTATGAACGTAGTATTTTATATGTTTCTCCTGTTTTGTTTGGCCCTTATGTAAGGTGTTATCGGTGGCTCTCTAATCATCGTAGGGCACCTTAATTCCTTTCATTCATGTTATAAGTTTATAATTTCAATAAAATGTTAAAGGTTAGTTTTACGAGTTCATTGCAACAGCCAAGTAGCAATGCTTTGCATTCCAGACTTAACGTGTTTCATTAGAGAAATAAAATTGTGAGTTGACAACAGATTTTGGAACATGATGGATATTGCTTTCTTTGCTATAAGAACATGTGTCAGAGAAAGTACAACTTTTTTTGTTTTATTTTGTTTGCAAGTTTGTGATGTTTAGACTTATCTTTTGTACGAGTAGGATGACGATACCAACTATCATATGGATCTAATTGCTGGTCTTGCCAACATGAGAGCAAGGAACTACAGCATCCCAGAAGTTGATAAGCTTAAGGCAAAGTTCATTGCTGGAAGAATCATACCAGCCATTGCAACATCTACTGCTATGGCCACAGGCTTGGTCTGTCTTGAGCTCTACAAGGTTTTAGGTGAAGGCCATAAACTGGAAGACTACCGCAATACGTTTGCAAACCTAGCACTGCCTCTATTCTGCATGGCAGAGCCCGTCGCCCCAAAAGTCATCAAACATCAGGACATGAGCTGGACAGTGTGGGATAGGTGGATTCTGAAAGGGAACCCGACCCTGAGGGAACTCATTCAATGGTTGAAAGACAAGGGGCTGAATGCGTACAGCATCTCATATGGAAGCTGCTTGTTGTTTAACAGCATGTTTCCGAGGCACAAAGAGCGAATGGACAAGAAGGTTGCGGATGTGGCAAGGGATGTTGCCAAGGCGGAGCTGCCATCTTATCGGCGGCATCTGGATGTGGTGGTGGCTTGCGAGGATGATGAGGACAATGATATCGACATCCCGCAAGTATCCATTTATTATGCTTAATACTATTTGATTCAGAAATCGTTACCATTCCATTTGCTATAGAGGGGTAGTAGCATAACTGCGGGCGGGTGTGCATTACATTGCATGAACCCAAACTGTTTTACATTGCGGTGACATTGGCATTGCAATGCAAACTGGTAAGAGAGATCATATTTTCTCACTCGCTACTTTCAAGTCATTCAACCCCATTTCCTTATCACTATTGTCGGTGTATTAATGCTCACTACTTCTATTTTTATTTTCATTTTTATTTCCAACTGGATTATTTTGACTTAAAATTAATACTACTTCCATTCTAGAAAGACTATTACATTTCATAAGTAATGTTTTCTTAATATATAGTAGTATAAATTTGAAAGTCAAATGCAACATATTTTCTGGAATGGAGACTGGTTTTTGACATGGGATGAATTAGGTCCTTTGCATTACTCCTTTCTGTTAAGTTTATGAGGTGAGAGTTCCTTGCAGAATTTTTATGCTTGCTTGCTAGGGAGTTCTAGATTTTTATTTGTTTTCTTTCCCTTTTCTGTGAAACGCAGTACAATTATATAGTACTATATTATGGTTCTGTTTGGTAATAATTTTTTAAAAGTAATTTTTACGTTTTGAAAAATTATCTACGAATAGAGTTTAGCGTTTATCTATAATTATTTGATTTTGATCATTAAAAAATTATCCATTTTAATCCATTAGAGTTGAAAAAGATATTGTCAAAGGAGGGTTATATTGCATTTAATGAGTGAAGTGCAAGAAAGAATGGGGCATGTGGAAAACTGGCATAGTAGTAAAGATCAGATGGTTCCCTCTCTCACACCAACCAATGGCAATCCATAAGCATGTGAGGGGTCTGCAATTTCTTCAACTTTAACTTTAAGTTTGCAGAGAGCACAACACAACATGACTCCCCCTTTTTGTCTCTCCACTCCACCACCTCTCCTCTAACCATGGATGGAGATGTAAGGCAGCAGGCCCCATTCCCCACATGTTCCCTTTTCCTCTTCAACTTCACTATTATTAGGAGGTTTCAAAGTTGTATTTTTTAAAATGAAATTGTGAGTTTTTCACATCTTTTTCATATCTTTTTTTTTAGTGATTTAGTATGTTTTTCACTAAAACTAATTCGGGTCTCGCGTGAATTGTGGAGGAGCGAATTAGGCTTTTTCACAGTGAGTTACCCATCCAAACAGAGCCCGATTCTTCGTCTTCTCCAATGGACAGAACCGATCAACAGAGACGAGGGACGGGGCACCTTCGCGATGGACGACAGTGACGCAGCTCTCTCGCGGTGGTAACGGATCGACGCCGGAGAGCTAGAACCCCCTGATTCTTCGTCTTCTCAAATCACCCCCTTTTCGAGCCGATCAACAGAGGCGAGGGACGAGGCATCTTCTCCAGACCTTCACGACGGACGATGGTGACATGGCTCTGGCGCGGTGGCAACGGATCGACACCAGCAAACCAGAACTCCTTACATGGTTGTGCGACGTGAGCAGGAGATCTCACGGAACCTCAAAGCTTACAGAACGTGAATTAAAATTAAAATTTTAATTCACTTATGAATATCCACATAGTCCGGTTACTTTTTAAGTTTGAAACCTTATTATTTTGTTTGCCCTAACTCATCAACCACTCATACACGTGTGTCAATATATATTACTTGTACCATAATAATCTTTGCTGCATAATACTATTTCAAGTTTTGGCCATTACCATAAAGAACTGGTCCATATTGAAGAACGGAGAATAATGATGATATGTCCTCCGTCAGTGGGAAAAAAAAAAAGTGATGAGCATATGATATGTCCACCTCAATTCCAGTTCCTTTGATTTACCTTTGGTCGAGATTAACTAACCTTAAACTATACTACTTTATAAAAAAGACTCACCTTACAGCAAAACGTTTCATTAATTCTGAAATAATGATCAATTTGCACTACTGGAGACAGAAACTTTAAATAATCTGTGTATGCTTTACAATTTTAACCCAAAAAAAAAAAAACAGAAAAAACTTGGTGGATCCCATTTCAGGATGAGAGAAAGAATTGAAAGGAAAGTTTGTAAAATCTGTAGAAAAGTGTTCATTATACAGGAAAAGTGAAAATTAGATTTAACAATACAAAAATTAAGAAAAATGGTCCACTTTTACTTTTTTTTCACACTATGGTCTCACTGAGTGAATATGACCAAATTATGTACATTTAAGAAAAAAGTTTGTACATTTTCAATCTGTGAATACAAGATTGAAAATCAACCCTACAGTTTGTTTCAGTAGTGAAGTAGACGATGAACTGAGTAATATAAGTCAATAAGTGCATGTGGCCTTCTTCATGAAAGTGGAGCAAGTAGAGTTGAGTCTTAAGAGTCCACCACTTAGGCCATACGTAGGGGAGGGCAATGTTAGTCCTATAACTTTGGTTATGATTCGCTGTATTTTTTTTCTTATTTCGGATTTTTTGGTGATGGTTCGGCGATGATTAGCGGTGGTCCGGTGTAATTATAACGGCGACGGCGAATTGAGACCCGAAACTATAACGGTGATGGTAATTTGGATTCTTTTTTCAAAATAGTGGTAATTTGGGTCCAAAACACAAACGTTAGTGGCACTGTTCCTATAACTTTTCGATTTAATAATTCACTCCTATGATCGGCGTTGTTTTAATAATAAAGTTCTAAAGGTAAAAAAATCAGGTCTTAAACCTCTTGACGAAATAATGGTACTCCCTCCATCCCATACACAGTATTTATTCTACGATTTATTTTTATGAAATCATAGACATGTA